>UELW01000080.1:0-178446 GCA_900490495.1 Danionella dracula
AGAGCGGGAAACCAGGACCAATAACGTATGTGGAAAAAGGCGGGAAACTGCTTCTTATTTTCCACCAATTTTTTTCCAACAATCATAACCTCAACTCTGATTTTTCGTTAGGTAAATAGTTTGTTGTGTTAAGTTGAAAAGTTTTGTTTGAGACGTTAATGTGAATTTTTAACATGTAGAAGAGCTCTCTTCTTTTAAGTGATGCCATCAATCAGAAGTTCCACCAGCTCCAATGCGAGATGAAGTTGAAGCCTAAATAGGGCACATCTGCTTCTGTTAGTTGAGTCAAAGTTTATTAATCCTCGAGTCGTTTTTATTTTTAGATGCCATGTTTTTATTTATTGCTGTGTTTTAATGAGGTTGAAAATGGATATCCGTTAGCTCGGGGGTATCCGATGCATTGGTGCACAACAGAACTAGCGCTCTGCTAAAATTCCACTTTGTACCTGTTTCGTCTTTGATATCACCTCAAGACTCTGGCTTCCACTGGAGGATCGCTTTTTTTCCCACAACTTTTAAAGAGAAAATTAGTCTTCCCCCTCGAGCGGAGTTCAAGGACGGGGCTGTGCAACCCGGAGAAACTCGCGGCAGCTAAGACCTTGGTTTCAGATGGAAACGGCATCTAGGGAGCGTTTCATGCCTGGATTGAGCTTAGACAGAGGCGCAACCTTAAGCCCTTTGCTTCCTAGATCAATAGGAGCTGAACAAGTGCAAGTGCTTTGTCTTGACTGGTATTATTTTCCCAGCATCTAAGAGCACTGTTCTCATCCTAGCTTTGGGAAGTCACTGTTTTAAGCTAGCTAAGGGCTACGGCAGCGGAAAACAAACGTGAGACCTCTTTGTTTTAACATTCCTCTAGCTTTAATTGACGTTTTGGCAATTTGGCTTTTATCATGTCCTGTAATGTGCAACAATGGGTTGGTAAGCTGCAAATGCTAAAAGATTATACTGAGCAATGAGAAACAAAAAACATACCCGAAACAAAACTGAGTAAATTTAACGAGGAGCATCACCAATTAAAAGAATTTAACTAACGAGAAAATAAATAGAGTGAAGCGCATTTGGTACCCAAGCAACAAATGCACAGGGCCTCTATTTTATTTATTTGATTAGAAATATATATTTATGCAGCTGATAACCTTTTTAGGTGGAGCGAAAAGAGAAAATGTAAGACCTTTTAGGGTTAATAAACTAAATTTGTTTTCCCTTCAGGTGAAACTCTGAGCATCGGGAGACAATTTTGGGAGTTTTCAGCTTAATTTCCTACATTCTAAAAGTAAAAAATATGATTGCTGGAGGTATGTTTGCTGACATACTTGATATTTCAAAATAAGAGATTACATTTGTTATTTTTAAAAGTGAAAATGATAACTTCTGGAGTGTTGTCTGTTGATATATTTAACAATTCAAAACAAAAGCTTAAATTTGCTACATTTAAGAACAAAACATATATTTTCTGGAGTGTGGTCTGTTCATGTACTGGAATTTTCTAAATAAAAGCCTACATTTGCAACAAATTAAAAGTAAAAATGATAACTTCTGGAGTGTTGTCTGTTCATATATTTCACATTTCAAAATAAAAGCTTACATTTGCTACATTTTAAGAGTAAAAATCTTTTAACGATTAATTACCTTTCTGCAGGGGCATTCTGCAACATTGTTTACCTCAAACTGTCTATAATGGATTTATTAAAAGGAAAAAAATGATTCATATCAAACTAATTAATAATTTATAAATAATTTATGCATTAACTTAAGAAGATTCATTTGATATTGTGAAGTGTTACAAAAAATTACATTGATTAAATGTCTTTAATAACAAATATAGTGAAAATGCTTCTTCTAACGTCTATGAAATTGTGATTAAATGTAATTAACACCACACTCTCAGGATCATACAGGACCCGAGGAGACTGAAGGTTAGTGAATCTATTTAATAACAAAACACAGCTATACAAGAACCGAAACAACCGAACATTAGTATCATGTTCTGACTTTTTTAACAAAAAAAATACATATAAAACCCATAAAAAACACCTTCCCTCAGAGTTGTCACGAAGGTCAAAATTGAGTTAAAAAAACATTGTGAGTAGGCATCAGATGTAAAAAAAAAAATATGTTTTTAACATGGGTCTCCCTTCTGGGAACAGCCTCAAGTGGTCAATCGAAGAATCACAACTTTTTTTTTAATTACGCATCAGGGGTGAAAATGGAGGTAGGCTGCCTCATGGTCTCTAACAATGTGCAGAGGAACACCTCACGGCGCAAATGATCCGTTCAATCACTTCGGGTGCAGAGATAAAGAAAAATGTGAAATCCTGACACACAACTTGAAATAAAATAGATGACAAAACTGGTTCATCAGATGGTTTCTCCTGTTTACAACCGCCACCCTTCCTGGTTTAGCTTTGCATTATTTAAATTTGTAAAACCTTTTTGTTGAACAGCTCACATCTTTTTCTCAAATGTCTTTCACCGATCATGTCCCTCAGCAGGGAGGGATGGCAGTAAAATCCTGCCTTACATGACTTTCATATAATTAGCCTTGCATGAAAACTTCTATCCCTTGGTCAGATGGTCATCGCTTGAGGGCAATATGTCACACTGCGTGGGCACAAAAGGTAGCCAAATATTGCCTATTGGGGACCAGGTGCAATATTTTGGCAAGAATCAACCATTTTTTTGGACAACGTCTGACTGCAAGCGACAGACTAGCTTGAGCACATGGTTGTTCAATTCCCCCTCATGGACCAATCGTTTCGCAGCATCCAATCTCCAGAAGCACACTGCCCTTGAATGACTCCAGAAAGTCGGAGGAGAAGAGGAAGACAGAGAAAGAGGGGAAGTCATCTGAAGAATCAGCTATGAATCTCTATAATAAGTTCCCATGTTAAATCTAAAGGGCCTGTTTTGGCTGCGGAACAAAACAAATGAGGTTTGTCTTCGTAATGATGCATTTGAGCAGAACACTCCATGCAAACGCAAGACCTTAATCTGTCTTCATTAGTCGGAATGAATGAAGTGAACTCTACTCGCTGCTCCTCAGCTGATTTAGGGAGCTGTTTAGAAGTCTAGTGTACTTGGCATTGTCAGTAAAGGAAGAAATCGCTTTGGTTGTACAAGTAATTAAGAATACAGGTGCCTAGTTTGGGCCTTCATTCACTCTCTCTTTCTCTCTCTATCTGAAGCAGTTGTGTTTGCTATTGTTCTAAACCTTTACACTTTGACTTCCAATTTAGAGCATACTTTAATACTGGGGTGTAATTTCCACAGGGCTCAAGTAAACCCCTCAGTATTTAAGTATCCTCTGAATTGGAAGTCAAAGTCTACAAGTTTAGAACAATAAATAATCTCCCTTAAGCCAAAAAAAAATATCGGGTATAAATCTCTTTATTTACAGCTTCAGCAAAATAATTACATATCAAAACATTGGTGAATAAAGCCTTCTTCTTTGGATAAACCCCATCTCACTTTCTCTGCTAGTTTGATCAGCAAACTGCCTAATAATTAGTGTTTGTGATTCGTTGTGTTTGTTACAAAACTTTAGTATCTCAGTAGGTATGAAATGAAGGGTTAAAAAAATTCTAACTGCATGCAAAAAGAAAAAAATGTCATTACCAGATGGATATGACATAGTTCATATATTGTGCTCCCGAAAGAGTCAGAGCTTTGAAACTGTAATTTAGCAACTGATAACTCAGCTTAAACAAGCTTAAATCTAGGCAGCAATAAAGGCAGCATCAATTTTTTGGGGTTTTAATGTTTTATACAGGTGAATTTATGCAAATTATGCCATTTTTACCTTTAAGGTAATGGTCAATTTGGATATAAACATATTTAAAGTGTGTCTGAGTATTGGCAGCTGGATATTAGTTGGCAGGATTTTTTCTTTCGGCTTTTTCCATAACTCGGCTTCCCCGTGCGCTGCTCAGTGCATGAATGCACTGAGCACAAAACGCACAAAATTACAAACCAGTTCAAATAAAAGTGGAATATGTGTGAGTTTTAATAAGTAGCAGATCCCTTGCTACAGGCATGGACTGGCCATTGGGCTGACGCACATTTGTGGGGCGGCCTGTCATAAAAAAATAAAAACAGCTCACATTATTATCTGGATATCTGATACATGAATCGCGGCCCATTGGAGGAAATCTCAGGCCCCTCCCTCCAGCCTCTGACCAAGATTATAAATCTTCTGTTCGCCCCGGCCTCCGGAGACTGGAGTAACGAGTTTAACGGGACTGTTCTGACATCTAGTTTCATTTTAAGCAGGCGAAATAGCAGGGTTTGCAGTCAATATGCTAAAGTCAAAATGTCAACAGATAAACACTTGACAATTAAACATTCGAGATGACTATCTGAAAGTAGATCTAAGCTCATAAACACAGTGTCTCATTATCCTTTCTCACGCTAATATTAAAACTCTTGAAAGATATTATGATTATTGAGAGTACCTGAAAATAAGGTTTATGCAAAAACACTAAACAAATACAACATTTGCATGGCCATAATTTACACAGAGAGATAACTAACTTTGTTTTCAAAATTTATCATTTCATATGTGAATGAATTATTAGAAAATAAGCAAAATAAACAACATATCCTCATCAGGGTGCAGAAATGAGCACTGGTGGATGGTGGCTTTGGATTGTGAACCGGCATATTCGATCATTTTCATAGCCGCATTGAGATGGTCTGACTGCAACAAACTATTCTGGCACTCCAAAAATAGAACAACAACAAGTACTTATATCCTAGTGTAAAACAAGGAGTAATGATCACGTCTTGGATCGGAATTTTATTTGTTACAGTGCTTGTGTGTAAAGGAGTTCTCTACAAGCTTAAAACAAAGAAATCAACTTGTTTTAACAGGAAATCAAAGCGAAATTGCAGCTGTTTTTGAGGATTGTGATGAAAATGGGGAGTTGAGTGATTTAATTTTAAACAGACTTTAATGTTGGGGATAATGGATTGGGTCGTTGTTCTCCTCGCCGTGTTCATCCCCTCAACTTCTACTACAACAGTAAGCTGGTAGGACGATTCTGAGCTGTTTTTTAAGACTTGTGATGGAAGTTCTAAACAGAGTCTTCTGCTGAGGATCTCATCTGGACTGAAAAGTGGCACAGAATTGGAATCGGGGGGTTGGCGGTCCAATCCGCACCAGGTCCATTCTGCCGTTGTGGCCCTGGGCAAGCCACTTAGGCATTGCACTGTATGGATGTGTGCGATTAGTGGGGTGTGTTTGCTGGAGGTGTGAGACTGGTGGGGGGGTGTTTGGTGTATGTGTGTGACTGGTGGGGTGTGTTTGGTGGATGAGTGTGACTGGTGGGGTGTGTTGTGGTGGGATGAGTGTGACTGGTGGGGTGTGTTTGGTGGATGTGAGTGACTGGTGGGGTGTGTTTGGTGGATGAGTGTTACTGGTGGGTGTGTTTGCTGGATGTGAGTGACTGGGTGGGGTGTGTTTGGTGGATGAGTGTGACTGGTGGGGATGTTTGATGGATGTGAGTGACTGGTGGGGGGTGTTTGGTGGATGAGTTTGACTGGTGGGGGGGTGTTTGGTGGATGTGAGTGACTGGTGGGGGGGTGTTTGGTGGATGTGAGTGACTGTGTGAGGGTGTTTGGTGATGATGTGACTGGTGGGGTGTGTTTGGTGGATGAGTGTGACTGGTGGGGTTTGTTTGGTGGATGTGAGTGACTGGGGGGGTGTGTTTTGGGTGGATGTGAGTGACTGGTGGGGTGTGTTTGGTGGATGAGTGTGACTGATGGGGGTGTTTGGTGGATGTGAGTGACTGGTGGATGTGAGTGACTGGTGGGGTGTGTTTGGGGTGGATGTGAGTGACTAGTGGGGGGTGTTTGGGTGGATGTGAGTAACTGGTGAGGGGTGTTTGGTGGATGAGTGTGACTGGTGGGGGTGTTTGGTGGGATGTGAGTGACCTGGTGGAGTGGTGTTTGGTGGATGAGTGTGACTGGTGGGGGTTTGTTGGGTGGATGTGAGTGACTGGTGGGGGTGTGTTTTGTGGATGAGTGTGGACTGGGTGGGGGTGTTTGGTGGATGTGAGTGACTTGTGGGGTGTGTTGGTGATGAGTGTGACTGGTGGGGTTTGTTTGGTGGATGTGAGTGACTGGTGGATGTGAGTGACTGGGTGATGTGAGTGACGTGTTGGGTGTGTTTTGGTGATGTGAGGGACTGGTGGGGCAGTGTTTGGTGGATGTGTGTGACTGGTGGGGAGTGTTTGGTGGATGTGTGTGACTGGTGGGGGGTGTTGGTGAATGTGAGTGACTGGTCGGGGGGTGTTTGGTGGATGTGAGTGACTGGTGAGGGGTGTTTGGTGGATGAGTGTGACTGGTGGGGTGTGTTTGGTGGATGAGTGTGACTGGTGGGGTTTGTTTGATGGATGTGAGTGACTGATGGGGTGTATTTGGTGGATGTGAGTGACTGGTGGGGTGTGTTTGGTGATGCGTGTGACTGGTGGGTGTGTTTGGTGGATGAGTGTGACTGGTGGGGTGTGTTTGGTGGATGAGTGTGACTGGTGGGGGTTTGTTTGGGGTGGATGTGAGTGACTGATGGGGTGTGTTTGGTGGATGTGTGTGACTGGTGGGGGTGTTTGGTGGATGAGTGACTGGTGGGGTGTGTTTGGTGGATGAGTGACTGGTGGGGTGTGTTTGGTGGATGAGTGACTGGTGGGGGGTGTTTGGTGGATTTGATGACTGGTGGGGTGTGTTTGGTGGATGAGTGTGACTGGTGGGCTGTGTTTGGTGGATGAGTGACTGTGGTGGGGTGTGTTTGGTGGATGAGTGACTGGTGGGGATGTTTGGTGGATGAGTGTGACTGGTGGGGGTGTTTTGGTGGATGTGAGTGACTGATGGTGTTTGTTTGGTGGATGTGAGTGACTGGTGGGTGTGTTTGGTGGATGAGTGTGACTGGTGGGGTGTGTTTGGTGGATGAGTGTGACTGGTGGGGTGTGTTTGGTGGATGTGAGTGACTGGTGGGGTGTTTGGTGGATGAGTGTGACTGGTGGGGTGTGTTTGGTGGATGTGAGTGACTGGTGGGGGGTATTTGGTGGATGAGTGTGACTGGTGGGGTGTGTTTGGTGGATGAGTGTGACTGGGGGTGTGTTTGGTGGATGTGATGACTGTGGGGTGTGTTTGGTGGATGTGAGTGACTGGTGGGGGTGTTTGGTGGATGTGTGTGACTGGTGGGGGGTATTTGGTGGATGTGTGACTGTGGGTGTGTTGGTGGATGAGTGTGACTGGTGGGGTTTGTTTTGGTGGATGTGAGTGACTGGTGGGGGTTTGGTGGATGAGTGTGACTGGTGGGGTGTTTTGGTGGATGTGAGTGACTGGTGGGGTGTTTGGTGGATGTGTGTGACTGGTGGGGTGTGTTGGGTGGATGTGAGTGACTGGTGGGGGGTATTTGGTGGATGAGTGTGACTGGTGGGTGTGTTTGGTGGATGAGTGTGACTGGTGGGGTGTGTTTGGTGGATGTGAGTGACTGGTGGGGTGTGTTTGGTGGATGTGTGACTGGTGGGGGGTGTTTGGTGGATGTGTGTGACTGGTGGGGGGTGTTTGGTGGATGTGTGTGACTGGTGGGGTGTGTTTGGTGGATGAGTGTGACTGGTGGGGGGTGTTTGGTGGATGTGTGTGACTGGTGGGGGGGGTTTGGTGGAGTGTGTGACTGGTGGGGTGTGTTTGGTGGATGAGTGTGACTGGTGGGGGGTGTTTGGTGGATGTGTGTGACTGGTGGGGGGTGTTTGGTGGATGTGTGGTGACTGGTGGGGGGTGTTTGGTGGATGTGGTGACTGGTGGGGTGTGTTTGGTGGATGAGTGTGACTGGTGGGGTGTGTTTGGTGGATGAGTGTGACTGGTGGGGGGTGTTTGGTGGATGTGAGTGACTGGTGGGGGGTGTTTGGTGGATGTGAGTGACTGGGGGGGGGTGTTTGATGGTGGTCAGGAAGCTGTAGGGTGGAATGGCAGCCACGTCCCGTCACGTAGCTTATCACCTCCAGTGAATGAATGGTTAATGCTCTGAAGGCGTTTTTATTATTAATAATTATTATGGACAGTAGGAATATTTTGGATTGTAATTTTAACAGATTTGCAGTGTTCAGATGGAATCCACAAAGGTCCACTCCTGGTAATTTTAATGTTTTTAAGCTACTATATAGTTTTCTTGGTGCTCTGGCCTGTGAGGTTACCATTTACAGTCTCAGTGTATCCTGTTACTGATCGATCTCTATGTTAGGAGTCCGGAGATTGAGACTGGTGCTCAGTTCCATGCTTCACTTCTCGAGTCAGCTTCATCTTTCAAATGCACGGCAGGTTTGCTAACATTAGCTACTCGGCTAATCAGAGTTAAAGGACTAGTGTTAATAGCTCAGGTCTAAAGAAGGTCTCTTGATGTAATAAAAACCTCGTCTGAGAACTCGTAACTACTCGTTGCTGGCTGTAAGAATTTTGTAATTATTTAAATACCAAAGCATTTTCTCCGGACCTCCAAGACCAGGTTTGGTGAATTCAGATCTTTGATGCTTCAACGGTTGGGGACAACAGCAAATCTAATATGAACAAAAGTTTTAAAAAGACGAAAGTCTCTAGTTACAGTTTTCATGTGTCACTCTCTTTAAAACAGAAACACTTGGGTAGGGCCGAGACTGTCTGGTCCTCATTTGACCTCTCACATCATTTCTCCTTGAGTTGTTCCTCACACCTTTCTCTTTCGCAGGGTTCAGATTGCATCCGGTACTTGTTTCTGAGGAAATGTAAATTCTAACAACAAATAGGGCTGTATTTATTTGATCTTTATCAACCGTTCCCTCCCTCAAGGATAAAGAAAGAGTGGAGATCTTTCAATTCGGAGCCGTTTGTTACAGTCTCTAGTACGTTTTGATCAATGAACGGAATCCCGATCTCAACCTGTACAATAACAGCAAGCCAAAAAAAAGTCTGGAGGAAGCGCTAGTTATCCGTTTCCCGGCTGAAGTTTTGGGGTTAGGATAAAGGAGTGCGGTGTCCTTGTAGAATATGGATGATGAATAGCTCCTTCTCTATTGATACTGTGGTTATGAATCTTTCAAGGTAGATGGGATGTGAGGAGAGAGAGATTTGGAGAATAAACATTAATGACGGCTCAATTTCCAGCGACTGCAGGATCGATGGATGAATACCAAACTATCATTCAGTGAAGTGCGCTGATTAGCCTCTAATGGGTGCTTTTGGGCTATTTATTAAATATAATTTTCACGCTGACTCCTTAAAAATAGCGTGATATTGATGCCTTTATGAAGATACTGAGCAAGCGGACTCTTCGTGTGAGGATAATGTGGTGCTGCTGTCAACAGCTCTTCACTGATGACTTGTACGACTGGCGCGCGATGTTGCCAAATCATCTGATTAGAAGCACACATTTAGCTTTTCAGCTCTTTAGTTTTTGAGTTCTTGAGCGTTTTAATGGATTTCAGCATTAATTTTACCTACACTTTTTACTCCTTAATCTAATTTTACCTCATTGTAATTATGACGAAACAATATCCATTTATATAGTCATTTAGCAAGGAATTATAACAAAAGACCTTTATGCTTTTTTTCAAGGGTATTCAACTTAAAGGTCCAATATTATTTTAACATGCAAGCTTTTTATATTTAAAGTTTTACAGAAAGATTCAATTAAATGAAACCACTCTGATATAGTAGTGAACACGGCATTAGTGCATACATTTGTGTTCTAAAACCTTCCACTAGTTACATAATGTTGGCCCTTTAAGTAGCCTGCATGTAACGAATAAAATCAATAATCAAATTTAATCAATATACTTAAAAACATAGAGATAAATATATTGCCAAGTAACATGGGACTGAGCATATATTTAGTGTTATCTACCTCATGAAATAATAAGAATAAAAATGTTCTAGTTAAGTGCCTAACTTTGGAAAATAAATAATAATAATAATAATAAATGAATTAAATGAACTGAAGTTGTAAAAGATCAAATCTTGTTAGGAAATCTGTAGTTATATTTTGGGGTTATTTCATTTAATTGTGTCTATTGAGTGTTTATGTGACTATTGCTTTGGATATTGTAAACTTGACACAAATTATTTCGCTTTAGAAGAGTATAGGTAGGATTCAAAGTCAATGTGATTTTAGGGATTTCCTTTTAAAATAATTGACTGTGGGTTGTTTGATGGAATCTTTTTGTAATTAAGCTTTCCATTAAAATGTGACTAAAAGTATAGCAGTTTGTGATTTATTGGAGTTTTTTTTTTTGGAGACACCATTTTAATTGTTGTTTGGTTTTGACGAGGCTGTCACGGTGGTGCAGTGGGTAGCACGGTTGTCTCACGGCAAGAAGGTCGCTGGTTCGAGCCTCGGCTGGGTCGGTTGGTATCTCTGTGTGGAGTTCTCATGTTCTCCTCGTGATCGCGTGGGTTTACTCCGGGTGCTCCGGTTTCCTCCACAAGAACAAAGACATGCGGTATAATTGAATCGAGTAAAAAGATTGTCCACAGTGTTTGAGTGTTAATGAGTGTGTGTGAATGTTTCCCAGCGATGGGTTGCGGCTGGAAGGGCATCCGCCGCATAAAACATATTCCAGAAGAGTTGGTTGTTTAGTCCGCTGTGGAGACCCCGAAAGTGAAGAAAGCCGACATGATAATGGATGAGTGGATGGATGAATGGTTTCGATGATAATTTTACCTGATGCATCAAAATCTGTGAAATTCAACTTCTTAAGAAATGAGGACATCAGGATTGCTCTGTGCTCTAGAATATTTAAATAGTAAACGTAAAGAAAGAGTCATCATCAGTTAATCTGGCTGCTCTGCCTCCATGTTTTATACAGTCAATAAATTTAATAGACGACTTCGAGATACTGGGCTAGATGGTTTTATAATTTTTTTGCATATGCAAATTTGGCCTTTCTGACATAAGCTAAGCTTCGGTTTGGATTCGATGCCCTCCTCGAGGCAGTCCCACAACATATGTTTTAAAGTTTCTACATATCTCAGCTGACAGAAGGGGCCTGTTCCGAGTCCAATGTGCATAATGTAATAATCTCAATTCTCGCTGATTATTACTAATTTGCTGGTTAAAATATAAATAATTGAGCGAATATCTAGGCTTACTATTCGTTTACACACCACAGATGTTCTATCCTAGCAGTCTATTACACACTAAAGCAGCAACAGAGCGAGCATCAGCATGGGCCCTTGATGCAAACAAAGGGTCATCACCCCCTTACACACGGCCCCGTGGAGGCCCGGGCCGGCTCAAACACACGCAGACCCGCACACCTGAACCCTGGCTGCCGCACTGGGCATCCGGGCTCAGAGCCACTGAACCAGTCTGACCTGCACAACACACTCGCAGTCCTCTGAGAGTCCTCAAACAACACAGGAGACACAGACGGGGGCGCTGAAGCACACGTGCCTGTCTGAGGCTGACCGGGGAGGAGGCTTAGAGCGACACACGCTTGTATCATGTATGGATTGAGAAGATAACAATGAGAGAGAGCATCTGTTATTTTTTTAGCGTAATATGTTTTAAATAAATCTGCTACAGACTGAAAAACAGCAACCCTGCAAACATTGCTCCAACCTCAACGTAAAGAGCATTGTGAGCTCCGGTCGAGTTCAGGCTGCATGAGCAAATATAGGTTGAAATTACACAATATGACGTCCAGAGAGATTCCTCGAAAGACATTTTTAATCATAAAATGTTGTTTGATCCACTGTTCATGCCTGCAGGCATCCGGTGTTTCCTGTATCGATGTTATTTTCAGTTTTATAATTGATTAAAACCGTACTAAAACCAAATTCCTGTTAAAGTTACTTTGAAGAGGCGTTCATTTGCGCCGGTGTTGTATGCACACATCATTTCTTACCGAGTTGGACTAGAAAAGTTTAGTTTTGGGCCTCACATCCACCGGAGGTGACGGCTGCTGCTTCGGAGGAACCTCCATGAGAGGACTTGTATGGTTATTTGCATAGACGCAGTTTTTGGTAATCATATTGTGATGGATTGTTAGGGGGTTTCTGGGTGAAATATTTAAGTAAATAATAATTCCATGGTCTACAGTCTCTATGTTTCTTGTTCAGGGTTTCTGCAGGTTTGATAAGGTTACATTTTTCGGACCTTTTTAAGACCGTTTACAATTGTTTTTAGGATCTATATCATATTTTATTTAAAACCCTAAACTTTGTTTTTATTTGTTTGAGCATTTACAAAGGTTTTCTTAGGTTCTGGCAACTTTAACCATGACTTTTAGAAATGTGAGTGTTTATGTGGATTTACTCAAACTCTGGCAATCCTAACATTTACATTTTCAATCTCTCGCAGCCTTTATAACCAAGTATACATTTCATTTTTTTTATTATTATTGATGAGTGTTTCAAACTCTGGCAACCGCTTTTGAGATTTTGAGCATTAATTTTTGTTCACATGCGTTTCCTGGCTACCTTACCCGTCATTTTTACAATTTTGAGTGTATTTTGAGAGCCCAAATCTGATTCTTTTCTCAAACTCTGGCATCGGTAAACGCCACTTTATGTTTTTGAGGATTTATGAACGTTTTTTGGCAACCCTATCCAAAACATTTATGTTTTTGTGTATTAATGCACATTTTCCCAGTCTATGGCATCCCCAACCATCCTTTTTTTTCTTAAATTTAGCATTTTGGAACATTTTCCTAATCTAACAAATGATTTAAGACCCAGAGCAGTGTTTTTTTTCAGGCCTAAATTTGAGTTTTTAAATGTAGACTTTTTAGACCCGCAGAAACCCTGCCGTAAAGCTCTTTGTGAGTTTAAAAGGTGTTTTAGGAACAAAAATGTACTTGTCTAAGAAAGCTCCATACTTTCAAAAATAGAAAGAAAAGAATTTAGGTGAAAACTAATGTGTAACCTTCGGCTCTCAAAGCCCAATAGGAAGAGACTAAATTGCTGTTCATCTTTCGACCACCAGAGGCTGGCTTCAGAAGTGAGCAAGTTCCCGTTGATAGCGATGTTAAAAACCCTCAACTTTATAGCTTAAAACCCCTGCTTCCATTTGGTTTCCGATGCATATCTCTTGAGTTGACCTTGATGATTATTTATTAATCATTTGTTTAAACTATATTAATATTTAAAGATTTGCATAATTAAGTAAGGGGAAACTCGAGTGAGAGCCTCTCATCAAGCGCTGTGATTTCATTCTCATTCATTTCAATCTACGAAAACTTGTCTTTTAGCGCTTTGTCTTTTGACGCTATGATTTTTAAAAGAGGGTTAGAGAACTTATTAAACCTAAATTTTAAACTGTTCTGAGTGGCTGTCGGTGGATTGCCTAGCCAATTGCAAAATGAAAATAAATTACTTGCATCCATTAAGTCATATGAACATATAATATATAATAGCATATAATATATATATAGAAGATAAAAGTATCTTCAGCCAATGTGAATGATTGAAAACACACAAAATCTGTGCCTTTACTGATTTTATATTTAAAAGCTTCTCCGAAATGTGTTTTGGAGCAGAGTTCCAACATGTGCTTCAATCTTGCAAACATGTTATTGTTGTTCCGAAAATGCAGATACGTTTCAACAGATAGGAAAATACATTTTTAAAAGTCGAAAGCCTGAATGAACATTTTGTCTGCGCAGCCATTGGTTGGTTTGTCATGTAGGTGTTGTTTTTATATTCACACTTGATGGAGACTGATGTGATTTTATAACACTCTGTGCAGCTTTACTGTAAAAGAAGAAGAAGAAAATACAATGTTCTTGCTAACTTCCTTAGCAAGACATACGAACATTTTTAAAGTGAACAAATTTGGACTGAAATGACTCAACATTCACTTTTGCTTTCGTGAAAGTTTTGTCGATTTATCTCTAAGCAGTACAAACGAGCTTTTCTGATTTAAAATACATTAAAAGTGCTTTTAAAGGAAAGAGTAGAAAGCATGCAGGCCGTGTTCTCTGTGCTCACGTGTGATTTGCAGTTTCTGTGAGGGGCGTAACTCTTTCAGATTAACATAAACCTTTAGGATTTTACAGACGCTTTTATCCAAAGCGACTTACTGAAGGGGAGAGACAATCTGCAATTCGTTACACCGTCAAAGTCTATCTGAGATTTGATTGACTCCAAAAAATATGCACTGGTTTTAAATGTTATGGTACTCTGAAAGACTTACTTCAACGCTGAGCTTTTAATATCCCTCAGTTAATTTGAGAAAACTGAAGACAAAGATTTATAGATGAAGGTATTGTTCTTGGCTCGGGGGTCTCTGTGGCACATATCAAGAGGGAAAAATCAGCTAAAACAAAAAACTCTCTTAAAACAAAGCCATGCTGTTGTACCACATATAGAACGTGGCTTAGCCTTCTCTCGCTGAAAGTATTTCGCTGAAAAGAAACCCTGTTAGAAGACGCAAGCATGTGTTCTCTAAGAGCTACAAGAACATTTCAGGATCGATGGCGCCACTGGGGTTGTACCCAAGAGAAACACCCAACAGAATCACAATATTTGGACCTGTACCAACCCGATGCTCATAAAAAGTCTTTATTAACCAGCCTGGGTTTTTCAAAGAGAGTTTTTTCAGAAATCTGTTTTCAGTGCAAGCTAAAGAGCTTCAGGACGTAGTAGCTGTGTAATGTGTTTTGGGAAAAATTGGACCTTAGACCACGCCACAAAAGAAGATCATTGAAACGATTTAGAGCAAATACTGTAGATGGCGATAATATAACATATAACATATGATATGTTAATATCGTAAATATTTTTAAATATAAATACAATTACCATGCAACTCAAAAACAATTCATTCCTTCTGAGTCCATAATAGTTTTGAATATTACTACAATTATTTAAAAATACAGATACTGCCTAGTATACTGAAACTTTTGTATTTCAATATTTTCTTGCACATCTTTGTGACGTGTTTGTCATGCGTTGATGAGAAAGGACGTCACATTTCAGCATTTGTTTCATACTTTGCACCATTTCACTCAAATTTTGTTTGTTTTTCTTGAAAATTAAAGGTTTTTAAGCCGGTAAATGGTCAGAGAATAGGGTTTCCTATCCTCAAAACACATTTTAGGCACAAATACTCTTCTTTATGTACAGTTTCTGATATCCATAGAAACTAATAAAACTTGATGAACTGAAGAGCATTAAAAAGATTAGTATGGCAGGCTTATCAAGAACAAGGTTCTCCCACGCTTTACTGACACCAAGAAAACAGTTAAAAAACTTAAATGAGCTTCAAAAATATTTTATTTATTTATATGTTTTGTTGCTGACATGTTAACTCATGTTTTAGCTGAACCTAGTCCACTCTATAACATGAAGAATTAAATATTAAACAAACCAAGAAGCATGAAAAAATCAATGCCTTTTTTGTGGTGTGTGTTTTTTACTTTATTGTCAATACGCGCACAGAAAAGGAAGCTATCCTTTAGGTCTATCTCATCAAACATAACATTGTATCTCTAAACTCTCCTGGAGAAGCCGGAGCGGTGGAGGGAGCAGGGCCTGTACTTTGGTCAATATCCCCATCTTGTGGACACAATTCTGCTTGTGTTCGGGCGCCTCCAAACAGTGGAGCGCTGAAGGAAATCTGAGAAACAGCTTCCATTTGTTCACAATATTCAGTGATGTGTTGAAAAGTGTCTGATTAAACTTCTTTGAATTTTTCAAAAGTGACATTCAGTGGCGCTCGGTGTAGCAGATCTAAACTCACCAGCATAAAAATAATCATGTATTCAAGAATATTTAAATGGTAACTCATTTTATTTGAGGTGCCTTCTGGACACTCATCGAGGAAGCCGTACAGAGCGATAAAAGAGAAATGTTAGAATAAAAAAGTATGATACATTTTTTTACATTTTACATATACTCTATGTTAAAAGCAGCTCTTATCTACTCTGGTTTTCCTTAATGTTATGACGGATGAGCACCGTAAAAATACTAATATTTTCATATTTATTTTTACATTTTAAGAACACACAAATGCGTTAGTCAGTCTGGATATTTAGAAACAATCTTTTTTTTTGTCTACTTTGCTAGCAGGTTATTTATACTTTTAGGATTTTTAAACTACTATTAGGATATAAGAGGCTTAGAAATGCATAAATTAATTTAATTTCAAAATATATCATTCAGGTCTACTGTAGTCTACTGTATTTCTAGATTTCTAAAAATAAAAAAAATATTCTACTCCTTATCAAGCTTGTTATATCTTAAAATTCATTAAATGGTTTTATTTACTAAGTTATTAGTCTGTTGTTGAGTCTATGAACTAGAAGTCGTTTGTACAGTCGTTTGTCTAGTAGTCGTTTGTATATAGTCGATATATATATATCCTAGAACATGCTTTCAAATACATCATTTTTAGTTCTGTTTACAAACAACGTTTGTGACTTCTTCATATGGGACCTCCAAAGATTAGGTTATAAACCTATACAAAGAAATGAATCAAATAATTAAAATCAGAACATTTGCAAACATTTCTTCAAACTAAAAAACTAAATGTAACTTTTGTTAAATTGTAGACCACGCTGAAACTAACTTACATGCTAAGAACAAATAGAATCACAAAATCAAGGTTTTCAGTACTTCTTAGTGTAAGACATGACTTCATGCCAATAATCAAATTTTTTTACAGCCAATTAAAAAAAATACAATTGAGAGAAAAAATATTAGAGTAGGCTTTTTATTTTTAGTAAATTAAATTATTCCTATATAGCTTTTCTTAATTACAGAATTGAACTAGACAGAAGATGTAATTTAGCATTAGGATTTTATAATCTAAGACCCCAATCGTGAACATCGCGGTGTCTGTAGACAGTGAATATAAAGCACAAAGACCTCGGTGACTCTCGGAACGGAAAGCACGGAGGAGACGAAAAAGCAGTAAACAAGACACTCTCATGAGCGAAGTCATTTGTCCACATCTTCACCTGCTCAGGGTCAGACAGGAAATGAGATGACTTTATCATTGTTGTCACTTTGTCTTTGCTTGGTTAGGCAGCTTCCTCTCATGGATTGGCTTCGCGGATGATGGCGCAGGTGAGCCCCATCGAGAGACCCCCCCTCTCCAAGAGCCCCACTTTTTAATATGCAACATCTGTGCCAGGGAGAGCACTCCAAAATGGCTGCTCCTTGGAGGATGACAGTGGAGTCTGCTCAAAACTTGGGCAAGGGGCGTTTGTAACTGCGAGGTTACACACAGATGTTAGCAATGTTCACAATGTCACTTTGTCCTTTGTTGCAATGGCCCGGGGAGGACTATTTTTGGGTGAGCACTTCTTTTCAACAACTTTTCCAAGAGATTTTTTAGCTGTCCGTGCAGCTATGCTCACTTGGGTCGCTGGACATTTAATAGGCTCTGACCCGACTGCTGGCTCTCCCAGACTTAACATGTACACACCTGACACTTGTCGCTTATGAGCCAGCATTTTGGTTATGAATTCTGGATGGAAATGTGGATTGTTTGCGTTTTGGTGTCGTAGTGTAGACTTAGAGGGGCATGAGGCGTTGGGGAGTCAGCAATGGAGAGAAAACAAGTTGCAAATCTTCTTTTATATTGAAGGAAAAAAAACATGATGAGTGTATAAACAAGCTAATTATTAAAAAATCTGTTGAAAAATAAAAAAATATATACAAAACTTACAATCAGTATAAAGAACTAGTGTCAAGAGTTTTGACAACATTGCTTTATCAGCACTTTCAACACTCACAGCTGACACTGACTTAAATAGATCTATTTTCCTCCAAAAGTAATTGGGCAAAACCATTAAAACCACCACAGGGATGCTTTTAATCAAACAATAGCTGAAAAAAGCAATTATGCATAACTTGAAATAGTTCAATAATGTCTATGTTAAGCCATTTAACAGAAATACTTGAAAAGCATTCCAAATGAAATATAACGTACTTTTAAAGAACATTCAACTACTACTGAAACTAAATTCAACATATTGGTTTGATCCAAAATCTTTTGTCATAAAAGGGACGTCATCATTGCCCCGCCCCCTTTTGACATGACCCGGAAAGGCGGTGAGAAACTCGCACCAGAAAAAGAACAATGGCAAAAACAATACAAACTGTTTGGATAATCTTAAATAAAAGGTAAACTAAATACTTTTGTCTTATGCTTCATGCATGTCATTGTAAGGATTGCTCTCGCTGCAAGGGGTCTATCAGCATCTATCTGTAAATACACAACCGTCAACAAGGTGATCGCTCTCCTTACACACACACACACGCACACACACACACACCTCTGTTCTTTCAAAGGTTATAGTTACTTGGTGAAGATTATACCTTCTTCATCGTCACAGTGTCTCAAACAACAGGACGACACCAATACAAGTTCAAAAACACTTTGTTATAAAAAGCATTTATTTCTACCTGATTTTTCAATGACTTAAAAATAGCGAAACTCGTTCGTATAAAACAGCTCCTTTACGTGATCATTCTGCAGCGATTAGTCGTTAGACTCAAGTCTGCTGTTATTGGATACAGCGTCTAGCGCTCCAGAAACCTTTCACTATTACTGTATCATCATAAATACAGGATTTTATAGAAGAAAGGTGTAACAATAATATATATATATATTCAATAAAATATAGATTGAAATGTAATAAACACATGAAATGTGACAAACACAACAAAACGTTTACCATGGCACTCACAGAGTGTTACGATTTAAGATGGGAAGTGTCTAGAGTAACTTTGAAACATTTTATAATATGGAAGTTGAAATTAATAAGGAAATAATAAGAATTAGAAACAAAGCCAAAATTGCACAGTGAGTCACATGTGTTTAAGGGACCACACCATCACCACAAGGCAAAGATATATATATATATATATATATATATATATATATATATATATATATATATATATATATATATATATATATATACACATATATATATACACAACAACAAAGCCTCTATTTACAATATTTAAACTCAGCAACGAAACACCCGGAACACAGAGGGAAAGTGATATAGCCAAAGTCTCTCTGTTGTGTAATCCGACTACATGACATCAACACCCTTATCTAAATAAAGTTATAGTTGATTACCAACGTTATTAATTGTATGATTTAACAAAAAAGGCTTCCGTGTTGAAGCTAAATTCTAAATAACTACTCTCGCAACATTCTAATACAACATGTGGCACCCTTCTAAACTGATGTAATAAACCGATCCTTTCTTTATCAAAAACCGTCACTTTTCGAAAAGACTGGTTTCTTTTTAAAGATTATAACACAACACAAAAATACTTTTCACAAATAAAGCTCAAACTGAATGTTCCTCAGACTTACAGCCCCGTTACCCTCGGCATGAACGATTATTTCAATTAATCGTAATACTGGGTCTTTCAATTATTTTAAGTCCCCACCTGAAATTTGATCTCTGTGGATGTTTTATGTGTTTCAACTCTGAATGGTGACCTTGAGTGTCTGTGTAAGGAACCTATCCAATAAAATATATTATTATTTCTCAAGTGAGTTTGAATATTCAATTGAGCCCAAATCTGAACCAATTTGACGTCTAGTTGAGTCTAATAAGCATTGATTTCATTGTGATGAAATGAGAGCCGAGATCAAAGTCAAAATAATAATACAATTATTGAAAAAAGGGACAAGAACTCAAACATGTCCCAAACTTGTTGAAACAGAGAGAAAAACTTTCATTGTTTTACATCCAAGGTTAATCATCACGCTGAGGCACAACAGTGTGCCCGCGTTCTCCACCACAAACAGGAAACAGCCCAATCGGAAATCTCTGGAAAGTGAGTGAGGGGGTTTGTGCACCTGCTGCTCCTCTGGGATCACAGGAGCTCAGAGATAGAAGCCTGGGGACTTGTTAGGCATCGCAGAGATGTGGGAGATTTAGGAGAAAGTGTCTGTGTGTGACTACCTGTGTATCTTGTTGAGCAGACAATCTCTCTCTCTCAAGACACTGGAGGATTCTCAGACGAACAAAAACAGAGAGAGAATGATGACAGAGCCTTGAATGAAGACATGTGGATAGAGCAAAGTGACACCTGAGAAGCCCAAAATGTTTCACACACATCTCTATACAATATGTTACTTGCATGGGCTTCAATGCTTCTTTTTAGAAAAGAAATCAGTGTTGGGCATGTTTCTTTAAAACTAGCCTGTAAAAAGAAGCTTCCTGTGTGGATATGTTCTTATATAGACAATTGCTGGGTATAAATTGTGGTAGCAGGAAGAGTACTTACAGCATGCTCTTTCAGAGACTTTAAAGTACATGGGCATCATCTCGTCTCCTATTTATTGAGGACCAGTGTGTCTCGACATGGGTTTCAGGATTACTCCTTTCTACTAGATTTCGATTTAAATCTTAGCTGGGTTTACCTTAATGAATGAAAAGAGAATGACCTTTATGCTTGATTCAGAAAATTAATTAATTTAGTTCCATTTGTCTCACTTGACCCTAACCCGCCGATTTAAATGGTCGTGTGAGGGGAGGAGGTGTTCCATATCTCTTTTGAATACAATGCGAAGGGCTAAATCAAAGGGGTGTATACCCCAAGTGGTTGGATCCGCCCTCCCAAACAAAGGCCTTTGTTAAACACAATACCACGATAAGTAATTGTAATTTGTTCTTTACTGCTTCACATTGGATTCCCAATTCATACACTTTTCATCCCTTCCCCTTAGCACTTAGTGTTAAATGGAAGGACTAGGTTGAAGAAATAGAACGTAGCTGTTTTGACCAGTGAATCAAATGACTCAAACTGACTCTTGTAGACTGACTCAACGAATCCAGTCTCCAGAATGAGACAATCTACACGACTACCTTGGATAAGTTGACTCGGAGATTTGACTCTGTGATTCAAAAAGTAGCACAGATCCGCACAAGACTTTACCTATGAATGTTAAATGACGAACAAGTCAGTGAGTTTGAGACCAGCACCAACCTCCTGTTTTCTCTTTTTGAGTGAAACAGGAAGTGACAGAATTGCAGTTCCTTGAGGGGCCACTTGAGGCTGAGTCAGATCACTAGTTTTGATCTTTATGAGCACTCTGAGAAGGGTAAATCATTTTTTATTTGCTTGTTATATTATGCAATATATATATAAATTATATTACATATAAATAAACAAGGTACAACCCTAAATAAACAAGGAAGAACCATCACCTACAGCTCAACATGGCCAAACAGCGCCAGCAGCTTGTGCTCCGAGTCCGTCAGGGGGATCACGGCTGGAGAGAGAGCAGACACAAAGAGGACCTTTAGCAGTAAAACAGCAAAAAAACACACACATACTTCATTCCTCGACGTTGAAAAGCTGAACTTAAAAAAAAATATGGGTCAAATGTATTAAGTATGTAAAACTAGCTGCACCAGAGTCCACCTGAAGGTAATTATGGAATTATGGCATCACTGGAACTGTACTCGATTGGCTTGAGTCCTATCTCACTGGTAGATCTTTCAGTGTCGGGTGGAGGGGTGAGGTCTCAAACACTCATAACCTACTCACCGGGGTTCCCCAGGGTTCAGTCCTTGTCCCCCTTCTCTTCTCCATCTACACCACCTCCCTGGGCCCTATCATCCTCAGACACGGATTATCCTACCACTGCTACGCTGACGACACTCAACTCTATCTGTCGTTCCCCCCTGATGAGCTGTCAGTAACTACCCGCATAACTGACTGCCTGAACGACATCTCTACTTGGATGAAGAACCATCACCTACAGCTCAACATGGCCAAGACGGTACTTCTGGTAATCCCAGCCCATCCCTCTGTGCATCACGACCTCACCATCCAGGTGAAATCCTCTACAATCACCTCTTCTCCTTCAGTCAGGAATCTTGGAGGGATTTTGAATGAACAGCTGTCCTTCAAAGACCACATCACAAAGACAACTTGAGCGTGTAGACTTGCACTGCACAACTTAAAAAGATCAGGCCCTTTACTGAGCAGCAACTCAACTCCTGGTTCAGGCTCTGGTCCTCTCACTTCTGGACTACTGCAACATTCTCCTAGCAGGACTTCCAGTAAATGTGCTCAAACCTCTGCAGATGATCCAGAACTCTGCAGCTCGTCTTATCTTCAAGGAACCGAAGCGACCTTATGTTCCTCCCCTCTTCATCTCTCTTCACTGGCTCCTCATCGCAGTTCGGGTTAAATTCAAATCACTAACACTGGCGTACAAAACTATCTCCAGATCAGCCTCTGTCTACCTCCACAAGCTCCTACACTCCTACATGTCCTCCTGAAGCCTGCGCTCAGAGAAGGAACAGCGACTCGTGGTTCCGTCACCCTGGCTGCTGGAACAAACTCCTGATCCAGTCAGGAGAGCAGCAACACTAACAGCTTTCAAGAAGCAACTGAAAACTCTTCTTTTCAGGGAACACCTAGTATATATGAAAAAAAAATTCCCTCCTCTCTCTATTCCCTCCCTGCTATGGTTTATCGATTCGTTGGTACAACTTCTATTATCAGCGAGCTGAGATAGACTTTGATTGTGTAACAAATTGCATACTGTCTCTTCCCTCCTATATATATATATATATATATATATATATATATATATATATATATATATATATATATATATATATATATATATATATAAAGTTATGGAAATAGCAGTATTATAAGGTTTATACCTTAAGCCACACTCTTCACTAAACCTATGTCCTGCCTCTGAGTCTCTTTTACCTTCCTTTATCACAAACTAAGGGTTACATTGTTATGGACACAATGTCCATTTTTTATAGCATTTATGGTTCAAATTAATGAACAAACAGCTAATGCTAAAACAATATACAACAATTACCTATTCACATAAAAAAATATGCTTGCTATGAGAGGAGTTTGTGAAAAATTACTGTCTGATATTTCATCTGACTTCAGAAACAACCCGACAAGCACCACCAAAACTGATGTAAACACAATACTTCAGCGCTGAAGAGTTTTTGCAAGATAATTATGGATTGTTGTAATCAGCTATGATAAACTGAGAATAATTTGTTTCATTCAATAAGCAGAAATAAGGTAGGTCTGAGTTTTTCTATACTTTGATGAGAGATCAGGGACGTGGTTATTCATGTGGCTGCTTTTTTATGTCCACTTGCATCATTCAGATGCTTCAGTAGATCGCTTCACAAGGGAAGAAGCTGATAACATTTTTAAGAGAGCGGTGATTTGTGAGCTAGGCTGTACATCATAGGATAAGACGTTAGAACTCTATAAATACAGTGAAATAACTTATTATCATACTTCTAGCGCATGTCTGGGTACAACCATTACATAAAAGTCACACTGGAAATTGTTATACACTATATCAGACACACCATACTTATAGGCAGACTTTCCCGATTAATGAATATTATTTAAACTAAATTCCAGACTTATACATTTGGCTTGAGAGAGCAAAGATTGAAAAAGTTGGAAAATGTCTAGAAGGTGGTGTTTTTGTTGTGAGGCAGTTTTTAGTGAGAGTCAGTTTAAAGATGACAATACTGTCTTAAAAAGTCTATAAAAATATATTTGCCATATATATATATATATATATATATAGATAGATAGATAGATAGATAGATAGATAGATAGATAGCTAGATAGATAGATAGATAGATTTAAGACTGTGAAAATGAAAGCTATATTCACAGTAACCCTGGGAGTTTCACCACTTAACTAATTCAAGCAAGCACTATTTAACACCTCCAATAGTGAATCTCAAGTGATTGTCTTTGGTATTAAATCAAAGAGGCAAAATAAAGAGTGGGCTAGGTTGAGTTTTTTTGCATGCTAAAGAAGACATTCATTTTTAATGCTCATTGTTGAGGCCTGCACCTGAGCACTTGAAAAAGCCATTGCGTTTTCCTCCCTCAACCCTTGAGCCAAGTTCTTGTGACAGCCCTGCACTCCATCCCACCAAATTATCCGCATGAGCAGCCGCGAACAATAACAGTCTAGAGTGAGCAAATCTTAGGCCGATGAGTATGACTGGTGCTGCTCTGCCTTCAAGGGGAGGGGTACTCCAGGGGTGCGTTTGCCAGATTGCAAAAATATATTGGATATTAGGCAGGTTGATCACATTCTGGGTGCGTTTTTACATATTTTGAGTTGAATTCAAAACATCAATTAGGTTTTCTTTTACAGTAAACCCTAAATAAATCTTATCTTGATTTGTTGTACGATTTTGAGAGACTGATCTGAGAAAATATAAGAGTGATACTTTTATGTTCCGAGAACAGATCTGCTATAACTCTAAAATTATTACGAGTACACTCATCGATTTGTTTTTAATGCGATGAGAGATTGTGTGAAAGACAAGACCATCAGTAGCAAAGTCATTAAAATACTGTGGGACAGGAATTACAGAAATAATGAAAATACAGAGGACAGGAGTTAAAATTAAGATAAGTTGAAAGAAAAATAAACGCTTGTTTTAATTTATAGGTGATTTTTTTCAATGTGGGAATAATGGTGTGCCTGCAATCTCCACCACAAAAAGAAAATTAGAAAATAAGATTGGAACATGTATTTCCATAAGCATTCAGTTAATTACTCATTGATTCCCTTTTGATGTCATGTGAATGGTACACGGATGAAACCCTGTGAAGATTAAAAAAATAAAAACAAAACAAATTGAAAAAAATAACAAAAATTTCAAGACTGTCTTCATTAATATCTGTTACAGGTAAAATGCTGTAACCTGTAATTAATGTTAGAAGTCAGTTACATCACGTCAATGATATATTTGAAAATATATGTATTCGAGTGAATTTATTATAAAACATTGCCTATAAAACAAACATGTTATGATTTTGAGCAATATTTATTTTTTTCTTTTTACCAAAACAAATGAATAATGTGTACGATTTGTTTTTAATAATCTGTACAAACACAGTTCGTGCATTTTGATAACATGGTGCATATGCAAACTCAAGCCCACAAGTCAAACTCAGACACTTGTATCTCTGCAAAAAGCGCTGACATGTTCCTCATGTAATCAGCACATGACATGACAGAAGTCATCTGAGAACTCGAATGTCATTTGGAAAACTAGTCCCATCCGGATAAGGCTTAAGAGAAACTAAATCCGCCACATTAATAAAGTAAAGCTTGTTCACCCAATTCATCTGCAATCATTAAAACATGGTGCAAAACTAAAATAAGTACTATGGAAGTGGACATGGGACTAAGAATTAAGAAAATATCTTTTCGTCTAATAGAAGAAAAATCTGAAGCAAAACATATATTTTCGGGGTTGAACACTTTACTTGGCAATCTAAAATCAATCAATAAATAACACGAATCCTGCTGGCTGTGTGAACAACACGCGATCTGACATTAAACTATGATCATAGCTGGCTGTTAAATCAACATTGAAGCTTCTTTCGATGTCTCGAATCAAAGAGCAAGTCTTTTATCCGCTCCTGATCATTTATGTAAGTCATGCAGCTGCGTTGGCAATGTTAGATATTTAATATATGTACATTGAACATTCTTTGGATGGAGATAAATCAAATATGAAAGCTACAGCATTAGCTTGTTCATTCACAGCAGCTGTATCGTGATCTTAAGGCATTTTAATGGACTGTTTCACCCTATATGCCCTTAATACTATTTCAAAATGAAAAGGACAATTTAAAAAGGATATTCTAGCTTCAGACAAGCCAAGAGGACCTTAATTAGAGTAACAGGCAAACAAAGCCAAAGGCTTATTTGGGTAGCTTACAGCAAAAGTTGTATCAGCTGCTCAATCAACCATAGAAGGAGGAAAAGAAAGCAGAAGAAAAAAAGAGAATGCTTTTTTAGTTTATTTATTTAGTTTTAATTAAGATGGTAAATGTTCCCTGAAGAGAAGAGTTTTCAGTTGCTTCTTGAGTGCTATTAGTGTTGCTGCTCTCCTGACTGGATCAGGAGTTTGTTCCAGCAGCCAGGGACAGTGAGAGAGAAGATTCTGGAAATTGTTCTGCCCTTCACGAGCAGTGATGGGGAGCCAGAGAAGAGTGATGAAGAGGGGAGTAACATTAGCTTTGGTTACTTAAAGAAAAGACGAGCTGCAGAAGTCAGAGTGTGTTTGCTGGAAGTCCTGCTAGGCCTGAGTCAAGGGATTTAGTTGCATTCTCATTTAGAAGGGCCTGGTGTTTCAGAAGTTGTGTAGTGTAAACCTACACACACGTTGTCTTTGTGATGTGGTCTTTGAAGGACAGCTGTTCATCCAAAATCAGTCCAAGATTCCTGACTGAAGGAGAAGAGGTGATTGTAGAGGATTCCACCTGGATGGTGAGGTCGTGATACACAGAGGGATGAGCTGGGATTACCAGAAGTTCCGTCTTGGCCATGTTGAGCTGTAGGTGATGGTTCTTCATCCAAGTAGAGATGTCGTTCAGGCAGTCAGTTATGCGGGTTAGTTGACGGTGATCAATTGTGATATGAGAATCCGTGTCTGAGGATGATAGGGCCCAGGGAGGTGGTGTAGATGGAGATGAGAAGAGGACCAAGGACTGAGCTTTGAGGAACGTCAGTGAGTAGTTTATGAGTGTTGGAGACCTCACCCCTCCACCCGACACTGAAAGATCTACCAGTGAGATAGGCTTCGAGCCAGTCGAGTACAGTTCCAGTGATGCCCATCGCAGAGAGAGTGGGGAGAAGGATCTGATGGTTGTCAAACGCAGCAGAGAGGTCTAGTAGGATAAGGACAGATGATCTGATTGGTTGTCATCCAGCTGGTATTTCTGAGTCAGGAAGAAGAGAGATGACCCAATCTATTAATTTTGCAGTGTAGGGCAGCAGAGAGAGAGGTGAGTGATTTTCTAATAATACATCAATATTATAAATCATATATATTATCTAATATGTTTAAATATATGGAAAAAAGATTGATTAATATGTGATTTTGTTTTGTATTTTAATGAAAAAGTTTATAATGTCATATTCTTTATCAGCCTACGTCTAATCCTTTTTTTAAGTTAAACAAGTTTTCTGCTATGTTGAGATTTGGGCAAGTTTTTTTTTATTATTGAAGTGGACGGGTTTTACGTTTAGTTTGGGCTGGAAACTGTTGCTTATATCTGGCAACTCAGATTTTCTGCTCTCCCATGGCCGCAAGAAAGCCTGCTCTGTGTTCAAGTTCAAGTCAGCTTTATTGTCAAGTGTGCTATATACGCATGGAATACAACACATTTGAAATTACAGTCCTCTCAACCCACAGTGTAGAATAATATTATATAATACCCGTAAAGTGACAACCCATAAAGTGCTAATAGTGCAAAGAAAGGTTTAAGATAGAGTACAGGTGTGAGGTTCAGTCCAAGTTCGTAGCAGCAGGGGGTTTGGGTAGGGAGGGTAGGACTGGGAGGGAGTTGAGTTTCCTGACTGCCCGTTGGAGGAAACTGTCCTTGAGCCTGCTGGTTCTGGCCCGAAGACTCCGCAGTCTTCTCCCCGATGGCAGCAACCTGAAGTGACAGTGGGATGGGTGGGATGGGTCACCTGCTATCCTCATGGCTTTGCGGGGGAGGCGGGAGTCATAAATGGCTGACAGGCCAGTGAGGGAGACTCCAATAATCTTCTCAGCTGACTTCACAACTCGCTGTAGGGACTTCCGGCAGGTCGCAGTGCAGGAACCGTACCAAACAGTGATGGAGCTAGTAAGGATGCTTTCAATGGCCACGCTGTAGAATGAGAGCATGATGGGGGGTGGAGCTCTTGCCCTTCTCAGTTTTCGGAGGAAGTACAGGCGTTGTTGGGCTTTTATGACGAGGGATGTGGTGTGATGGTTCCATGAGAGGTCTTCGGAGATGTGCACACCCAGGAACTTGGTGCTGCTCACCCTTTCCACTGCAGCACCATCGATGGTTAATGGAGCGTGCTGGGTGTGTGCTCTCCTATAGTCCACAATGATCTCCTTCGTCTTCTCCACATTCAGGTGGAGATTGTTGCTCTTGCATCACGCAGCCAGCCTGCTCACCTCGCTCCTGTAGGCTGACTCGTCACTGTTGTTAATGTGACCAACCACCGTCGTGTCGTCTGCAAATTTAATGAAGAGGGTGGAACTGGAAGTAGCAGTGCAGTCATAAGTCAGCAGGGTGAAGAGGAGGGGGCTCAGCACACATCCTTGGGGGGCTCCGGTGTTCAGCATGATGGTGCTGGATGAGTTGCTGCCGACTCGTACTGACTGTGGTCTTCCTGTCAAAAAGTCCAGCAGCCAGTTACACAGGGAGGTGTTAAGACCCAGTTGGTCCAGCTTATGGATGAGCTGTTGGGGGATGATGGTATTGAATGCCGAGCTGAAGTCGATGAACAGCATTCTAACGTACGAGTTTTTGGTTTCCAGGTGGGTGAGGGCTGAATGGAGGGCAGTGGAGATGGCATCATCAGTGGAGCGGTTAGACCGATATGCAAACTTGTAGGGATCCAGAGTGGGGGGGAGGGCAGACTTGATGTGTCGCATGACACATCAAGGAGTTTGTAAAGTACAAAATCTGCCATTTTCTTTTCAGGTTTTCTCCCTCTACTGCTCAAATCCGTTCTGGCAAGCTTCTGTGTTGAGAGTGAGCGCCCGAATAGAGATGACGGGTGACACCTGATAAGACCCGTACAAAAGGAGCTTTCTGGAGTTCTCTTGGGAACATATAGAGATAGATCTTTTCATTGTGGATTCTTCTTGGCTTGTGTTTGCCAAGTTTTTTTTTTAGCACAAACTTTCTTGACCCTATTGACCCAGTTAAATGTATTTTTTCTAATTTTTTTAATGTAGTTAAATATTATTTAGGACAGCAGGATGAATAACTGTCGTCATGTTTTCTTTGAGAGAGTGAGATAAGGTTTTTAGTTTTTGAAGAGGTAAAATAACAATTGAGTTGTGAGTTTTGTTTGTCATGTCACACCCTCATATAATTGCCCTGCTTTCAGTTGTCTGTGAAAATATGTTATATTTTTTGTGATCGCTTTGTTCCTGTGAATCATTCATGTTTTACGAAAACCTAACACTTGTGTAAAAGAGTTATCATAGCTGCAAAGGATGAAGCAAGATTATAATGAGTCCTATGGATTACAATGGGATATCAGCTTTTAAAACTAATCGTGTATAGTAGTGAATATATCTCTGAAATTCTTATTTTAACTCTGTTTTGTAAAAAATGTTTAAAAACTAAGCCATGTAAATCGGTTCCTGATAGACTTCCAAAAGTTGGTTTGAAATAAAAAAAACACTTCTCTGCTTGCAGCTGTGAAATCAGTGAATGAATGGCACCGCTAAAGATCGGTGTTCAGTGCAGTGACTGCGAGCACAACAGCGTCCTCTCCTGGCCTGCAGCCTAATAAATCATCGAGCGCCTGAAAGTTTTTGGGTTTGACCAGCGCTCCTCTGAGAGCTGATTAGTAAATCATCTCTTCTCTTCTCTTCTCTGGCCTCCTTCTCAAGGATATGAGCGGACGGCCAAGGAGACTTGAAAAATTGACTACCATAAAATAAACTTGTCTTCTAAGATACATGTTCAGAGAGCCTCAAATTGGCCCAAATTTAAAACTATATACATAGACATGTCTTCAATTACACTGACTCGTGAAAGAACATCAAGGACAGCAAAGTTTTCAAGACTTGAAGCCTGGCGCCTCTGATTTATGCTTGACAACAGAGCCATTTTTAATTGAATGTGAGATGTGATCAATCAAACGTGTGCATCAAGAGCAGCAGCATTAATTATGAGAGAAAACACAGGTCTGTTTGAATAACCTACAGATGACAGCTATGGGTTTTGAACTAGTTCGCTGACGTTGTGACAATTGAAAGGGTTAAAAATGCAAATGAAAATTCAGATACCGGTTACTCAGCCTCGTGTCTTCTGAAGAGCTACGATTATGATCAGATCACAAAGAAAAATCTGGAGTTTAATCTACTCTGTTCCAATTCTATTTTGTCGTTTTAGAGTTAACACTGAGCCTCTTTAAGTTAAACATACTTTAATAACTAGGAATTTTTTCAGTTGAGTTCACATTCTCGAAGGCCATTGGGACTGGATTTAAAAAGTATGTTCAGTCGGTTGTATCTAGCTGTGTCCATCGGATGCGTTGAGCTACTCATTGAGTCAATTTTGGGAAAATTTCTGTGGAACTTTTGCTTAACAATTCTATGTTGAGTCACTAAATTTATTTTGAGTGTTCATCTGCTGTATGCACTGAGGGAATCGGTCCCTTGGCGCCATCTGGTGGTGACTATAGAAGCTTGGGCTACATTAAATTTTAGCAGAATGTGGTGTAATGGAAATATTGATACTCATGAGACATGATTTATGAACACAATCGCAAACTGCAATTTATTATTTATTCCAAACATGAATTAAGCTCATACCTTGATATCAATTACGCATGTGATCACATTGCAAGCATCATGGAGAGAGAAAGGGAGAAGAAAGAAGAAAGAGTGGAGAGAGAAATGAACAGCTCTCCTCTGAGCAGATTCGGGAGCCAAGAGACTGGAAACGTACCTGTCACGGATCACTGAAGGCAGAGGCAAAGGGTGTGATTCACACGGTGTTTATTAAACACATTAGTCTTCGTACCGAAGTACGAGCGACAGTTCAAAGTAGAGAGTCTAGGTGGTAGTAGCGTTACTTCCCTCGAGCAGAGCAAGCCGGTGACAGGGGTTAGTCTCTGGGTGCAACGAGTAGCAGAAGCTCCTGGCAGAAGATCGGGATGAGAAGACGGAGTGAGATACGATCCAGTGAAGATGATACCTGACGGTGAGTGAACGGCGTGGGTGAGTCTTTATAGTGTGGTGTTGATGATTGGAACAGATGACGGTGATGAGTGCCCAGGTGCGTCTGGTTAGTACTCGGGTGATTGAGTGCGTCGTGTATTGGCTGGAGACTGTGACTGGTGATCGGGGCTGATAGAACGTGCAGGAGGTGTGACAGTACCCCCCCCCTCCACGGGTGACTCCTGGCACCCTGGACCGGCGACGTGGACGGCCGCGACCTCGAGGAGCCGGACGGTTGGGATGTTGCTGGTGGAATGTTTCGAGGAGAGAGGGATCTAATATGTCCTCCCGGGGTGTCCATGACCGCTCCTCGGGACCGAATCCTTCCCAGTCGACTAAGTATTGGAGTCGGCCGCCCCGCCGCCGGGAGTCGAGGATTTCCTTGACCTGGTAGATGTTTTCACCCACGACTTCGGGTTGTGCTGGAGGGGGAGGCAGCTCTGGGTCTGTGGAAGGAGGAGAGACAGGATCAGTGAAGGGTTTAAGGAGTGAAACATGGAAGGCAGAAGAAATACGGGAATGAGGTGGCAGATTGAGGCGGTAGGTGACAGGGTTTATCTGGGAGTGGATAGTGTATGGCCCTATGTAGCGGGGACTCAGCTTCCTACAGGGCAGTCGGAGACGGATGTTCTGGGTGGATAGCCACACTTTGTCCCCTGGTCGGTATACCGGGTTGGGTAACCTGCGGCGGTTAGCTGCGTCGGTATGTCTCCGTACTGCCCGTTGGAGGTGGACGTGAGCTAAGCCCCATACCCTCTCGCTCTCCTAGAACCAATGGTTTACCGCGGGCACTTCCGAGACTTCGCCGGTCCACGGAAACAGTGACGGTTGGTACCCTAAGACACACTGAAAGGGGGTTAGTCCCGTGGAGGCCTGGCGAAGGGAATTCTGGGCATACTCTGCCCACGGTAAGTACTGGCTCCAGGTGTTCTGGTGATGGGCACAGTAAGTCCGGAGGTAGCGGGAGATTTCTTGGATCTTGCGTTCGGTCTGGCCGTTCGTCTGTGGATGGTAGCCGGACGAGAGACTGATGGATGTACCTAGTAATTGGAAGAAGGCCCGCCAGACCCTGGAGATAAACTGAGGTCCTCGGTCGGAGACGATATTCTCGGGGAGACCATAATTGCGGAAGACGTGATGAAATAGTGCCTCAGCGGTTTTCCAAGGCAGTAGGTAGGGCTTTGAGCGGGATGAGCTTGCACTGTTTGGAGAATCTGTCGACGACTACTAATATGGTAGTGTAACCCCGTGATGGAGGCAGGTCTGTCGCGAAGTCAATACCAATGTGGGTCCAGGGTCGGCGGGGAATGGGTAATGGTTGGAGTTTGCCTTCAGGCAGACGGTGAGGAGTGGTGGTTACGGCGCAGACCGAACATCCCCGGACATACTGGGCAACGTCCTTGGCCATACCTGGCCACCAGTATTTCCCACGTAGGAGCGAGAGGGTTCGCCTGCTGCCGGGATGTCCTGAACCGAGGGAGGTGTGCGTACTTTCGAGGAGGGTGAGACGGTGACTAGACAGAACGTAAGTTGAACCGGGTGGTAGACCCGGAGGGGCTGGCTCCTCGAGAGTGGCGGTTCGGATTTCCTCGTCAATCTTCCACAGGATGGGAGCGACGGAGATGGAGGGTGGTAGTATGGGTTCGGGAGCATCTAGAACGGGATCTGGCGAGTGAAGGCGGGAAAGGGCGTCCGCTTTGCAGTTTTTGCTCCCCGGCTGGTATGTGATTGAGAAGTTAAACCTCGCGAAGAATAGTGACCACCGAGCTTGGCGGGCGTTCAGGCGTTGGGCGTTCCGGAGATACTGGAGGTTTTTATGATCTGTGATGACGGTAAACGGGAATCTTGCCCCTTCCAACCAGTGTCGCCATTCCTCGAGGGCCAGCTTGATGGCTAGTAACTCACGGTCCCCTATGCCATAGTTCTGCTCCGCAGAAGTGAGTTTACGGGAATAGTACGCACACGGATGGAGAGCTTTGGGTTTGTTCGACCATTGGGAGAGTATGGCCCCCACTCCTACGTCTGCCGCATCGACTTCGACTACGAAGGGTAACGTAGGATCAGGATGTCTGAGGATGGGTGCTGCGGTGAATTTGCTCTTGAGGAGTCAGAAGGCGCGATCCGCCTCGGAGCTCCAGACGATGGTTCTCCGACCCCCCTTGAGGAGAGATGACAAGGGTGAGGATATGGTACTGTAGTTCTTGATGAAGCGTCGATAGAAGTTGTCAAATCCGAGGAAGCGCTGGAGCTCCTTGACGGTTTTGGGGTACCTTCCAGTTGTTTACGGCGTCCACCTTGGCGTTCTCCATCTGGACCCCCGCAGCGGATATCACGTAGCCGAGAAAGGAGATGGTGGACCGATGGAACTCGCATTTTCCGGCTTTCAGGTAGAGGTGATGTTTACGGAGACGTTGTAATACTTGGCTGACTTGGTCACGGTGGTCTTCCAGATTACGGGAATAGATGAGGATGTCGTCGATGTATACAATGACGCATTTGTGGAGGAGGTCTCTGAGATTTCGTTCATATAGTTTTGGAAAATTGATGGGCTGTTTGCTAAGCCATAGGGCATCACCAGGTATTCATAGTGACCTGTGGGGGTTATGAAGGCGGTCTTCCACTCATCTCCTTCTCGAATACGGATCAGGTTGTACGCGCTGCGGAGATCCAGCTTGCTAAACACTCGCGCCTCCCGAAGTTCCTCAAGAGCTGCGGGTACGAGTGGTAGAGGGTAAGCAAACTTCACCGTAGCCTCGTTCAACCCTCGATAATCGATACAGGGTCTAAGTCCTCCGTCCTTCTTGGTTACAAAGAAGAAGCTCGATGCGGCAGGGGATTTGGATGGTCGGATGAACCCTTGGCTGAGGGCTTCATCGATGTAGCTCTCCATCGCCTCGTGTTCAGGACGGGAGAGAGGGTAGATACGACCGTGCGGTAGCTTGGCATTGGGCAGCAGGTCGATGCTACAGTCGTAGGGCCGGTGAGGAGGAAGTTGGGCGGCACGTTCCTTACTGAAGACATCTAAGAAGGCGTGGTAGGTGGAAGGAACGTGCCGAGTGAGGTCCGTTGAAGAGTGATCCAAGGTGGTTGAGTGAAGGGGAAGAGATGACTGGTGGTTCGAGGAGTGCTGAGTGTGATCCTCGCAGGTCTTGCTCCAGCCGAGAATCTGTCCAGTGCCCCAATCGATGGTGGGTTGGTGTTGGACCAACCAAGGTCGACCCAACACAATATCGACATTGGCCCTGGGTAGCACTAAGAGGTGGAGCTTCTCCCGGTGGTGTGGGGTAATTGTTAGGGTGACCTGACGGGTTCGACGGGTGATCTGGCCCTCGCCCAATGGTGAGTTTTGAATAGTGTAGATACGATACCGAGCTTCGTTGAGTACTGTCGGGAGGCGATGTTTGCTGATGAAGTTGGTGGAGATGAAGTTCCCAGCGGCTCCGGAGTCCACCAGGACATTAACAGGAAAATCACAAGAGTTCATGGTTAAAGTGGCTTGCAGATGAGGAATTTTACATATTGATGGAGTGATGGAACAGGCACTCACCATTGGACGAGGAGGGCGAACTGGACAGCAGGAGAGTATATGGGAAGCTTCTCCGCAGTACAGGCAGAGTTGGAGACGGAGTCGTCGGTGGCGTTCCGCGGAGGTAAGATGGTAGGCATCCGTGATCATAGGCTCCTCGGAGTCAGGTGGTGAGGAAGCAGGGTGAAGACGAGGGGCTCCGGTGGTGGTGAGTGATGGTGAAGGGTGAGGATGAAATGGTGCTCTACGGGGAATGGTAGGGATGGAACAAGCGTTGAGGTGCTGGGAGATGCTGATGGCCTTTCGGATGAACACCTCAAGGTCCACGTTATCGTCATAAATGACGAGGTGTTGGCGAACGTTGGGGGTCAATCCGCGCCGGTATGCGGCTAACAACGCTACTTGGTTCCACCCACTACTGGCGGCGAGAGTGCGGAACTGAAGAGTGTACTCGTGGATGGTGAGCTTTCCTTGGGTGAGTGAGATGAGTTCGTCGTGGACTGATAATGATGTGAGTGCTGTGCCGAATACCTCTTTAAGGTGCTCAGTGAAGGAGTGATAAGAATGGAGGACTGGGTTGTTGGCGTTCCAGAGTGCGCTTGCCCATTGAAGTGCTCGACCGGTGAGGAGAGAGATTATAAAGGCCACCTTGGAGAGTTCGTTGGGGAAGGAGGCGGAGTTAGTCTGGATATACAACGAACATTGCAGAGTGAATCCAGCACAGGCTTGAGGATCGCCAGCATAACTGGCGGGACGGGAAAGAGCTGAGCTCGACATCGCGAGCGGATTCGCGGGTTGCTGGCTCAGCGCCGCCGCCATACCCGGGTATGAGTCAGCGGGGCTCCCGGAAGTGTTAGCGAGCCCGTCCATGTTCCGGGAATTTTCGTTCGGTCAGGTATCCTGTCACGGATCACTGAAGGCAGAGGCAAAGGGTGTGATTCACACGGTGTTTATTAAACACATTAGCCTTCGTACCGAAGTACGAGCGACAGTTCAAAGTAGAGAGTCTAAGTGGTAGTAGCGTTACTTCCCTCGAGCAGAGCAAGCCGGTGACAGGGGTTAGTCTCTGGGTGCAACGAGTAGCAGAAGCTCCTGGCAGAAGATCGGGATGAGAAGACGGAGTGAGATACGATCCAGTGAAGATGATACCTGACGGTGAGTGAACGGCGTGGGTGAGTCTTTATAGTGTGGTGTTGATGATTGGAACAGATGACGGTGATGAGTGCCCAGGTGTGTCTAGTTAGTACTCGGGTGATTGAGTGCGTCGTGTATTGGCTGGAGACTGTGACTGGTGATCGGGGCTGATAGAACGTGCAGGAGGTGTGACAGTAGCCTCCTTTGAGATTCCTTTTAGTATAAATCCCGACCATCTACATCACTTCCTGTTCCATCCCAAGTAAACTTAAGAGAAACTCAATCTTATTGGATAATTAATTACAATGATTAAATATTCTATAACAGGTATCTCACAAGATGTTTATGCAATATATTAAATGTTTTCTGGCCAAGCATTGTAGTTCTTTTAGGATTTAACTTAATTTCACAATTGAAAATCCTTTTTCTTCCTTATCTTGGAATTATGTAAAATAATGTGAGCAAGATCATGTTGTAAATGTTCTTGCCTTCCATGCTGACTGCGATCTGGCCCGAACAGGAAATAGCACAGAGTTTGTGTTTGTTTTAGTATCATACACAGTTTTTTACAATAATGTGAACACCTATTTTTTAGCATTTTCTGCTAGAATGGCATAGTAACATATCGAATACTGATCATGTAACTAGTAACCCATTACAGATCATTTAAGAGTCATATGTTCAGAGGTGAGTAGCAACTAGTTACAATTTTAGGGTAACTAGTACTTTTTGAGTACTTGTAAAAATGTGTACTTTTACTCAAGTAAATATTTTGTGAAATATCTTTACTGTTACTTACTTAGTTACATCTGAGTTACATTTTACTTACAATTATCTACATTCTCCCCTTACTAATATCATGTAAATAAATATAAACGCACGCTAGTTTTGGCGATATTGTGAGATGTTGAAGAGGCTGATAGATGAGTTTGCAGCTCCTCGAGTCCTCGCTGCAGACATCGTGCATGCAGACAAAGTAATAAATGTGGATTTCACAGCGCACCAGCTCTGTAAAATGAGAAAAGTGATTGTACAGATACAAAACCTTTATAATGTAGGTTTGATTATAGTTTGCAATCCATCCATCCATCCATTTTCATGTCGGCTTTTTCCCTTTTCGGGGTCGCCACAGCGGAATGAATCACCAACTCCTCTGGCATATGTTTTATGCAGCGGATGTCCTTCCAGCCGCAACCCATCGCTGGGAAACATTCACACACACTCATTCTCACTTTAACACTATGGACTATCGTTCTTACTCAATTCTCTTATTCCACATGTCTTTGGACTAGTGGAGGAAGCCGGAGCACCCGGAGTAAACCCACGCGATCACGAGGAGAACATGAGAACTCCACACAGAGATACCAACTGACCCAGCCGAGGCTCGAACCAGCGACCTTCTTGCTGTGAGACGACCGTGCTACCCACTGCACCACCGTGACGTGTAGTTTCCAATCGACTATACATTATTTTCTCCTTAAAAAAATCTACAGTAATCTACAGGAAATACTATGTAATATCTAGCGGTGTTTTCTTCGTACCGTTCAGCTCAGAAGTAACTAGTAACTAAGTACTTGAATACATTTTGTTTGTATACTTGTTTACTCTTGCTCAAGTAAATCATTTAATTGTTACTTTTACTCTTACTTGAGTAAACATTTTCACAAGTACTTTTACCTTTACTTGAGTACATTTTTGGGATGCTCAAAAATGTACATTTTGGGATATAAACAATGTTGGGATATAAACAAAAAGCATTAAGTTATATTTATATCACTTTTCTAGCATATTACTCCCAATACTCTTCATGAGGACAGCCAGAATCTACTTTAGAGGGTTCAATAAACAAACCCGAGCTGTTACTTAAGATACCAGCCTTTTAAAAAGCCGTACTTGTGTCTAAAAGAACAAATCCGTTTTTATTTTGCACGAGCGAAGAGGAACCCAAATCCTCTAACAACTCAAATCCTGCAGCAAAAGCTTTGCAGTGTGTTGCACAAACATAATAGAAGTCTTCTTAATTGCTGTAATGGAAGATTCCAGTCGAGGATTTATGAAAGTCGCATTCATATTACCTGCAAGCATATTTGTGTTATTGTTGCATCTTTTTTTTTTTTTGCTCAAAACCACATTCAAGAGCACAGCGTGTCATCCATATTCATGCGGTATTTGCCGGGAGGCATTTGTGTGACTCCCTAAAAATAGCGAGGGAAGAAAAATACACTCGCAAAGCCATTTCTGTATTATCATAGCAGCTTTCCGGAAGGAAGCGAGTAAATAAATGTCTCCTCACTGAACCTTCTGCTAAATCTGCGCCGCAAACAGGAGTAAATGACTTGTGAGGTCATTTTAAGGTAAAGATAAGGATGTCGATATATGAAGAAGTGATGAAATAATGCTGTGCAGCGCGAAACAGAGGTCTGCCTCTTATTTCCATACGACAACACGATGTCTTATGAGCTCATAACTCATGTCAGGTTAAGACTGCATGAGTCTGTGTTTAAGATGAACTGGGTGTGCTGCTGTAGTGATACATATATGTCTTCTGTTTCTGGCTTGTGAAGTTTTTACAGATTCAAGGTTTAGTTGCAAAGATGTGTACAGTGATACTCTAAGATACAAAATTAATCTGTATGTCGAAGCAAGCTGTACATCTAAAATGCCTAATCCGTTCCAAGCCACACAGAAACAACACTAAAAGTTGAAAATAACATGAAAAACCAGAGAAAAATAAACTAGGATTCTTCTATCCATAAAAGTACACATTATAAATCTACTAAATAGTAATAAAATAATACAAAATAATAAAGAAAAGAAAATAATAACAGATACCATTCGAGTGAGATGATGTGGAGAAGTGTCGGAGGAGGAGAACGGATGGTTGCGGAGGAGAGCCATTGCCAGAAAAATATGCTTCGCCAAAAAAGCAACACGAAAATAATCACGAATTTAGGACACCAACACAAAACCAAAGGCATGCGTGAAGAGAGGGAGAGCTCTTCCAGGAAGACGTCATGTGTATGATCTGACCAATAGGAGAGCAGGATGCTGCGCACGATGCATAGCTGAAACTGACCAATAGGAGAGCGGAACATCTGGTGGCACATTGAATGCAGTCATGTGTTTGCCCAGTGTTGTCTTCCGCCCGTATTGTCGAATATGTATTTCTTGTGCTTGCCTTTAAATTTATCTCCCATCACAAAGCAAAATATTTTTTGCGTGGCCTTTCGTGTCTTGAATTTTCCGTAACATTCATATCTCGAGGTAGCACTGTACTGTTATGGTTACTGTTCAGAAACACGAGTGTTGCAGTGCAATGAAGCAGGATTCATCTTTCATTTGCTCTTCAAATCCTGATTAGGATAATCCTGGTAACTATCGCGGGTAACACTGCGTAGAATTTCCTTGGAGAGGTTCCTAGTTCCTACACTGACAGGACGTGGCTGCCAATTCGAGCCTACGACCTCTTGTCCACCACCAAACACCCCCCACCAGTCACACACATCCAGCCAAACACCCCCCACCAGTTCACACACATCCACCAAACACACCCCCACCAGTCACTCACATCACACCCAACATCACTCACATCCCAACACCCCCCACCAGTCACTCACATCCACCAAACCACCCCCACCAGTCACTCACAATCCACCAAACACACCCCACCAGTCACTCACATCCACCAAACACCCCCCACCAGTTACTCACATCCACCAAACACCCCCCCACCAGTCACTCACATCCACCAAACACCCCCCACCAGTCACTCACATCCACCAAACACACCCCACCAGTCACTCACATCCACCAAACACCCCCCACCAGTTACTCACATCCACCAAACACCCCCCACCAGTCACTCACATCCACCAAACACCCCCCACCAGTCACTCACATCCACCAAACACCCCCCACCAGTCACACACATCCACCAAACACCCCCACCAGTCACTCACATCCACCAAACACCCCACCAGTCACTCACATCCACCAAACACCCCCCACCAGTCACACACATCCACCAAACACCCCCACCAGTTACTCACATCCACCAAACACCCCCCACCAGTCACTCACATCCACCAAACACCCCCCACCAGTCACTCCACTCCACCAAACACCCCCCACCAGTCACACACATCCACCAAACACCCCCCACCAGTCACTCACATCCACCAAACACCCCCCACCAGTCACACACATCCACCAAACACCCCCCACCAGTCGCTCACATCTACACCAAACACCCCCCCACCAGTACTCACATCCACCCCAAACACCCCCCACCAGTCACTCACATCCACCAAACACCCCCCACCAGTCACTCACATCCACCAAACACCCCCACCAGTCACACACATCCACCAAACACCCCCCCACCAGTCACTCACATCCACCAAACACCCCCCACAGTCACACTCATCCACCAAACACCCCCCCACCAGTCACACTCATCCACCAAACACCTCCCCACCAGTCACTCACATCCACCAAACACCCCCCCACCAGTCACTCCACATCCACCAAACACCCCCCCCACCAGTTACTCACATCCACCAAAACACACCCCATCGGTCACTCACATCCCCCCAAACACCCCCACCGGTCACACACATCCACCACAAACCTCCCACCGGTCACACACATCCACCAAACACCCCCCACCAGTTACTCACATCCACCAAACACCCCACACCAGTCACTCACATCCCCCAAACACACCCCACCGGTCACTCACATCCACCAAACACCCCCCACCAGTCACACACATACCCCAAACACCCCCCACCAGTCACACACATCCACCAAACACCCCCCCACCAGTCACACACATCCACCAAACACCTCCCACCAGTCACTCACATCCCCCAAACACCCCCCCACCAGTCACACACATCCACCAAACACCCCCCCACCAGTTACACACATTCATCAAACACCCCCCACCAGTCACACTCATCCACCAAACACCTCCCACCAGTCAATCACATCCCCCAAACACCCCCCCACCAGTCACACACATCCACCACAAACCTCCCACCGGTCACTCATATACACCAAACACCTCCCACCGGTCACACACATCCCCCAAACACCCCCCACCGGTCACTCATATACACCAAACACCTCCCACCGGTCACACACATCCCCCAAACACACCCCACCGGTCACTCATATACACCAAACACCTCCCACCGGTCACACACATCCCCAAAACACCCCCCACCGGTCACTCATATACACCAAACACCTCCCACCGGTCACACACATCCCCCAAACACCCCCCACCGGTCACTCATATACACCAAACACCTCCCACCGGTCACACACATCCCCCAAACACACCCCACCGGTCACTCATATACACCAAACACCTCCCACCGGTCACACACATCCCCAAAACACCCCCCACCGGTCACTCATATACACCAAACACCTCCCACCGGTCACACAACATCCCCCAAACACACCCCACCGGTCACTCATATACACCAAACACCTCCCACCGGTCACTCACATCCCCCAAACACACCCCACCGGTCACTCATATACACCAAACACCTCCCACCGGTCACACACATCCACCAAACACCCCTCACCAGTATCACACATCCACCAAACACCCCCCCACCAGTCACTTACATCCACCAAACATCCCCCACCAGTCACACACATCCACCAGTCACACACGTCCACCAAACACCCTCCACCAGTCACACTCATCCAAACAGGGGAATGCAGGTGAAGTGGCTTGCCCAGGAAGAATGGATCTGACGTGGATCGAACCGCTAACCTTAAAGTTACAGGAGAAGGCCCGTCTTTGAACAATTAAAAAAAATGTGAAATGTGAAAACCCTTTAAAACTCCATCAGTTGAAAGGAGATGTCGGACGAGTACCCAGTTAGCTTGAGGTTTCCTCCAGAACCTGAGAGTTTTTTGCCGAGTAATTCCAAGGAGGAACTCAGGGCCTGCAAAGAAACCAGAGACCCCTCCCCTTGAGGGTTGCTGCATAAGGTCAGGGAAGAGAAGGAGGTGGGTAGAGCTGTTTTAGTTTTCGAATGAGGGAAGTTGTGGTCTGCTTGAATACTGGGTCAGCAAAAGATTTGTTGAGCACCAGCTGTTTTAGGGATGTCAATTATCTTTCATGATTCTCCCGAATCTAGTTTGAGGAACCTCATTTGTGTAATAATGGCAGAAGCTGAGCTGGAAGAGCAACCTTTAAATTTAAATTCCAGCAACTCGTATCAAAGAGAAATGGCGTTAAAGAGAGAAATTATGCAAAAATCAGAAAGATGTTACATACAACTATTGTTTTTTATTATTCTTATTTTTCTTATCACGGGGAACCATTAGAGAACTGGTAGTATGAAATTATATTTATAGACGTCAACAATAATGTATTTTAATTATTAGTTACATTACATTTCATTGTATTTCTGTCTTTGAGAACGCATTAACCATTTCTTTAAGCAATTTCAAATTATGGTAATTTCTATATAAAGACATATAAAAACAACAAAATCTTTGTAAAATAATAAAGATCAAACGAAACGTATTAAAAGCATACATTTCTAAGCAAAAGCTTATAATAACTGGAGAGTTAAGCAGCATCAAATCATGATGACCAGCAGAGGACAGCACCTGCTCACCCTTCAGTGGTCAGCTCAGGGTTTTTCCTGCAAACCTAGTTTTTCTGAGAAAATATTAACATCCAACACTCAAACTACAGCGTATGCTTCAGTAACTCCCTAAACCGAGCAGAAAACTTCTAACCGATATCCTGCATCGCTCTCATAAAGAACCTGTCTATGAAATAACAGATGAAACGCATGAAGGTCTTTGTTCCGCATCTCCTGCCTCTGGTTGCACCTGCAGGCAGGAGCGCACTTTTGCGTCACAGCGAAGCTCCAGGTTAAGTTAATCACTATCTTGATTGCAATCTCTGCTCTGCATCCGTTTTAGCTGATGGGTTTCCGATCCAGGTTCTAATGGCTACTCGTAATGTTCAGAAGGTGAGGAGTCATGTCCGGTTGGAAAACAGTGAAGCTGGAAAGAGTCGAAGAGCCTGAGGCTGAGCCTCCCACTCGCACACAGACAGAATTCAGAAGAAAAGCCAACAGAATGGCAAACGTGACCGCAAAACATAAAGAGTACTGTAGTAATGAAGACTGTACAAATGCACTGCTTACTCCTCAGGAACCAGTCATCTTTAAAAAAAACTTTATATTGAATTCTTTTATATTATATTTATATTTTTATAGTTCTGTTTGCACTGACATGCTAGTGAGGAACACATTTCGTCTCACCGGTTTAATCCTCGGTAAATAATGTGTGTGTGAAACGATAATAAACTTGAACTTGAATTTAATGTCTACTAATCAAGAGGAAGGTATACTGTTTGATGACTGTTTGATGTAGATAAGTCTATTAAAATGTTCTAATAACATTAAGCGACAATGAGAAAATGCTAAATAAAATATAAACAGATCTGAAATAAGGTAGGTGTCACATCCTCACCCGGCTCAACCTCACAGCGCACAGTCACATGACCACAATCACCAGAATACTGAGCACCTGCGTCCTCACCAACGGTCCCCAGCTTCACCTCGTCACCACTGCTACAGAGACTCTCTCCTCACTCAGTTCACCCATCGGTCCTCAAAGTTACACTCCCGATGACGATCTCTTCTCCTTCCACGGAAATCCTTCCTCCTTTTTCAGCCAATCTTCTCCTGCCCGTCTCCAGCCCCTCAACACACGGTTGGACCATCTCATCTTTGGACTGTTAAGTCTACTAGCGAAGCCTGTTCTTATTGTTTGACGCCAGTGCCATTCCTCTGTTCTTCTTTGCACCTGAGTTACTTGAGTAAAGCCAATCCCTTATAATCCTTGTCTTGCATCTCTCTCCTACGAAACGTGACAGTAGGTCAAGTCACACAATGGGTCCCATTAGTCCCAGGCCAAACGTTGCAAATTCTACATGGGAAAAATGTAATAATCATTTCATAATAATAACTATCACATGGAGGAAGTGATGAAGAATCTAAGATGCGATACGATGATGTGCGATACGATGAAATTAGGTTCTTCTATGCTATCACCTTTCTATGCTATGTTCTTTCCTTCAGTGATGTGTATTGGAATCTGCCATATTGAGTGTGTGTGTGTGTGTGCGTGTGTGTGTGTGTGTGTGTGTGCGTGCGTGTGTGGTCCCAGAAGAACAAATGCTGCTGCATTATACTGCACACCAGCACTGGACCATCGCAGTCCCGCTTTCTCGTTTTGGAAACATTAGAGGAGAATGGCTTGCGCCTATCCCCAGGGGTCCTTCACTCCTCTTGCGCAACCAAGATTTGAGCTCTCCACCCAGAACCGGTTCGACGTTCTCAGCGATCCTGAGATGAACACTCTGGTGATTGGCAGTTCCATCATTCGACACGTCCAAGCAACTGTCGGTACGAACAAAACATGTACGCACTGCTTCCCCGGTGTTCTTGACTTAGCCGCAACTGATCCGCACCACTCGCCACCTGTCACCCACGACCCAAATTATGGTCTCTGGCCCTCTGCTGACATACTGAAGGGGAACTGATAAATTCAACAGACTTTTTGCGCTCAGAGAGTGGCTCACCACCTTCTGCCGAGAAGAGCAGTTACCACAGTTATTCCTTTCAAGAGGCAAGGAATAAACCAAATCAGTCTCAGTGTCTTTAAAAAATCGCTCCTACGCTACATGCTTCAAAGCTATATGAGCACATAAAGTCTGTCGTTTCTATTTAAATTGGAATTGAAAACTCTTTAATGCTTATAACAGCATGAACAGCATGTCCTTTGCAATTAATGCTCAAGTATTTGATCAAATAAGCTGAAAAGAGGTTGAAGAGAACCGTTCAAGTGCTCATCAGCCCTTCCTGTGGTCGGATCGGGTTGAAACTCGGGTAGATGAACCGCAACAATTAATCAAAAAATTTGTTTTTTGAAAACTAAAAAGCCCCTTTCCTAATTTTACACAACCCAAAAACCAACATTTTTATTGATTGATACTGTAAACGAGCACAATCTTCAGAGATTAAACCAGTGGTTCTCAAATAGGCTCCGTCAGGGGAGGCGCATTTGACCTCGGGGAACATGCTGTTTTATTTTTCAATTTTTTTTACTGTTCTAGAATAAAGTGAAATACCACTCCACTACATTAGGAGGCAGTGGCGCTCTCTTTGGCAGAGGCGGAGAGAGAAGGATATAAAGAGAAAAATGAAAGTCTCCCGAAAGCTAAGACGAGGAAATATGACGAGCGTATGTAGCGCTTGGCTTCACTGTGACTGTGGTGGGAGATGAGGAGAGACAGGTGTGCTTACTGAGTATAAAAATGTTGCAGCGGACAGCATGAACCCAAATAAATGAAGGCATCACTTAAAGACATTACACTCCAATCACGCTGAAAAGCTCCTTGAGTTTTTTTCAGCGAAAACATGCCGAATATTGCCAGCAATTACGATCAGTCAAACAATGTTTATAGTTTTATTAAGCATTTAATGTTTTTTTTTTCAGAAGCACCTTAAATCTTTTCTGCTACAGTTAATAAAGCTATTCTTTCTTGTAAGTTGGTCCATATTTCTTTCCTTTTTTCGCTTATTCGTTAATAAGGACACTGTGTTATGCAGAGGTGTACTTATAACACATTTAAAGACAAATAATACTATTTATAGTTGCGCGGGGGGTGCGAGAGATGTTCAATAGGGGGGCACGACAGAAAATAATTGAGAAACACTGCATTAAACCGAGGTGACGTCTCTCTGCTTGTTAAAAATTCCAGAATGTATCATTGAAAAGATGGGTGGTATGACCGCATTATTGCAGGTAAATTTTGTCCTCCCCTAATATTCCTGATTGAATAAATTCTTCTGATTGGCTCCCTGTGTCACCTGTTCACCATTAGCTGGTGTGAGGTGAGCAGAACGGCAGCCATGACGTCATCCAGATGCTGCTGCACACTGCAGCTGGATTCAGAGACAGCCCCTCAATATGTAAAGAACTTTGAGTCTGTAAAAGCGCAAGGGAAGTGTCGCAAAGTATTATCATCATCTATTATATACAGTTTAGAGTAGAGAGAATGTTTTTCAGATTTCAAAGATTTTGAAACTTGTTAAAGTCATCTTGCTAATGAAGGAGTGGCCAATGTTCACCCCAGCTTTAATGTTTTGATGTACCAAACACAAATATTCATCATGCGTCGCACTGTTTTCTGTCAGTCAGTGCGCGCTTCTGAAAAATGAGACAGAACGTGTGCTGGATCTCTCTTCATAGGCAGGCGATGTGCTCCTTGCTGTTGACAGCATGCAGGGCAATTAAGACTAGAAATGAACCACACGCAGCACAGTTTACCCCTCCATGAGCGGCTCTGATGCCAGGGGCTATGCTGAGCTGTCAACGCTGTGGGAGGTCTCTACAGGTGCCTGTCACACACGCACACACACACACACACAATCCAGCCTGTCATCGCTGCCACCATTAGAGAGTGACATGTGTACAAACAGCCTCACGCTCCCAAATCTACAAAGACGCCCACAAGGCTCGTGACCTTAAAGGCAGAAAGCAAATCTGTGTTGAGCAGGTGAGCAAGCCGAGACAAGGGTTCAATGCGCATAGACACAAACCTGTATTCATTACTGACAACACAGACTTGTGATTGTCTCCTTCAAAACTTTAGCTGCTCTTTTGCAGGTATGTGTCACAGCATCAAGAAAAGAATCTGAAAACCATGCACTCAAGGTTTGGAAAAGCCTTAAAATGCCTCATAATGAAAATTCTTGCCTGAAACAGAAAATAGGAAACCAAGGCGGAAAAATGTAACTAGAAGGCAGGAAATAACGATTGAATTCATAGACAATCGTATACCCTTGAATGTATGGCATATAAACATACTAAAGCTATAATTGCATAAATTAGTTTTAAAGTTTAAAATAATATATAAATGACAAATCATGAAAATATGCTATTTTTCAATATTTATAAATAAAATTCAAACTTAAGGGTGCTATGTACGTAAAATCGACTTTTTAACATCCAGATAAGATTGCTTTATGAAAATAAGGCTACTTTATTGTCACTCTCTATTTAAGGCCTTCGTATAAAGAATTTTTCACATAAAGTTTTACATGTAAAATGCAGCATCTGTTTCAAGGCACACAGCAACAACTCTTAAAATGGAAAATAAATGAAAAAAAGCCAGAGAAAAATAAAGTAGGATTCTTCAGTTCATAAAAGTACACATAAAACTAAAAAAACAATAATAAAACCCTTAAAGAAAATAAAGAAAAACCCTTAACTTTCAACTAAAGTGTCGGATGAGGAGAAAAAAGGTAGCGGAGGAGAGCCACAGCCAGAAAAATACGCTTTACCAAAAAAGTAACACGTAAATATTCATGAATTTAAGAAACCAACACAAAACATGGGATGTCAGCCGACCAATAGGAGAGCAGGATACTACGTACAAACACACAGCATCAAGGCTGACCAATAGGAGAGCAGAACATTTGGTGTCACATTGAATGCAGTCACGTGATGCCCATTTCCGCCTGAAATTGAAATGTCGAATTTGTATTTCTCAGGTATCTTGAAATTATTTTCGTATCAAGAAGAAAAATATCTTCGTGTGGCCTTTCATATCTTGAGTTTTACGTAACATGAAGCATTCGTATCTCGAGGTACCATAGTACATAGTTTGTGGTTGTGGTGTCTTCTGATAGACGCTGTCACTTTAAGAGCTCTTCACCTCGGAGTCACATTTCTGGCATCATTACCTTATTTATATCATTTTTTTCACTGTCCACAGAGGAATACATTTATCAAATATTACCATGAAATGAGCCTGATTCTGCGTTTGGCTGCACTGTTGGATTTGATCAGAGCAAAGTGTATTTTCTTTAAAGTGTTTAAGGTGCCATATCATTCTACTTTTCAGACAGTTCTCTCATGTTTTAGTATTGTTTCCTCATCAGACAACATGGCTCGAGTTATATTCTGTTTGGTTTGTGCATGTTTGTTTAATCCTGAACAAATTTGTTTTTCTGGGAGCTCAAAACAAGGCGATGCCTGTAGCCACACCCATTAATCGAAGCACCGCCCACTAACCAATCAGGTGAAGCGCTAATGCAGCTCATCTCAATGAAGAACGTACGCGCTGACTGACCTGAACCTGAACCATAGCAGAACCGCATCGATAAACAATAAAGAGTGTTTTTGAATGTCTCGAACTAAAAGTGTTTTTCAGCATTAATCAGAAATGGGTGGATTTTCTCGGCCCCAACAAGAAAACCCATCATTTGTTGTAGGATTCATCTATCTTCTTCTCATCTTTATCTCTTTCAGGGTCACCACAGCTGAATGAACCGCTAACTCTTCTGACAGGTGTTTTACGAAGCAGATACCTTTCAGCTGCAACCTTTCAACCACCACCTTGAAACTTCCACACACACTCATTCATACTCTGTGGAAAATTGTGTTTACCCAATTATCTTATACCCCATGTCTTTGAACTGGAAACCGGAGCACCCGGAGTAAATCCACGGGTAGAACATGCAAACTCCACACAGACATGGCAACTGAGCCAGCCGAGACTCGAACCAGTGATCTTCTTTCTGTGAGACGACCGTGCTACCCACTGCACCACCATGATGCCCCTCTGTTGTAGGATGCTTAAAGGAAACAATAGCACATGTATATCTGAACTCTGTTCTGCTCAGTGAAATGAGCAGTTGATTGCAAGCTGTGTTTTTCCACAACACTATGTGGCAGTGGAAAACCTCCCCAAACATGCTTGATTCAACTGTTTAGCACTATAAAAGAGGCTTCCGAAAAAACTAGGTATGCATATAAAAGCTTTACCCCAGACAGAAACCCATGTCTCATGTCTTCGAGAACCTGACACGATTACATGTCACAAAAATCACTTTGAGCCAGCCTAAGTGTGAACTGTAAAATGTGAATAATGAACAAGGTGCATGTCAGGTCAGACAGGATGAAGACTGCCTTTCAGAGGTGCGCAGACTTTATTAAACTGTGACATTTACAGGCCTGATGTGGCTCGCCGGGTAATGAAAGATCCTTCCTGTCCAGACAGACTGAACATACATTATTAACATTCGCGATGTTAACATTATTCAACCTCAGATTGATTTAATTCATTTTGATACGAACTGCCTTTCCTCGTTTAGCTCCATGCACTGAAATTCTCAATATTTCATGCTGCCCTTTAAATAAAAGCAGTAAAATCTCACCTGAGGTTGTCTGTCTCATAATGTTACGCATAAGCTGATGGAAATATGCACCAGCTAGCTTATTGGGCTAACAACCATATTGAATATCAGCCAGCAAGCTATTCAGCTCAACTGCGACGAAATCTGGTTTTCAGATGTGACGAGAACAAAACGGACTTCTGCGTGGGCTGAGACTAAAGCTTTATATGTAGTCGACAATAATAAAACAGAGTGGGGACAGCCAATAGCACGTCTTCGGGTACTTCTAGCAGATGAACTTACTGTAGATCATCTGGTCAAAGGCATTTGTTTTAAACTCAAGGCCTATGGGCCAAATGTGGCCCGCCACGCCATTACAGGTGTTCCACGAGAACGCAATAGGTCTGACTGTTTAGAAAATGGGCAAAAGAGAGCTTTGACCAAGAACTACATTTCCCATGATGCCATATCAACTTCGATAACCCATCAAGTGACGGCTCATTGTCACTATGAGGCAGAATTTTCACATTAATGCAAGTGAGCGGAATTGTGAAATAATTGCCCTCAAAAACTAAATTCAAGAAAAGTGGGGAAGCTAATACTTTATACGTGTGTGCATTCAGAAAGACCATTTGGCTTTTGTTTGTTAGGAGTCCGTGTCGCCTGCCTCAATCTGACTCTGTATTTTGACACCAAACGTAGATCTACTTACGCCAAAGCTAGCCTTCAACAAAGGCAAAATATTGGCCAAGAATTAGTAGACAAATTGCAGTTGCAGAGTGTGTTTATGAATTGTTTATCAAAAGGTCTGTGAGAAATGTGTCCTGACTAGTTACATTCATTCATTCATCTTCATGTCGGCTTTCTTCCCTTTCGGGGTCGCCACAGCGAAATGAACCGCCAACTCTCTGGAATATATTTTACGCAGCGGATGCCCTTCCCTGCCGCAACCCATCGCTGGGAAAGACAAAGCGACTAGTTGCAGACTTTAATAAATGTCAGTTTTTCAAGAAACACCACTGCGTACCGAGTTAAGGAGCTAGCAGAAAACCGTACAACACAGCTTCTCCACTTTTGGATTGGCTGTTGCAGAAAGCACAGGTAACACTGACACAGGACAGTTATCCATTTCTATTAGAGGAGTGAAGTCAGATCTCTCCATCACTGAGGAGCTGGATCACTAGGATAGTTTGATCCTTGTTTGATGGAATTATATATGTTTCATAACCTAACAAATTAAAAAAGATACATTTTAAAACAGAACAGCTGGTAAACATCTTTTTTTCTTTTCAACAGTAATGTTTTTCACTTGAATGGGGAATTATTATTAAGCAGTAATTACCTTTATTTTACATTACATTGTATTATGTTACACTTATAAGTTGCATTTGGCCCTTTGAAGACCGCCAATATGCTGATGTGGCCCTATGTGACGATGAGTTTTACATCTCTGCTCTAAGGAAAAGAGCTTCAGGTTTAACGGCTTTTTACACTTGCTTTGAGCTAAAGCTCCAGATATATAACAAACCCAGAACGGTTCAGCTTTCATCTTTTCCAGTCTTCACATCATGTATAGTTTGGGCAGAAAAAAATTGCTGTGTTGCCCTTAAGGCACTTGTTTGTGTTATAATTGTTGATTGTTAAATTCATGTGTTTAAATTACACAAAAATAACATTTCATAGTTAAAAATAATTTCAAAGTAATGTACTGTTGTAATTCATAGTTTTTTTTTTCATTTATAATTAAAAAGTAAAGTATTCAGACATCACTTTGGGTTTCGCCGCGGTACTTCTGGCTCGGACTCTCGGAGCGTCAATGCAGAGACATGCTAGCATCGCCATGAACTAGAATCATTATCTGTTGCCATCCACCCTGAAGCATCGAAAAGTTTGTATATTAGTTTATCTGATTGTGTGGTGCTGTATTTTGTTACTCTTTTGTTAAAAATTATCACGTTAATTTCGTATGTACACATTTTACTTGATGTTTACATTGCTTTGCGGTGACTTAACGCTCTGTGTTTCTTATAGCTTTCACCATCCATTAAAGCAAAATGACTGTCTGCACCGTCTCGAGGTTTCTTTTTCTGGTGGTTTAGCTCGTGTTCCTGAAGACATTACAGGGACATATATGGCACATAAGTCTTGGAGCCTTTAGCTTTTGAGCCTTTAAAACACCCTGGCAGGCATGAACATTAATAATAATTTAAAAAACTATTATTATTATTAAAATAATAACAATACTACTACTACTACTACTACTACTAATAATAATAATACCTATATAGCTTTTTATTGAGCTTTTCCCAGCGCTTTCCTTGAGCTCGAAGACACTTCACAATGTTTAGAGCATTATTCATATACATTCACACTCTGGTGGTGATAAGCTACCTATCTTTCCGCTTTATATATATTTCCAGACAATATAGATTTCCTATAAAAGTATGAAAAGTGTTCAAGCCTTTTATATACAAAGTCAAAATTCATGTATTTCCTGTGAATTATAAATTATTAAAATTTTTCTTTGGTTAATATTTCACATTATTAAGGTCAACATTCATTATGTTTTAACTGATTAATAAAAAAACACGGTTTTCCCAAATATAAATAGCGAAATCAAGCGTAGGCCATCAAATGGAGACAAAAACAACTGAAGGTATTCACATTTAAATATTTTCTTTCTTACTTAGTTTAGTTCTATTACATCATTTATTGTTTTCTCAAGAATTACCTTCATATCAAAAGCTATATCTGTTTGTTTTGACGAGCTTGTGATATTAGCTCCTGATTGCAAGGAGTGAGTTTGGGATTGCATTGCAATGTGGTTAGCGATCATTAACAGAAATTGTTGAGATAAACACCTCTTGTGTTGTTCTTTGGTGAAAGCTTATACAGTCTCCGCAACAGCCTCGGAGTGAGGTGGGTGGATGGCTGTTGTGGCTAGTTGTCTCTTTCGGTAAGCTGCTTCTCCCACACAGTGATTCGACGTACAAGAACACACAAAGAGTGGGCCACAGAACAAACACAATGAAAAGGTTTAAGTACTTTAGCACACAACATAAAATCCACTTTAAGATGGCTATGATCACATATTGACTGCATATCAAGAAGATGTATTTGATGTTGAAAGAGTAAAATTAATTATTGTCATGTCAATTCAGTATATCATGTACTTGCTTTTGCAGACCATAAAGTGCTTGACAATTTGAAGAACGATAGAGTCAGCAGAGATTAGCATGCAGAGTATCAGCTAAACATTGTAGTTTTTGCTTGTTTCACTATACTGTTATCAGTTGCTTTCATCGATTGAGATTGAAGTCTCTGGATGCAAAAACACCAGTTGTGTAGTTTGTTAAAGATAAAGCCTTTTAGCAAAAACAACATCTAACACCATAAAAGGTTTTCTGGATCATTTCACAAGAGCCATGAGTCATCTCGCTTATCACTAAGACATCTTGAGCTGCAAGTAAACAGTCTGATGCTCTGTCAAAAATGTCTCTCTTTCTGTGTATGTTTAACTACAAGCCTTGGTTTAAATGATAACATATAGCTCATGATCATCACACCATGTTCTGATTAAATTGTTAAATAATTCTTACACCAGCTTATTACCACATAAATAAATCAATTTATGGGCCGCAAATTATCATTATTAATGAGCTGATAAATTGCTAAGCCAACTTAAAACTTGATCCAACAAGGTCAATCTTTATCCAGCCCTTGACTAGGTAAGAACTATCCTTATCCAGCCCATGACTAAGTAAGAATCATCCTTATCCAGGCCACGACTAGGTAAGAATCATCCTTATCCAGGCCACGACTAGGTAAGAATCATCCTTATCCAGCCCATGACTAGGTAAGAATCATCCTTATCCAGGCCACGACTAGGTAAGAATCATCCTTATCCAGCCCATGACTAGGTAAGAATCATCCTTATCCAGCCCACGACTAGGTAAGAACCATCCTTATCCAGCCCACGACTAGGTAAGAACCATCCTTATCCAGCCCATGACTAGGTAAGAACTATCCTTATCCAGCCCACGACTAGGTAAGAACCATCCTTATCCAGCCCATGACTAGGTAAGAACTATCCTTATCCAGCCCACGACTAGGTAAGAACCATCCTTATCCAGCCCACGACTAGGTAAGAACCATCCTTATCCAGCCCACGACTAGGTAAGAACTATCCTTATCCAGCCCACGACTAGGTAAGAACTATCCTTATCCAGCCCACGACTAGGTAAGAACTATCCTTATCCAGGCCACGACTAGGTAAGAATCATCCTTATCCAGCCCATGACTAGGTAAGAACCATCCTTATCCAGCCCATGACTAGGTAAGAACTATCCTTATCCAGCCCATGACTAGGTAAGAACCATCCTTATCCAGCCCACGACTAGGTAAGAACCATCCTTATCCAGCCCATGACTAGGTAAGAACCATCCTTATCCAGCCCACGACTAGGTAAGAACTATCCTTATCCAGCCCACGACTAGGTAAGAACTATCCTTATCCAGGCCACGACTAGGTAAGAACTATCCTTATCCAGCCCACGACTAGGTAAGAACTATCCTTATCCCCAGCCCACGACTAGGTAAGAACTATCCTTATCCAGCCCACGACTAGGTAAGAACCATCCTTATCCAGCCCTTGACTAGGTAAGAACTATCCTTTTCCTGACTACTACTAGGTAAGAAACATCCTTATCCAGCCCATGACTAGGTAAGAACTATCCTTTTCCTGACTACTACTAGGTAAGAACCATCCTTATCTAGCCCACGACTAGGTAAGAACCATCCTTATCCAGCCCACGACTAGGTAAGAATCATCCTTTTCCTGACTACTACTAGGTAAGAACCATCCTTATCCAGCCCATGACTAGGTAAGAACTCTCCTTTTCCTGACTACTACTAGGTAAGAAACATCCTTATCCAGCCCTTGACTAGGTAAGAACTATCCTTATCCAGCCCACGACTAGGTAAGAACTATCCTTATCCAGCCCACGACTAGGTAAGAACTATCCTTATCCAGCACATGACAAAGTAAGAACTATCCTTATCCAGCACATGACAAAGTAAGAACTATCCTTATCCAGCCCACGACTAGGTAAGAACTATCCTTATCCAGCCCACGACTAGGTAAGAACTATCCTTATCCAGCCCACGACTAGGTAAGAACCATCCTTATCCAGCCCACGACTAGGTAAGAACCATCCTTATCCAGCCCACGACTAGGTAAGAACCATCCTTATCCAGCCCACGACTAGGTAAGAACTATCCTTATCCAGCCCACGACTAGGTAAGAACTATCCTTATCCAGCCCACGACTAGGTAAGAATCATCCTTATCCAGCCCATGACTAGGTAAGAACTATCCTTATCCAGCCCACGACTAGGTAAGAACTATCCTTATCCAGGCCACGACTAGGTAAGAACTATCCTTATCCAGCCCACGACTAGGTAAGAACTATCCTTATCCAGCCCACGACTAGGTAAGAACTATCCTTATCCAGCCCACGACTAGGTAAGAACCATCCTTATCCAGCCCTTGACTAGGTAAGAACTATCCTTTTCCTGACTACTACTAGGTAAGAAACATCCTTATCCAGCCCTTGACTAGGTAAGAACTATCCTTTTCCTGACTACTACTAGGTAAGAACCATCCTTATCTAGCCCACGACTAGGTAAGAACCATCCTTATCCAGCCCACGACTAGGTAAGAATCATCCTTTTCCTGACTACTACTAGGTAAGAACCATCCTTATCCAGCCCATGACTAGGTAAGAACTCTCCTTTTCCTGACTACTACTAGGTAAGAAACATCCTTATCCAGCCCTTGACTAGGTAAGAACTATCCTTATCCAGCCCACGACTAGGTAAGAACTATCCTTATCCAGCCCACGACTAGGTAAGAACTATCCTTATCCAGCACATGACAAAGTAAGAACTATCCTTATCCAGCACATGACAAAGTAAGAACTATCCTTATCCAGCCCACGACTAGGTAAGAACTATCCTTATCCAGCCCACGACTAGGTAAGAACTATCCTTATCCAGCCCACGACTAGGTAAGAACTATCCTTATCCAGCCCACGACTAGGTAAGAACTATCCTTATCCAGCACATGACAAAGTAAGAACTATCCTTATCCAGCCCACGACTAGGTAAGAACTATCCTTATCCAGCCCACGACTAGGTAAGAACTATCCTTATCCAGCCCACGACTAGGTAAGAACTATCCTTATCCAGCCCACGACTAGGTAAGAACTATCCTTATCCAGCCCACGACTAGGTAAGAACTATCCTTATCCAGCACATGACAAAGTAAGAACTATCCTTATCCAGCACATGACTAGGGAAGAACTATCCTTATCCAGCACATGACTAGGGAAGAACTATCCATATCCTAATGAATTTAACCCGACCTGCAATGTGGAGCCAGTGAAGAATGATGAAGAGGGGAGTAACATGTGCTCGCTTCGGGTTCCTTGAAGATAAGACGAGCTGCAGAGGTTTGGGCGCTTTTGCTGAAAGTCCTGCTAGGAGAGTTTTGCAGTAGTCCAGATGTGAGAAGACCAAAGCCTGAACCAGGAGTTGAGTTGCTGCGCAGTTAAGAAGGGCCGGATCTCTCGAATGTTGTGCAGTGCAAATCTACACGCTCAAGTTGTCTTTGTGATGTTGTCTTTGAAGGTCAGCTGTTCATCAAAAATCACTCCAAGATTCCTGACTAAAGGAGAAGAGGTGATTGTAGAGGATTCCACCTGGATGGTGAGGTCGTAATGCACAGAGGGATTGGCCAGGATTACTAGAAGTTCTGTCTTGGCCATGTTGAGATGTCGTTCAGGCAGCCAGTTATGCGTGTAGTTACTGATTGGTCATCAGGGGGGAACGACAGATAGAGTTGATTGTCATTGATGTAGCAGTGGTACGCAAAGCTGTTTCTGAGGAAGATAGGGCCCAGGGAGGTGGTGTAGATGGAGAAGAGAAGGGGACCAAGAACTGAACCCTGGGAAACCCAGGTGAGTAGTCTATGAGTGTTGGAGACCCCACCCCCCACCTGACACTGAAAGATCTACCAATGAGATAGGACTCAAGCCAACCAAGTACTATGTCAAATTCAGCAGAGAGGTCTAGTAGGATGAGGGCAGATGATCTGCAGTTAGCCCTGGCACCTCGCAGCGCTTCCGTTACAGACAACAAAGCCGTCTCAGTTGAGTGTCCATCCTTGAAGCCTGATTGGTTGTAATCAAGTTTGTTGTTCTGAGTCAGGAAAGAAGATAGTTGATTGAAGACGACTCGCTCAGTGAGTTTTGCAGTGAAGGGCAGCAAAGAGACAGGTCTGTAATTGTCCACCAGTGATGTGTTGAGTGTGGGTTTCTTGAGAAGCGGGGTGACTCTGGCCATCTTGAAGGTGTCGGGGAAAATGCCAGTAGTGATGGAGGAGTTGATGATGTGAGTGAGGGCAGGCGTGATGGTAGGTGAGATGGTTTGTAGAAGGTGGGAGGGGATGGGATCGAGGGGGCAGGTGGTTGGATTCGCTAAAGGAGTTTGGACACCTGATCTTCTGTGAGTGGAGTGAATGAGGACATGCAAGATGTCAAGGATTGTGGATGAATTTGGGTGCAAGGTGGTGCAATTACTAGGTATATATAGGCTGATGGTATATATATATATATATATATATTCTCATTAATTTATTTATCAGAGGCAAGTAATTAAGTGTAGTAAGAGGGTTGAGGGACATGTTTTTGAAGGATAGGAGAAAGGAATAGAAGAGAAAGAGTCGGGCAGTAGCAGGTTTACTCCAGTTTCGTCAATCCCCTGCCTCCCCTGACAAGCTCGCACCTCGATCCGCGTCATTCACGAGTGCACGAGGGCTTCAAAGCAGTCAGATAGGTGCGAGAGAAGCGTTCTAGTCGTGTGTTTGGCGCTTGGTTTGAATGCCCTGTAAGTAGAACACAAACACCCCATAATTGTTTCTATTCCTTGTTGTTAGACGTACAAAGTCCATTTTCCCATTTGACTTTACCTGTCTTTTACAATAAAACCACTGTAGATCTAGACTTTTCTAATTCACTAAAAGTATTGAATCATATTCTGCTTCCACTACTGTACAGTACTGTACTGGCATGTAGAGGCATTAACATAAAAACAAGGAAGAAACCCCAGCATGAGCTTCAGGAACAACACTTTTAAAGCTCTTCACCCGCTGCGGCCCCATCGTGAGCTTCCTTTTGTCTAACCGAGAGTTGGAGGAATATAATATGACAGCTCTATTGTGAAACAATTGCTGAATGTTATCGCTTGTCTTTCAGTGGTTTATATTTGTCTTCTCCAATAAAAGCGTCCTCCCACACTTCAGGGATGCTATTGTTGCTTAAGCACTTCCTTTAGTGGTGAATTTAACAGTCTACTTGATTTTATAGTGCAAAAGTTATCAAACGCCACGTTCCTCAGCGCTCAGGTCTAGAGTTAAATTTATACCACAGACTTTTCAACCTTGAAGTATTGCTTCTTTATCTTAACCAGAAGTGAGATGTTGATTTATTTAGATACAAATATATTGTTAAAGAAATATCAGTAACCATTTGCCAGAGGAAAATAGGGCATCAATCTAATTCGATGTTACTTTCAACAAGATGGTGTCAAAGGGAGAAGGTCCTGACGACTAGTTTTCAGCTGTCATAGGACCTATGTGAGAACATGTCTTGTAGCATTGCGTGTGTAGGATATAGAAATCTAATTTGATGACCCTGAAACATCTGTGACAATGTGTGCATCTTAGGTGAAGTTGAATTTAGTGTATTTCTTTTTTTCTTATAAAAGCTCATTTGTCACTAAAGAATAGATATGTTTGAGTTAAATAGTATTTATATAGCACTGTTTATGACAAATAAGTTGTACCAAAGTGCTTTACATAGTACAACCAGTAAAAAAAAAGTACAATAAAATAAAAATTAAAAAGTAAACATAAGTTTAAAAAAATCACTCAAAGAACAAAAGATAGATGAAACAGCACAAATTCACACAACATACACCAAATCTTAAAATGGCAGCAGTTAAAAATGTATTTAATCTATTTTTAAAACTACCAACAGATGAGGCGAGACAGATCTCCATTTGAAGATCCATAATCGAGTAGCAGCAACTGCTAACATGGTCATTCCTGGTTTTTAACCAAATTCTCAGAACCAGCAACAGCTCAGAATCAGCTGCGCAGGGCTCTGGTGTGTTTCTGAGGAATTAGGAACCGGCTCAAACATTAAGGAGCTAGTCCATTTATGCTTTAAAAACGAATAAAAGAATCTTAAACTGAATCCTGTAGCTGACAGGGAGCCAGTGCAGTGCAGTGCAGGACAGGGGTAATAGAATCCACCTTTTTGGTGCCAGTCAGCTGAGACAGCTGCTTTTGGGAGGTTACAGTAGAGAGCATTACAGTAGTCCAGCCTGGACGAAATAAAAGCATGTAAGGTTATTTCCATGTGAGCACAAGATAATGTTCCCTTGAGTTTGGCAATTTGGTACCGCTGCCAAAAACTATTCCTGATGTTCGCTTGTTTCGCCATGCTAAGATCAGGGTCAGATCAGAACACCTAGGTTTCTGACCCGAGCTGAAACAGTGAAACCATCAAGTTGATCGGCAATTCAGAGCGCCGAAGACCATGACCTCAGTTTTTGCCTTATTAAGTTTCACAAAGCAGGAAGACAGCCAGAGTTTAAGATGCTCAAGGCACTCCAGCAAAGGCTCCAAGGACTCTCCTGCTGATAGAGAGAAGCCCTATGCATGTCCCAAATGGTACACTATAGACTTGTGTACATCACGCAAGTCAACACTTTAATGGCGTCATGAAGTCCAGAACTAAGGGACCCTCAAGTCAAGTGCACAAGGGTAGGAGCAGGGAAAGAGTAGGAAGTAGAAAAGCTCCTCTGAGGTTTACACTTAATAATCACGATCCTCATAAGAGAGAAGGGTAGTGGCAGAACCAAAACGCACGACAGCCAGAGGTTCAGTCAGTCTCTTTATTATTAAAAACAGAAAATAACAACACAAAATAACCCACGAGGGGGAAAACCTCCAATAACTAAAGTAAACAGATAAGTATGAGATAAAAGAGTAAAATGGAACAAAGACTACAACAGAACTAAATACATTCAACAGCGAGAAAGGTGTGACATAACCAATGTAGCAATACTGAACAAAAGAGGAAGGGGTCTTATAAAGGAAGACAATTGACCTAAACGAGAACAGACACAGGTAACCTAACTCAATTTAGCCGGGGATAATTAGACACAGATGGAAAACAATCAAGGCAATGAACAAGACAGGAGTAATCTACAAACTGCAAAGAAATAACAGAACTAAACTCTTTAATGATAACAAAAACAAGATTAGACAAGAATAAAACCTAAAAGGGGAAAACCAAACAACCCTGACATTAATATGATATTCAAATTAAATAAAGACGTTACCTGCTTTCAATTCACCACACCTTTTGATAAATTATTTTTAATGCTACTGAGGAGACTTTTATTGTTGTTTATTCATTGTTACAATATGGAGAATCCTCAGCGAATTAAGACCTAGAACTCTAAAAAGATCTGGGATAAAGTCGCTCAACACTTGTGTTTTGGCTCACAATCCGCTCGGTTATTTCAGACAGCAGATTCTGTTTTGTACTCGTGCTACTGTTCAAATAGTAAAATAATTTGTCACTGGGTCTTTTGTTTACAAGTCATTTCAACACTTCCTATTACTTCCTTTTGTGTGAGCTCGTTGTATTGGTTGTTCTGGGTTATAATGCAAGTAAAGGGTGTATAAGGGGCTAAACGTCAGAGCGTAAAACTGCCAGTTGGGTTCTTACGTACTTGAGTACTTTGCGAGCACTCACAAAGCAAAGAAAATTTGGACATGGCCAGAGAGAGATGACTTTTGAGCAATGTATCCAGACCACGACCAAGTCTGCTTTTTTACATCCCAGATGTAAAGCTTACCTGCACTTCATGCTGCATTTGTCTACCTCTGAAAAACTGATCCATGCATTGGGCGTCTGCATCTGTATTACTGTAACTATTGATTTCTGCAAAACACGAGAAATTTCACCTCAACATGTGAAATATCATCACATGTGAACGAGCGAATCAAATTAACTACATTTCTCTAACATTCGGGTCCTGAAAACGATAAGAATGAGTTGAAGAGCGATTCAAACGAACTGCTCTTTTCTGTGTCTGGCTCCGGATTCACTGAAAAGCATTGCGAACGATAAGAACGAGTTGAAGAGTGATTCAAATGAACTGTTCTTTTCTGTGTCTGGCTCCGGATTCACTGAAAAGCATTGTGAACGATAAGAACGAGTTGAAAAGCGATTCAAATGAACTGTTCTTTTCTGTGTCTGGCTCCGGATTCACTGAAAAGCATTGCGAACGATAAGAACGAGTTTGAAAAAGCGATTCAAACGAACTGCTCTTTTCTGTGTCTGGCTCCGGATTCACTGAAAAGCATTGTGAACGATAAGAACGAGTTGAAAAGCGATTCAAATGAACTGTTCTTTTCTTTGTCTGGCTCCGGATTCACTGAAAAGCATTGTGAACGATAAGAACGAGTTGAAAAGCAATTCAAATGAACTGTTCTTTTCTTTGTCTGGCTCCGGATTCACTGAAAAGCATTGCGAACGATAAGAACGAGTTGAAAAGCGATTCAAATGAACTGCTCTTTTCTGTGTCTGGCTCCGGATTCACTGAAAAGCATTGTGAACGATAAGAACGAGTTGAAAAGCGATTCAAATGAACTGCTTCTTTTCTTGTCTGGCTCCGGATTCACTGAAAAGCATTGTGAACGATAAGAACGAGTTGAAAAGCGATTCAAATGAACTGCTCTTTTCTGTGTCTGGCTCCGGATTCACTGAAAAGCATTGTGAACGATAAGAACGAGTTGAAAAGCGATTCAAACGAACTGCTCTTTTCTGTGTCTGGCTCCGGATTCACTGAAAAGCATTGCGAACGATAAGAACGAGTTGAAGAGCGATTCAAACGAACTGCTCTTTTCTGTGTCTGGCTCCGGATTCACTGAAAAGCATTGCGAACGATAAGAACGAGTTGAAGAGCGATTCAAACGAACTGCTCTTTTCTGTGTCTGGCTCCGGATTCACTGAAAAGCATTGCGAACGATAAGAACAAGTTGAAAAGCGATTCAAACGAACTGCTCTTTTTTTTATCCGGCTCTGGGTTCATTGAGAAGCTTCGTGATGTTGAACGAGATGGCGAGAACAAATCAGTCTCTAGGAAGAGTAGTTCCTCTCGACTCTCTATAAAGATTTGTTCATTTTGAATGAATCGTTCATGAACCACACATCACTAGCATGTTCAGAATTCGCTGCTCGTGTCCTGGTGAGGTCCACATCACACATCAGATCGCTGCACTGGCTCCTGCTTTGTTTTGTGTCGACTTTAAACAATCCTTAACAATTACTTTATGGTTTTGCGGTTTGTCTCTGAGTCTTTATCGTCTTTTTAACTGCTTACACCCCGGCCTTTTTCTGTCAACGCACATTAGAACTCTCTAGTGTGTGAGTGTAGGAATGCACATTTTAAATGTCATTATAAAACTTTTTATTTTCTTGGCTTATGTCAGTTGAAGTTTTATTAGCTTAATTTTAAACTCCTTTAACGCCACACCACTAACGTCTTCTCCGTTTAACGGCACACCAAGACAAGACAAGGGTAATTAAAAATAATTTGTTTGTATTTGCTTAGCTCCTGACATCACTAATTTCATTCAATTTGTTTCCACATCTCATGATTTCTACAATATCGATGACTACCAAATGTTTGCGTTTTGTGATAGAAGTACCACACATGCTTATGAAAATCCGGCACAAATGAAATGTAATATTAATTTATTTTGAAAGATTATTTAAAAAATTCATTTTGCTTTGATTTATAACCTGAAAAACAATACACAGGATATGTTAGATACCATTTGGTTTGGTGGGCAGTGAAAGGGTTAATGTATGTTGTCTTGTTCTTAACTGCTGTACTTTATTGGCTTTATGTGAGATATTACAAATATTTGTTTATATATATATATATATATATATATATATATATATATATATATATATATATATATATATATATATATATATATATATAAAAAAAAATTTACGAGATTTTACATTTTTGATGGATTGCATGGCCTGTGAATAAAATCCCACGTTTCTTTATTTTTCTTTATTCCCTTCTTTAAATCATTGACCGAGTGTTTGACTGCACACAGGATGCTTAAAATGCTGATTAAATTGCTACCGATATATCATTTTTGATAATAAAACAACTTGATTCACACTTGTTGTATAGTAAATATCTAATTAAATTCATCGGGTTGACTTGTGTTCCAGTATTATCCTTTAGGGGTCACTGCTGCTTCAGAAAAGCCCAAATCACTCTGAGCTGAGAGAAAAAAAATCATTCTATAAATAAAAGATAAATAAAAACTGATTCTTCACACACAGTGCGCTGCATTGATAATTTATGTCTGTCAATGATTATGTAAACATAAAATCAAATGTAAGAACTTTTTCAATATAACTGTACGGCTCATACTCAATGCAGACTTACAAAAAAATATTTAAACTAATTTAAACAACTATTTATTTTTTTAATTAATAAGAAATTGTAGAATCTTAAAATAGAACTCTATTGTATTTATAATAAACTTGGCTTGTGATCCTGGTTCCTAGCTGAAAAACATACTTTAGTTGTTTGCTAGCAAAAAAAAATAAAAGGACGATTTATTTTTACCATAAACTCGAGCTGCAAAACAGTTCATCTGTAAAAAAGAAAAGAAAAGAAAAGCCACTCTAAAAACTTGTCAACATGCAGCAAGATCTCCTCAAGCAGTGTTCATTCAGGGTTGCATGTAAAGTGATTCACTTGTTTGCAGATTGTTTTGAGGTTGGGACTTGTTTTTGGCCATGAGCGATGATTAGCTGTCACTCTCGGAGCTGGACGGGGATCAGATGTCCTGGAAACACATGAGTCAGCCCCATATCTGCCTCAAATGTATTAACAACTGCATTGATTTAGCAAAACGTCAGCATGTTGGAAAAAGCAGAAAGAGTTTGTTTGTTTCTCATTCTGTCAAACCATGAGCTGAGCTGGTGTGGGCTGCAGATGCTCACATTTTTTGTCCTCCGTGCTCAACCGTTTGTTGTGATTTTTAATCTGTAGCGTTGGAATCTATCATAAATCAGATCCGATCTCAGTCACCTCTGAGCAAAAAACTAAATTGGGTCCTTTTACAGTGTAAACAAGGCCACTGTTAAAACATGCACGCTATAATACGCTGTTACACTCAAAGTCAGAAGTTTTAAAAATTCTGTTTTTAAAGTACTGTTAGGTCCTGTCTGCTCTCTCCAACCCGGTTCCTCATTAGAGCTCAGCTGCGGCCGGACGCTGGTAAATAGCTTATTTAAACCCTTGTTTCCTTTTCTTCCTTAAGAGTCTGTTGTTCTATCTCTCCCTGGCTGCTTCCTTGATCTTCGGCCCTGATCTTCTGGTTCATAGATCTGCCCTGATCTTCTGGTTCCTAGCTCTGCCCCGATCTTCTGGTTCCTAGCTCTGCCCTGATCTTCTGGTTCATAGATCTGCCCTGATCTTCTGGTTCCTAGCTCTGCCCTGATCTTCTGGTTCCTAGCTCTGCCCTGATCTTCTGGTTGCTAGCGCTGACCTGATCTTCTGGTTCCTAGCTCCGCCCTGATCTTCTGGTTCCTAGCTCCGCCCTGATCTTCTGGTTCCTAGCTCTGCCCCGATCTTCTGGTGCCTAGCTCTGCCCTGATCTTCTGGTTCCTAGCTCTGCCCTGATCTTCTGGTTCCTAGCTCTGCCCCGTTCTTCTGGTTCCTAGCTCTGCCCTGATCTTCTGGTTCATAGATCTGCCCTGATCTTCTGGTTCCTAGCTCTGCCCTGATCTTCTGGTTCCTAGCTCCGCCCTGATCTTCTGGTTCCTAGCTCCGCCCTGATCTTCTGGTTCCTAGCTCCGCCCTGTTCTTCTGGTTCCTAGCTCCGCCCTGATCTTCTGATTCCTAGCTCCGCCTTGATCTTGTGGTTCCTAGCTCTGCCCTGATCTTCTGGTTCATAGCTCCGCCCTGATCTTCTGGTTCCTAGCTCCGCCCTGATCTTCTGGTTCCTGGCTCCACCCTGATCTTCTGGTTCCTAGCTCTGCCCTGTTCTTCTGGTTCTTAGCTCTGCCCTGATCTTCTGGTTCCTAGCTCCGCCCTGATCTTCTGGTTCCTAGCTCCGCCCTGATCTTCTGGTTCCTAGCTCCGCCCTGTTCTTCTGGTTCTTAGCTCTGCCCTGATCTTCTGGTTCCTAGCTCTGCCCTGATCTTCTGGTTCCTAGCTCTGCCCCGATCTTAGCTCCAACCTGATCTTCTGGTTCCTAGCTTTGCCCTGATCTTCTGGTTCCTAGCTTTGCCCTGATCTTCTCGTTCATAGCTCCGCCCTGATCTTCTGGTTCCTAGCTCTGCCCTGATCTTCTGGTTCCTAGCTCCACCCTGATCTTCTGGTTCCTAGCTCCGCCCTGATCTTCTGGTTCCTAGCTCCACCCTGATCTTCTGGTTCCTAGCTCCACCCTGATCTTCTGGTTCCTAGCTTTGCCCTGATCTTCTGGTTCCTAGCTACGCCCTGATCTTCTTGTTCCTAGATCCGCCCTGATCTTCTGGTTCCTAGCTCTGCCCTGATCTTCTGGTTCCTAGCTCTGCCCTGATCTTCTGGTTCCTAGCTCTGCCCTGATCTTCTGGTTCCTAGCTCCGCCCTGATCTTCTGGTTCCTTGCTCCGCCCTGATCTTCTGGTTGCTAGCGCCGACCTGATCTTCTGGTTCCTAGCTCTGCCCCGATCTTAGCTCCAACCTGATCTTCTGGTTCCTAGCTCTGCCCTGATCTTCTGGTTCCTAGCTCTGCCCTGATCTTCTGGTTCCTAGCTCTGCCCTGATCTTCTGGTTCCTAGCTCCACCCTGATCTTCTGGTTCCTTGCTCCGCCCTGATCTTCTGATTGCTAGCGCTGACCTGATCTTCTGGTTCCTAGCTCTTGCCTGATCTTCTGGTTCCTAGCTTTGCCCTGATCTTCTCGTTCCTAGCTCCGCCCTGATCTTGTGGGTCCTAGCTCCGCCCTGTTCTTCTGGTTCCTAGCTCCGCCCTGTTTTTCTGGTTCTTAGCTCTGCCCTGATCTTCTGGTTCCTAGCTCCGCCCTGATCTTCTGGTTCCTAGCTCCGCCCTGATTTTCTGGTTCCTAGATCTGCCCTGATCTTCTGGTTCCTAGCTCTGCCCTGATCTTCTGGTTCCTAGCTCCGCCCTGATCTTGTGGGTCCTAGCTCCGCCCTGTTCTTCTGGTTCCTAGCTCCGCCCTGATCTTCTGGTTCCTAGCTCCGCCCTGATCTTGTGGGTCCTAGCTCCGCCCTGTTCTTCTGGTTCCTAGCTCCACCCTGTTTTTCTGGTTCTTAGCTCTCCCCTGATCTTCTGGTTCCTAGCTCCGCCCTGATCTTCTGGTTCCTAGATCTGCCCTGATCTTCTGGTTCCTAGCTCTGCCCTGATCTTCTGGTTCATAGCTCCGCCCTGATCTTCTGGTTCCTAGCTCTGCCCTGATCTTCTGGTTCCTAGCTCTGCCCTGATCTTCTGGTTCCTAGCTCCGCCCTGATCTTCTGGTTCCTAGCTCTGCCCTGATCTTCTGGTTCCTAGCTCTGCCCTGATCTTCTGGTTCCTAGCTCCACCCTGATCTTCTGGTTCCTAGCTCTGGCTCTCTCCAGCCAGTCTGCCTTTGTAATATTTTGTTAATAATAATATATTAACTCTTGCAACTGAGTCTGTCGCTGCTTCTTTGTGGGACAAACCTAACAGGTACAAGTTATATAGTGTCATGGCTTTTCAATAAAAAAAATAAAACATTAAAATGGAAGTCAATGGGGCTTAAACAATAAAATAAGATATTTTTTAATCTTATCCTGCTCAAAATAAATTAAAGCTGAGGATTTGGTGCGTATAGCTTTGTCATTACAAGACCATAACCTTGGTCAATGGCTTCAATTGTCTGAAACTGGCCCTTTGCAGATATAATAACCCCTTAAAAATGAAAGATTTGCCTTGGTTTGATTCACTACGCTTAATTCTCCTGCGTTCACCAGTCTCACGTGAGGAGCCGAGCACGTGGTTTTGGCTCTGAAATGAGTGGATGCATGAATGCAAACTCAGCCCTGAAATCAACATGAATGAGCAGCCGCTGAAGGACCAAATTAACCCAAATGAGAAGCACTCTTATGCTTCAACATGCAATTAGACGGTGAGTCATGCTCGCTGCTGATAGGATATATTACTATTGATAATAAAATGCTATTAATCTGACACTGCTTCAAAATTTACTGATAGTTATAACTCTTTGTAGAAGCCGCAGTCAACAGGTGGTTGGTGTGACCTCTACAAAGTTATGTATCAAGATTAATAAAGTAGATTATAGTGCTGTAGATGTCAACAATGCTTCAATCGACCTCTAAAGCAGTGTGTAGTTTATTACCCAACTTGATTTTCTTGTGCGCAGCACCTAATAATTGAGATAATAACTCTTCTCATAGCTTAAAAATGCATAAGAGTAACTGGCAATGCTATAGATGTTCTCAAACTAAACTGAAATGTGCCCCTTGTATATATCATTGCTAATAAAAATGTGCCCCCTCTAGACCATCACTGCACCGTTAGTAACCTTCAAAAGGCAGTATATATCATAAACAATGTCTACGAATCTCCTCAAATAGTTGTGCTCCTCAAAACGAGGTATGATTCCAACAGGCTCCCTGCAGTTTTTTATGTTTTGGCACACAGAAAATCACCCTTTTCCCACGAATACGTACCTCTTTTGGTGCCAAAAAATGTCCCCGGACGCCCAAAAGCTCTCTTTTCATTGTTTATCAATACGGTTCTGCTATACAGTTCACTCTTTAAGAAGCTGTTAGACATTCTTTACAGAGTTCTCAGAGATATTCCTCTCAAGTTCATGGTTCTCCATCTTTCCTTACCATGGCTTTCCCTACCTGTCTGAATCTCAGGAGAGATGGATGAGAACAGAATTCAATCGCGAGACAGCCAGAAGTCTGAGAAGGACCACAAGAACATTACTCGCAAGGTGAAAAACTTCCAATAAGTTAAACACTAACGGTAATACAGAAGACTAAAAATGTTAGTTTAAATTTTTAGACAAAAAATTTAAGAGAAAAGATTGGACAGCTTTGCGTCTGGTTGGGAATGGAGGATCCAATACATGTTTACACACTTTTTATACATATAAATATAATTCATGCAAATTATCTAAAAAATAAACAAAGTTTTAACTAAAAGACTTCATTGAAACAAGAGTGGTTCTTAAGAGCACTTTGATGGCAAGGGTTTTCTGACACATTGTCAGTTTGTAGCACCAGATATTAAAATATAAAAACACTTAATATTAATAATAAAACTGAGACAAACACGGACAGAAACATTAAACAAATCCATTCTCAACTTGCTTGCTTTAGCTTCGCAGTAAATAACAAGAAAGTGCTGACACAACAGTTTATGGTTTAAAGCGACAGTTCAAATTTTTTATTCTAAAGTTAATTTTTAAGACTAAAAATGACCTAAACTCAAAACCGCATGACTGAAAAGACAAATCCTAACACAAATGAGGGACATTGATAACATAGACAGACTAACCTCAAGGATAAAGGACATTTTAAAAGGGAGAATAATCAACCTGAACAAGATCTAAACAGGTGAGAGAGGGAAAGCAAATTGTATGTATTCTTTATTAATTTTGTGTTTAAATGCTTTGGTGAATACGAAATATTCATAAAAAGTGCATTAAAATTAATCAAATACATTAAGGTGAAAATTATTGTTATTTTAATTAATGTCAGCTGTAAAAACAACAAGATGAACATTGTGAACTGAGCGCACATCCAGTGGTGTTGGTGTGAGTGGGAGTTTCAAGCTTGAAAGCCCTTCAGATGAAAGGCAGGATCTCCATGGGTTTTTTCTTCTTCTGCTTTTATGTGTTGCCATGGAAAAGAGAGAGAGAGAGTAAGAGAGAGAGAGTCCAGCTCAAAGGTGCTTTTTCATGCTAATTCTGGATGCTTCCTTGTTGAACTCCATTTGCTGTGTAGATGAACTTCATCCACTCTTTTCAATCTCTTGGACAGAGCATTTTTCACCCATAAATTACTTGAAATTAGGGCATGAACGTTTGGTTTACTCCATGTTGTTTCTGTAAGTGATTGCAAGTATAAATGAGAATAAAATCTATTTCTCACTTTGTGTTTCTCACTTTCTCATCAAGAACCAGCTCTTGATCTGCTGACTCCAGTTCACGTCCACTCTCTGTGAAGCTGAGCAAAAATCTTGAAAGAGTTCTTTCACGTATTCCTCTTTAGAGTGTGGTTCTTCGGAGCTATTTTGAAGACTTCACTTCTCAATTTAAATTTTAATTGAAAGTTTTGTAATTGAACAAAAAAAATCATAAAAAAATTATTTTGGCATTGAAGCGATCTTTTGCTAAAGTTTAAAGAATACACGAACTCTAATAAAATAGGCAACTAAATTTTGTTCCACTCTGACGAAAAGCGAGCATTAGAGGGCCAGGAGCTCTAGTGCCACCGTGGGGTTGGAGACGTTTGGAAGCACTCTGCTGCCATCAAATGTAGAGGAGAGTCACTACAACTATATTTCACATGACCTGAGTGAACAACACCCTGCAGTTCAAAGAATGGGAAAACACAGACGAGCATAATTAGGCCCAATGTGGTGTTACTTTTATATTATAAATATTACTATATATTATATAAATAATAATAATAATAAATAATACTAAATATTATAAACTCATCTCTAACGCTAGGTTACGTTCCCAAACAGCTAAAACATGCAGTAATTAAACCACTAATCAAGAAAACGCACCTGGATCCTACTGAGTTATCCAACTATAGGCCAATCTCTAACCTTCCGTTCTTGTCAAAAATATTAGAGAAAGTTGTTATAGCACAGCTCAGCTCCATCTTACAGAAGAACAACTGTTATGAAGAACTTCAATCTGGATTCAGAGCGCATCACAGCACAGAGACTGCGCTGGTTAAAATTTCAAATGATCTATTACTTGATTGGGATCAAGGGAATATCTCTCTTCTAGTTCTGCTAGATCTCAGTGCAGCCTTCGATACGATAGATCACAGGATTCTCCTCGAGAGACTAGAGAACGATGCAGGCATCCAGGGCCAGGCTCTAAGATGGTTTAACTCTTACCTCTCTGACCGGAGTCAGTTTGTTCATGTAAATGGAGACTCATCGGACACAATAGCAGTAGAGCATGGAGTTCCTCAAGGATCCGTTTTGGGACCCATCCTATTCTCAATATACATGCTGCCCCTTGGCAAAATTATTAGAAGACATGGTGTTAGTTTCCATTGCTATGCAGACGACACCCAGCTCTATATTTCAGCAAAACCTAACGACCCTTTAAAGCTAAATAAGATCTCAGAATGTGTCGCTGATATCAATGATTGGATGAATGAAAATTTTCTTATGCTAAATCCAGATAAAACAGAAATATTACTTATTGGCTCTAAAAAGCAATTACAGAATCTCTCTGCTTTACATCTGGAACTGGGGGGACACACTGTTCATTTTTCCACTACAGTTAAAAATCTTGGCGTTATTATAGATAGTGAACTGACGTTTAAGAATCATATCTCTTATGTTACTAAGACTGCTTTCTTTCACCTCAGGAATATTGCTAAAGTGCGGAACATGCTGTCTATCGTAGATGCAGAAAAATTTGTGCATGCTTTCATGACCTCCAGAATGGATTATTGTAACGCTCTGTTAGCCAGCTGTTCAGCCGCAACGCTACAAAAATTACAGTTAGTCCAGAACGCAGCAGCTAGAGTTCTCACAAGAACAAAGAAATATGATCACATTACACCGGTTTTGTGCTCTCTTCATTGGCTTCCTGTACAATATCGCATTGACTACAAGATTCTGCTCCTTGCCTTTAAGGCACTGAATGGCTTGGCTCCGGCCTACCTGAGCAGTCTCCTATCACGATATATTCCAGCTCGCTCTCTCCGATCAAAAGAAGCAGGACTATTGATTGTACCAAAGGTCAGTAAATCCACAAGAGGTGGAAGAGCGTTCTCATATAGAGCCCCGAAGCTCTGGAATAAACTACCGGATGTTGTCCGCAGCTCAACTACGCTCACAGATTTCAAAACTAAATTAAAAACATATCTGTTTAAACTGGCATTCCAATAATTATCTCTTGGTATTTGTCTAAACAGATATGGTGCCTGAGCACCATATAAATACAAACTGTTTGAAAAAAACAATGTGGTTCAATGTTCCTCTCTAACCTATTCTCATTATTTATCTCTCCTCCTGCAGCTGATGCTGATCACTTGTTTGTTGTCTATGTTACAGTTTACTAACCGTTTTCTCCATTTCTTAGTTCCTGTTTTGTCTTTGTTTGTTTTGTTTGTTTTTTTGTTTTTCAGGTCCTGTCCGGCAAACCGTTCATCGATGGATTTTTAGTTTGTATGTTCTTTATGCTGGGGAGGTGATTAGCACCTGCCTCAGTCAGCGGGAGTCCCCTCTCAGAGGGAACTCCTGTCTGCTCTGCCTGATCCTCATGGGGACTTTGTGAAGCTGCTTTGAAAGCAATTGCTGAAGAAGCGCTATATAAAAACTGATTGATTGATTGACTTTTAGCCCTGACCCTCCATTTTTCATGTTCACATGCAGGGAAGGGGCGTTTCAGTTTTCTTCTGAGCAAAGGAGCGTACATAACTCCAGTCTTTGAGAAAGATTCCCCAGCATGCAAAAATAGTTTTTTCTTGGTATACCTACCAGGATTCTAGCGTTTCATACTTACCTGGACTCACTCAGTATATACTTACCTGGATTTTAGCGTTTCATACTTACCTGGACTCCCTCAGTATATACTTACCTGGATTCTAGCGTTTCATACTTACCTGGACTCCCTCATTATATACTTACCTGGATTCTGGCGTTTCATACTTACCTGGACTCCCTGAGTATATACTTACTTGTATTCTAGCATTTCATACTTACCTGGACTCCCTCAGTATATACTTACCTGGATTCTAGCGTTTCATACTTACCTGGACTCACTCAGTATATACTTACCTGGATTCTAGCGTTTCATACTTACCTGGACTCCCTCAGTATATACTTACCTGGATTCTAGCGTTTCATACTTACCTGGACTCCCTGAGTATATACTTACCTTGATTCTAGCGTTTCATACTTACCTGGACTCCCTCAGTATATACTTAACTGGATTCTAGGGTTTCATACTTACCTGGACTCCCTCAGTATATACTTACCTGGATTCTAGTGTTTCATACTTACATGGACTCTCTCAGTATATACTTACCTGGACTCCCTCAGTATATACTTACCTGGACTCCCTCAGTATATACTTACCTGGATTCTAGCGTTTCATACTTACCTGGACTCCCTCAGTATATACTTACCTGGATTCTAGTGTTTCATACTTACCTGGACTCCCTGAGTATATACTTTCCTGGATTCTAGCATTTCATACTTACCTGGACTCCCTCAGTATATACTTACCTGGATTCTAGCATTTCATACTTACCTGGACTCCCTCAGTATATACTTACCTGGATTCTAGCGTTTCATACTTACCTGGACTCCCTCAGTATATACTTACCTGGATTCTAGTGTTTCATACTTACCTGGACTCCCTGAGTATATACTTTCCTGGATTCTAGCATTTCATACTTACCTGGACTCCCTCAGTATATACTTACCTGGATTTTAGCATTTCATACTTACCTGGACTACCTCAGTATATACTTACCTGGATTCTAGCATTTCATACTTACCTGGACTCCCTCAGTATATACTTACCTGGTTTCTAGAGTTTCATACTTACCTGGATTCTAGCGTTTCATACTTACCTGGACTCCCTCAGTATATACTTACCTGGATTTTAGCGTTTCATACTTACCTGGACTCCCTCAGTATATACTTACCTGGATTCTGGCGTTTCATACTTACCTGGACTCCCTCAGTATATACTTACCTGGATTCTAGCGTTTCATACTTACCTGGACTCCCTCATTATATACTTACCTGGATTCTGGCGTTTCATACTTACCTGGACTCCCTGAGTATATACTTACTTGTATTCTAGCATTTCATACTTACCTGGACTCCCTCAGTATATACTTACCTGGATTCTAGCGTTTCATACTTACCTGGACTCACTCAGTATATACTTACCTGGATTCTAGCGTTTCATACTTACCTGGACTCCCTCAGTATATACTTACCTGGATTCTAGGGTTTCATACTTACCTGGACTCCCTCAGTATATACTTACCTGGATTCTAGGGTTTCATACTTACCTGGACTCCCTTAGTATATACTTACCTGGATTCTAGCGTTTCATACTTACCTGGACTCCCTCAGTATATACTTACCTGGATTCTAGCGTTTCATACTTACATGGACTCTCTCAGTATATACTTACCTGGACTCCCTCAGTATATACTTACCTGGACTCCCTCAGTATATACTTACCTGGATTCTAGCGTTTCATACTTACCTGGACTCCCTCAGTATATACTTACCTGGATTCTAGCGTTTCATACTTACCTGGACTCCCTCAGTATATACTTACCTGGATTCTAGCGTTTCATACTTACCTGGACTCCCTCATTATATACTTATCTGGATTCTAGCGTTTCATACTTACCTGGACTCCCTCATTATATACTTACCTGGATTCTGGCGTTTCATACTTACCTGGACTCCCTCAGTATATACTTACCTGGATTCTAGCGTTTCATACTTACCTGGACTCCCTCGTTATATACTACCTGGATTCTGGCGTTTCATACTTACCTGGACTCCCTCAGTATATACTTATCTGGATTCTAGCGTTTCATACTTACCTGGACTCCCTCATTATATACTTACCTGGACTCCCTCAGTATATACTTACCTGGACTCCCTCAGTATATACTTACCTGGATTCTAGCGTTTCATACTTACCTGGACTCCCTCAGTATATACTTACCTGGATTCTAGCGTTTCATACTTACCTGGACTCCCTCAGTATATACTTACCTGGATTCTAGCGTTTCATACTTACCTGGACTCCCTCATTATATACTTATCTGGATTCTAGCGTTTCATACTTACCTGGACTCCCTGAGTATATACTTACCTGGATTCTAGCGTTTCATACTTACCTGGACTCCCTCAGTATATACTTACCTGGATTCTAGCGTTTCATACTTACCTGGACTCCCTGAGTATATACTTACCTTGATTCTAGCGTTTCATACTTACCTGGACTCCCTCAGTATATACTTACCTGGATTCTAGTGTTTCATACTTACATGGACTCTCTCAGTATATACTTACCTGGACTCCCTCAGTATATACTTACCTGGACTCCCTCAGTATATACTTACCTGGATTCTAGCGTTTCATACTTACCTGGACTCCCTGAGTATATACTTACCTGAATTCTAGTGTTTCATACTTACCTGGACTCCCTGAGTATATACTTTCCTGGATTCTAGCATTTCATACTTACCTGGACTCCCTCAGTATATACTTACCTGGATTCTAGCATTTCATACTTACCTGGACTCCCTCAGTATATACTTACCTGGATTCTAGCGTTTCATACTTACCTGGACTCCCTCAGTATTTACTTACCTGGATTCTAGTGTTTCATACTTACCTGGACTCCCTGAGTATATACTTTCCTGGATTCTAGCATTTCATACTTACCTGGACTCCCTCAGTATATACTTACCTGGATTCTAGCATTTCATACTTACCTGGACTCCCTCAGTATATACTTACCTGGATTCTAGCATTTCATACTTACCTGGACTCCCTCAGTATATACTTACCTGGATTCTAGCATTTCATACTTACCTGGACTCCCTCAGTATATACTTACCTGGATTCTAGAGTTTCATACTTACCTGGATTCTAGTGTTTCATACTTACCTGGACTCCCTGAGTATATACTTTCCTGGATTCTAGCATTTCATACTTACCTGGACTCCCTCAGTATATACTTACCTGGATTCTAGCATTTCATACTTACCTGGACTCCCTCAGTATATACTTACCTGGATTCTAGCATTTCATACTTACCTGGACTCCCTCAGTATATACTTACCTGGATTCTAGAGTTTCATACTTACCTGGATTCTAGCGTTTCATACTTACCTGGACTCCCTCAGTATATACTTACCTGGATTCTAGCGTTTCATACTTACCTGGACTCCCTCAGTATATACTTACCTGGATTCTAGCGTTTCATACTTACCTGGACTCCCTCAGTATATACTTACCTGGATTCTAGCGTTTCATACTTACCTGGACTCCCTCATTATATACTTACCTGGATTCTGGCGTTTCATACTTACCTGGACTCCCTGAGTATATACTTACTTGTATTCTAGCATTTCATACTTACCTGGACTCCCTCAGTATATACTTACCTGGATTCTAGCGTTTCATACTTACCTGGACTCACTCAGTATATACTTACCTGGATTCTAGCGTTTCATACTTACCTGGACTCCCTCAGTATATACTTACCTGGATTCTAGGGTTTCATACTTACCTGGACTCCCTCAGTATATACTTACCTGAATTCTAGGGTTTCATACTTACCTGGACTCCCTCAGTATATACTTACCTGGATTCTAGCGTTTCATACTTACCTGGACTCCCTCAGTATATACTTACCTGGATTCTAGCGTTTCATACTTACATGGACTCTCTCAGTATATACTTACCTGGACTCCCTCAGTATATACTTACCTGGACTCCCTCAGTATATACTTACCTGGATTCTAGCGTTTCATACTTACCTGGACTTCCTCAGTATATACTTACCTGCATTCTAGCGTTTCATACTTACCTGGACTCCCTCATTATATACTTACCTGGATTCTGGCGTTTCATACTTACCTGGACTCCCTGAGTATATACTTACTTGTATTCTAGCATTTCATACTTACCTGGACTCCCTCAGTATATACTTACCTGGATTCTAGCGTTTCATACTTACCTGGACTCACTCAGTATATACTTACCTGGATTCTAGCGTTTCATACTTACCTGGACTCCCTCAGTATATACTTACCTGGATTCTAGGGTTTCATACTTACCTGGACTCCCTCAGTATATACTTACCTGGATTCTAGGGTTTCATACTTACCTGGACTCCCTCAGTATATACTTACCTGGATTCTAGCGTTTCATACTTACCTGGACTCCCTCAGTATATACTTACCTGGATTCTAGCGTTTCATACTTACATGGACTCTCTCAGTATATACTTACCTGGACTCCCTCAGTATATACTTACCTGGACTCCCTCAGTATATACTTACCTGGATTCTAGCGTTTCATACTTACCTGGACTCCCTCAGTATATACTTACCTGCATTCTAGCGTTTCATACTTACCTGGACTCCCTCAGTATATACTTACCAGGATTCTAGCGTTTCATACTTACCTGGACTCCCTCATTATATACTTATCTGGATTCTAGCGTTTCATACTTACCTGGACTCCCTCATTATATACTTACCTGGATTCTGGCGTTTCATACTTACCTGGACTCCCTCAGTATATACTTACCTGGATTCTAGCGTTTCATACTTACCTGGACTCCCTCGTTATATACTTACCTGGATTCTGGCGTTTCATACTTACCTGGACTCCCTCAGTATATACTTATCTGGATTCTAGCGTTTCATACTTACCTGGACTCCCTCATTATATACTTACCTGGATTCTGGCGTTTCATACTTACGGGACTCCCTGAGTATATACTTACCTGTATTCTAGCATTTCATACTTACCTGGACTCCCTCAGTATATACTTACCTGGATTCTAGCATTTCATACTTACCTGGACTCCCTCGTTATATACTTACCTGGATTCTAGCGTTTCATACTTACCTGGACTCCCTCGTTATATACTTACCTGGATTCTAGCATTTCATACTTACCTGGACTCCCTCGTTATATACTTACCTGGATTCTAGAGTTTCATACTTACCTGGATTCTAGCGTTTCATACTTACCTGGACTCCCTCAGTATATACTTACCTGGACTCCCTCAGTATATACTTACCTGGACTCCCTCAGTATATACTTACCTGGATTCTAGCGTTTCATACTTACCTGGACTCCCTCAGTATATACTTACCTGGATTCTAGCGTTTCATACTTACCTGGACTCCCTCATTATATACTTACCTGGATTCTAGCGTTTCATACTTACCTGGACTCCCTCAGTATATACTTACCTGGATTCTAGAGTTTCATACTTACCTGGATTCTAGCGTTTCATACTTACCTGGACTCCCTCAGTATATACTTACCTGGATTCTAGCGTTTCATACTTACCTGGATTCTAGCGTTTCATACTTACCTGGACTCCCTCAGTATATACTTACCTGGATTCTAGCGTTTCATACTTACCTGGACTCCCTCAGTATATACTTACCTGGATTCTAGCGTTTCATACTTACCTGGACTCCCTCATTATATACTTACCTGGATTCTGGCGTTTCATACTTACCTGGACTCCTTCATTATATACTTACCTGGATTCTAGCGTTTCATACTTACCTGGACTCCCTCAGTATATACTTACCAGGATTCTAGCTTTTCATACTTACCTGGACTCCCTCATTATATACTTATCTGGATTCTAGCGTTTCATACTTACCTGGACTCCCTCATTATATACTTACCTGGATTCTAGCGTTTCATACTTACCTGGACTCCCTCGTTATATACTTACCTGGATTCTGGCGTTTCATACTTACCTGGACTCCCTCAGTATATACTTACCTGGATTCTAGCGTTTCATACTTACCTGGACTCCCTAAGTATATACTTACCTGTATTCTAGCATTTCATACTTACCTGGACTCCCTCAGTATATACTTACCTGGATTCTAGCGTTTCATACTTACCTGGACTCCCTTGCTGAAATCTCTTTAGGAACCCCTTTTTTCCAATGTTTTCCTTACAGTGTAAAAAGTGTGGCTAATTACCCTGAAAGCCTGATTTTCACTATAAACCCCACCTAAAAAGTTATTTCTTGTCATATATATATATATATATATATATTTTTATTATTATTATTATTTGTATTATTATGTAATTTAAACAAGAAAATTGGGGGCCCTGTGAATTTGTTTGCCTTGTGCCACTGCTCAAAACTACACTAAAAGTAACCATTCAATCTTTCTTAAACTTTCACACAAGGTAGACATTATACGTGCTCTCATATGTACTGTGTCTAAAAGAAGTTTCCTGTTTATGTAGCCATAATTTGATCTGGTTCACTCTAATCAACATCTTGTCACGTCTGGTCAGAGCTCCATCGGTCATGGTTGATGTCATTTCCATTGAATGCGAGTGTGTTTTTGTGTCAAGATTACGGCCTCTACACAACCCAGAGCAGCTGCGTTCACCTCCAGACAGACTCAGTACGTGCCAGACTCGCACACAGCCGGTGCAACCTAACAACCCTTCCAGACAACTGAACTTGATGTTGGTCCAGTTGTCATAGCATCTTCCACACCAATAGATGATAGCGGCTGGCTGAAAGGTGAGGTTTATGTGACTGACTTCAGCAGAGAGATGGCTTAGCTCTTCAGACTGGCTTCCGGAATGTAAGGAAATCCAATTGATTCTGTAAACGCGCTACTGGTTATCAAGTCATAAACAGGACAAGGGAACATTGCGACCTCCTACAAATTAAATGCACGAATCAGGTTGTGCAAGCTTAACCATGATGGAACTCCTTACAAGTTAAACAAGCTTAAAGGGCTGTGCAGAGACCTTCTGAGGGGCAGCAGCTCAAATATAAAAGGGAACAACAAATATTTTTCCATTTCTGTTGATGATAGTTTAGAACAGTTGCTCAGATAGACATTATGAACTATACATTCTGTAATAAATGTATGTAAAAATATAAATGCAAAAACATCCACCCATCCATCTTCATGTCGGCTTTATTCCCTTTCGGGGTCTCCACAGCGGAATGAACCGCCAACTCTCTGGAATATGTTTTACGCGGCGGATGCCCTTCCAGCCGCAACCCATCACTGAGAAAATACAAATACAAATACAGATTTCATCAAATTAAAAACCCTCTGCTTGAGAATTTGATTGCATTAACTGCAGTAAACCAACAAAAATCTACTGGAAAATTGTAAAAGCGTGTGAGCCGCCAACTACGTACTCTGCCCTAAAAATCTAAGACTATTTTATAAAAGGTCATTTCTTTGTGGCTAAAAAAAATATGTAATGTCTTTAAAAAGTAAAAGTTTTGGAATAAAATGTTTAAATCATACCTTAGAAAGTAGAACTTTTTTTTAATTAAAAGTGAACATTTTGAGAGCCAAAGTGTATTCACATCGTTAACAGCAGGTCTAAATTTCGTCTTTCTAATTCTAAATTGACGCATGTAAAAAAATTTGCATTTTATATAAAATTCAATTTTTGTCAGGTTAAATATATACTGGCTTTAAAAAGTAAAAATTGTGAGGTAAAAAGTAAAAAATGTAGATGAAATAAGTCAGTTTACATTAAAAAACGAAAGTGAAAATCAAAGTGAAAATCTTTGCTGCTATTGGAGCTTAACTGATAGAGACTACCAAAACATAGGAATCCCTCACAAATAGTTTGACTTGTATTTTAACTTTTTTATATAATATATTGTTATGCCAATTAAATGTATATATAATCTTAGGTAAACAATACATTTATAATAAATTATGTTAAGAAAGATCTCATTACTACAATTTCTATTATGAGAAGCTGAGATAAACTTTGACGGTGTAACAGATCTCATATTGTCTCTCCCCTAATGTAAGTCGCTTTGGACAAAAGTGTCTGCCAAATGCATAAATGTAATGTAAATGTACTTTTTTTATTAGTGATCCATGACACAATTTATTTATTTATTTTTTAATTGTTTAAATCTCTCCTAATAGTTGTGCTCCTCAAAACAAGTCGTGAACCTCGTGTTCCTCCCTTCTGCCACGCCCCCTGCAGGGTTTCTTTGAGGAAACATTAACATTAACGATACTTTCTGTGTTTATTTGCAGTACAATAATTACTCCAAAGAAAGTGCGTGATGTAACTGAGTCTAGCCCAAAATTTGAGTCCACAGACTGCAGCCACCAACCAGAAAAAGGATGTTCTTAAATTCCTTGCTACCTAGTGTAGTTACTATTTCCTCAAACAGTTAATGTTTTTAGTTCTGAAGATGTTCTGTTCTTTGTGTGTTGCTCTAATATTTTCGTTTCTATATCATTGAGTTTATATTCAGGTTGGTGCCCTCTACTGGGCGAATCTGTTTTGGCAGCCTCTTGTATTGCGTGGGAGCACTTTAATTAGCGTATTGAAGACGCCTGGCCAGGCACCTACGAAGAGCTGGGATCTCCTGGATTGTTTTCTTTCTTGGACGCTGTTAGAGAGGGAGATTCGACTTTTGTGTCCTTTAAGTTTTGTTTAGACGGTTAGATTTTCCCGGTATTAGACTTTCTCCAGTTTTGTTTAGTTCACAAACTTGTTTAACTCTATTAAAGCAGTTGTGTTCATTTATTATTTATTTTGGTAGATGGATAACCCTATGTTGACAGTGGTCAAATGTTGTGTGGCCTGTTTAAAGTGGCAGCTATCCTTTCGAACACTGTAAAGTAGGTGTAGACTTCACTTTTGCGAAAAAGCAGTACTGAAGACAGTGTGTAAGTTCTTCATTGAGATGAGCTGCATTAGCTATTCGTCTGACTGGTTAGTGGGCGTGGCTACAGCCATCAAGCCTGTTTGAGCTCCAACAAAAAAAAAAAATAGGAATGCACAAACATGCATGAACCAATCTTAATATGACTTGAGGCATATTATATAATGAGGGAACAATACTAAAACATGCAAGAGAGTATCCTGTAGTTGTGTCTACATGATACGACACATTTAAGATGATACCAATAAATGGGTTAGAGTTGACAAAGTTAGCCTTCATTGAAATGGGGCCTCAAGCTCACAATCTAGATCTGAAGTACAACTTTTACAAGTACGACTTTTTAACTTTTACACCAACTAATGCCTACCTGACTGGTTAACAAAATGCCAAACTAAAGGCTAGTAAAGCAAGGATCAATGGAGGGATGTAAGCAAGGTCTTCATCTTCCAATCACACATCAATAAAATCACACGCACTGCTTACTTCCACCTCAGAAATATCAACCGTCTCCGTCCTTCGCTCACCCCTCACACAGCCGCCATCCTTGTCAATAGCCTTGTCACCTCACGTCTTGACTACTGCAATTCCCTACTGTATGGTCTTCCTAAAAAAACTACTCATACGCTACAACTTTTACAAAACTCTGCTGCCCGGATCATCACCAAAACTCCCTCTACTCACCACATCTCCCCGGTCCTGCAGCAGCTTCACTGGCTCCCAGTTCAATATCGCATCCAGTACAAACTCCTACTCATTACATTCAAGTCCATCCATAACCAGGCACCTACTTATCTCACTGAACTTCTTCATGTCGCCACACACACCCGCTCACTCAGGTCTTCCTCTTCAATCCACCTCACAGTTCCTCCTCAGCCTCAGCACCACGGGGAGCAGGGCCTTCAGCCGCTCTGCTCCTCATCTTTGGAGCTCACTCCCCCCTGACATTCGAAACCTTGACACTTTATCAATTTTTTAATCCAGACTTAAGACCCATCTCTTCAAGACAGCATACTCCATTTAATCTTGTTTTTGTTTTATTTATATTATATTGTCTTTTATCCTTGTCTTGTTCATATATTGCCTGGTTGACTCTGTACGGTGCCCTTGAGTGTCGAGAAAGGCGCCTTGAGATAAAATGTATTATTATTATTATCTCATGTTGAAGCTGCAGCCGAACTAGCCTCATGCATGACTGAGTCCAATCATTTCCTCATGGAGTGACGCAGGAAGGCAAAGCTGCGCTCATCATCATGGCCTGATGATCACCCTCAGTGACCTACACGCACTTAGTCTATGTGGAGGGAGCATCACTTCAGTCAGTTGCACTTTAAACACACAGCTGTCGATGCAAACAAAACAATATCTGAAATCTTTCACTTTAAATCAGCCATTGACACCTTGAATTGAAGCGAGTAAAAATCGCTGCAAGTTTGCTTTGTTTAGGAGAGATCACTTTGATTACACAGAATAATTGTGCATGGTCCACAGTTTACGGTTTATAACATGGATGTACCACGCGTGATGTCACTTATAGGTTTCCTATGAAGAGTAAAGAAGGCTTAGAATGTTCCAAAAATGAGTCCACATAGGCGGGACTTAGATGTAGCAAAGGCGTGTGATTGGCTGTATGTTTAAGGTCTAGTAATGATTTGTAAATCACATATACTCCAGGATCCAAGAACATCGAAGCAGGTTTCCTTTTCCATGATACATACTACAAATCCACCTCTCGAGCCTGAGAGTGTACAAGAACAAGTAGTTATGAGTGAAACAAGTGGAACTTTACATGGAGGATAAGAGTCTCTCCACCATTAAGAATCCACCAATCTGTCCAGAAGGGAAGGTCCGTATGTCACCCTTTTCACCCTCGTGTTGTTACAGCATCGGGACTTTCAGTTTGCAGATGGACCCTCTCACTTAAACCCTCTCAATTAAACGCAACTATGATTTTATCTGACTTTTTTAATGCTTGATTGTATTAAAGGTACTTTCTTTTTATTCTTTATTTCCAATGTAAAGCACTTTGAATTACCCTGTGTAAGAATGTATACGAATAAATTTGCCTTGCCTTGCCTTCCCTTTTGCAATCAGTCCCCATGTTTTATTCTCAGAACTGGCTGCAGGGTTGCCAGATCTGAGCGACAGTTTCCAGCCAAAACTATGTTGAACGTAAAAGTATAGGCATAGGCTGATAATGGCCATGACATTATAGTTACAGTAAAATTATATAAAATAATCACTGAAAAATTACAGTTACAGAAGAAACCAACATTGACATGTAAGTGATGTGATTTAAATAAATTATTTAATAAGTCTCATACAGGTTTTATAGACCAGATCTTACCTTTTCAAAGCTTTCAAAGTCTCTTTTCTTGAACTGAAGAACTTCTTAAAGCTTTTTTTTTTTATCAAGTAACTAATACAATTTCACATTTGACAGATTATCTGAAAAAAACTATAAACTGATTGTGAAATTGACTGGACAGCAAAGTGAGACATGCATTTTTAATGTTTCTCAATGTAATAACCATCCTCTCACACTATTTTAAATACTAATAATAATACTCACAACTAAACAACACCAAAAAAAAACAACCCAAAGTTTATAGACCCACCTAATGCAAATTTTCACAGTTCAACATAATCAAAAGTAGCCAATTGTGCGGAAAACCACCCAATCTGGCAACACTGACTCACCAACAGCATGATGTCATGGTTATTAAAGAGGAAGTGAATTTGCCAGTTGTAAATTGCGCTCTATGTTGACTCTCATAAAGTGCAAACACAGCCATATGGGACTGTGATGGCGAACATGTCAAACATGCCTCTTACGATAACAGACAGCTAATAACTCAAAGTGCTCACACAATATGCTACTAATATGGCAGACAACTTAATCATAGACTTTGCAATATCCAAAAGTGTTGCTATGTATCAAAACAAAGATACAAGGTTTCCTCTAGTTCCTTCTGTCAGATATGACGAACATTTTCCTGTTGTTAGCATTAGCTTCCTGACCGTATGTGAACCTGGCCTGTCTCCCAGAATCCGAGTTCCCTGGACAATCAAAAGATAGTCACAGCAGTGAAGTACTGGAGATTGTTCTGTTCCAAACATGTGGTAGCTCTGGCTGTCCTCGTAGTGTTCCTCTCATCTGGACAGCAGCGTAGCTAGCCACATAGAACATTCCATACACTCGTGCCATCTCCAAGAAGAGGATCATTCAGTGTCTGGCTCGGTCCCTGCACTCAGTGCTATCTAGGTCTTGGTCTGGCACCAGCGTGTTTGCTTTAGCTGATATGTTTAGAACACAGAGTAACTTACTTACTGTACGTACGTAACTTCTGCCTTACAAATAACATAACACAGCTTTTTTCAATCATATAGCATCCAAGTCTTCTTTTGGGGACCGCTGCTTCAGCTGTGCAGCCCTCTCGCTGTGGAATCATCTGCCTGAAGAGATTCGCCTCAGCTGTGATGTGCAAGTTTTTTAATCCAGACTGAACACTTTCAATAGCTTTTCTTTCTTAAACTGAATTATTACTGCTTTGGTGTTTTATTTATATATTGAGTCTATGTAGGGGAAATTTGGTGTCCGGTTGGACACCAACAAAGTAAATTAATTATTATTATTATTATTAAAAATAGAGCTTCAGTGCAACCTATTGGTTGCAATAAAGTGTTCATCAGGTCCTAGTCTCACTACACGAAAACATAATCCCCTTAATTGTGAGGGCAATATCCAATTTGACAAGCATCTTATTTTATCGTGTTATGTATTTAAACATTTCTCCAGCAACAGGTCAATGTCTAAAACCTTTCATTAGAATTTCATTTTTATCTTTTTTTAAAAGAAACTGCCAAATGATTTGTCTAGAGCTGCGGCGTCAAGCGGAATCCCTGGAGGGCCATCCAATCATGTTTCAACAGACACAACTTTTCCCTTCAATTAAGCCAATTTGGGGTTAGCAGGTGTTTAATTAAGGTTACAATGCAAATCTGCAGGTTTTTGGCCAAAACTTGTCTTTTACGAGAAGCAATCAGACGCTTGGTAACTTGTTCCAAGTCTGCGTTCACCTTCTTTTTTCGTTCTGTTCATGGTAGAGATACATGCATATGTACACAATGCAAGACAGAAGGCACTTGCTCTTGGATTCGTTATTACACCGAGAACATAACTTGTGTGGTTGGAGAGTGATTCATGTGTTAAGTCAGTGGCTAACCGCGGTGTCGGATCAGTGCAGCAACCGTGGAGCGTTTACGATGGCTACCGCGCCGCATGAGGTGCAAAAACGACCAAAAATTTGGAATTTTTTAAACTTTTGATTCCCATTCGCGACAGATAATCCAATCTATCAGGATTTACACCAGTCAACCAGGAGCTTCTTCTGTTCATCACGTGTTGTTTCGGCAAAAACAGACAAACATGGCGGACAAGTTAAAGGTTTACTCATGGGGAGAGCTGTGCTAATAAAATAGAGGCTTGTAGTTAGTAAACAACTGGTATATCCTGTGATTTCCTCAAGGGGCAACCTACTGCTTTTCCTCTCGAAGCGTAACAGGAAGTGACTGAACTGTAGTTCCCAAAGCGGCTGCTAGAGGCTGACTTCAGAAGTGATCAGGTTCTCATTCACTCTGATGTTAAAACCAACTTTGGGGCTGAAAAACAATGTTTCCAGTCCTGCCTTCATTAGGTTTGTTGATTCAGATCGCTAGTGTTGATTTTCATGAATACTCTGAGGTGGAATTATTTCTGTTTACATTCATTAGTTTAAGATATATAAGTTATAAATCATGTCCTGCCTCCTGTAGATGCATTCTCGAGTTCTGGCTCCACCCATTTTGAGCTTCGTTTAATTTTGCCAGAAATCTATGAGTGACATCACGAACACTCCGTCCATGTTCTATACATTCAATGATTCGTCTGTCTTCAGAAAACATAAATAGCAGATTTTCTCTCGATTCCACCTACCTACGCGAGCTTCCTACTGGAAGCTCCTCCCCTTGTACTCACGTCACTGATCCAACGCAGTTTTATCCTTATTTCTGTGCATGTTTGAAATCATAGTTTATAGCATTGATTCAGCAACGATTCACGCTCGGTGTGAACTCAACGTCAGAGTACCTGTTTTGATGGTTTCAAATGTCAACATTGGCTTCCAGAAAATGCATTTCAAGTCTATATTTATCTCAAAAAAGTGTCGACATTGTAGTTGGATTATTCTGGTTTATGAAAACTGTGTCAATAAAGTCTTAATAAATAGGAATATAAATACCTAATTTGAGGTTCAATCATAGATATTTTAATTAACCAATGTGTATAAGATGTGTTATGCAGGCTTTTGAACATGCTGCTACCCTAATCTTAATAACATTTACTTTTTTCTATTCTTTCAATTGAATTATTTTGCCAGTGTAGTGAAAGTGGATCTTAAATTTCAAATCGAGAGATTTTAAAAAAGGTTTTAAATTGAAGTAAACCGGGTAGATATTCTGTTGCGTGTTCAGAAGATCCATGCCATCACACCTCTAGTAAAAAGGTGTACTCTAAAGCCTGTAAATGACAACCCTCATGCATATTTTAGAGTGAAAAGAACACGAGTACAGTGCGTGGCAATCAGCCTCCATCAGGCAGCACCCTGGGACACACTTGTGACCACCTCCACGATTTTTCAGCTGAATCAACACGGAAAACAAAGATGGCTGACTTATCTGCTCCCACACAGATGAGCCATAAACCCGGCTCAGGTCTGTGAGCAAGCAGGGGAATAATGCTGATGGTAATTCAAGCGGAGGAGAAACAACTCTGAACAAAGCTCAGTGAACAATAAACACAATGCTCGGTGGTCTTCCCTTTATCTGTCCCTCAGAGGGGGAATTACATCCACGTCACAGAGAGAAAGCGCTGACGGCGATTTCTCACAGGACCGCCAGCTGAAGAAAATTATCAATGAAAACAAAATAGAGGGAGGAGGGGCCCTGGATTGATTTGAGCTCTTTTTTTAAAGGCCCTTAAAAGAAATGTCTTTAAAAAAAGAAAATGTGTGCCATTTCTGCTTTGAATAAAAATTATTTTTTAAAAGGGTTTCGACATTCATTTCAAGTAATAACTTTATTAGTCATTGAAGGGTAATTCAAAAGTGCATCAAGTAGATTATTCAAATACATAATAATTAGCAATCATAATAAAATCAATAAGGTCTGGAAGTAAGGCAAAAATGTAACCTTGTTAGTCAACCGTCTTTAAAAAAACAATGTGAGTAATAAATAATTAAATGAATAAGATGTCAGAAGATACCAAATCTATCGTGGACTGAGGTGTCACGGTGACGCAGTGTGTAGCACGGTCGTCTCACAGCAAGAAGGTCGCTGGTTCGAGCCTCGGCTGGGTCGGTTGGTATCTCTGTGTGGAGTTCTCATGTTCTCCTCGTGATCGCGTGGGTTTTCTCCGGGTGCTCCGGTTTCCTCCACGAGTCCAAAGACATGCGGTATAAGAGATTTGAGAAAGAACTATTGTCCATAGTGTTTGAGAGTGAATGAGTGTGTGTGGATGTTTCCCTGGAAAGGCTGGAAGGGCATCTGCCGCATAAAACATATGCCAGAGAGTTGGTGGTTCATTCCGCTGTGGCGACCCCGAAAGGGAAGAAAGCCGACAAGAAGATGGATGAATAGATATCGTGGACTGATAGTGATTGCTCCGGGGAGGAAGGAAGTCTTTCTCCTCTGAAGGATCCTGTGAACAGTTCTCAATTTTTGCTGATCAGAAAGCTGGACTTTCAAGATGCTAGTTAAACAATTCCTGTTCTATAAAGTTAGTGAAAGAAAGCAACAGATAAATGAGAAGGTTATTAAATTTAATTAATGAATGAGTTGTAGAATCAAGTTAGAATGTCCCCATTAGTTCCAAATGCTTTGAGTTTCCTCAGAAGATTTAGTCTCTGATGGAACTTCGTTAAGATGGCCTAAAGTTCTGAAGAGCTTTTTTTAGAACACTTATTAGGTTTTAAAAAAAATCTTTTTGAAGTCAAGTCAGGTTTTATTGAAAATGCCATCATCTAGCCAGCCAAAATGCCATGCCTGAGCTGCATTTCTCTCGCTTGGGGGAGCAATATGGCTTCTCCTGCTCTGGTCACATTTAAGAAATCAAGTGTGTCCATTTGAAACTTTTCTGGTGGAAGATCTTTATCTGCAACTCTCCTCAAGAGGGGTTTTAAAGTGGGTCGTGAAAACCAGGTGAATACCATCACTCAAAAGCTGAAGTCAAACATTAAAAAAAAAACATAAAATTAAATCACCATATTTTACAAATTTTTTCATGGCTTTGATTTTTTTGAATGTTTAGCTTCAAATGTGAGCCCCCACACACCACAAAATTCTGAAGAGATAAGCTATGTTGATGAGTGTGGTCCGAGAGCAGGGACAGGAGAACGGACTGATCTGATAATGTAACAATGTAAGCTCTGGGCTGAGAAGATCTGCAGTTATTTGTGTTCATCTATTCATCCATTTTCTTGTCGACTTTCTTTCCTTTTGGGGTCGCCACAGCAGAATGAACCACAAACTCTTCTGGCATATGTTTATGTAGCCAATCCCTTCCAGCAGCAACCCATCGCTGGGAAACATTCACACACACTCATTCACTCTCAAACACTATGAACAATTGTTTTACTCAATTCACTTATTCCGCTTGTCTTTGTTCTTGTGGGGAAAGCGGAGCACCCGGAGAAAACCCACGCGATCACGAGGAGAACATGAGAACTCCACACAGAGATACCAACCGACCCAGCCGAGGCTCGAACCAGAGACCTTCTTGCTCTGGACTCGTGGAGGAAACCGGAGCACCCGGAGTAAACCCACGCGATCACGAGGAGAACATGAGAACTCCACACAGAGATACCAACCGACCCAGCCGAGGCTCGAACCAGAGACCTTCTTGCTCTGGACTCGTGGAGGAAACCGGAGCACCCGGAGTAAACTCACGCGATCACGAGGAGAACATGAGAACTCCACACAGAGATACCAACTGACCCAGCCAAGGCTCGAACCAGTGACCTTCTTGCTGTAAGACGACCATGCTACCCACTGCGTCACCGTGACCTTTAGGGCCCTAATGAGGTTTTTCCAACCAGCATACATCTCTCTTTATAGTGTAGATCATAAAGTACACTATATTTTATAACTTACATCCTTAAAACAATAATATAACTTTACAAGTTTTCTGTTATGTTCATATTTACATGTTTTATTTTTTTACACAATGACGTAGTTAGAACGCAGAATATAGTATTGGATTGAAGCCTGCATTGTAACTAAATGAAATAAAATGAAGATACATTTCTCAGTATTATAAAACAATAGAGAACTTCCTCAGGATTATGAATTTTGTCTCAAATCTTCACAGCCTACATTCACCACCTGAAGACGTGCAATTGCAGGATTCAATTCATTTATTAATATTCAGAGTTATTCTGTTGCTTTAATAATATTCATAGATTTTACTTCATGGCACCTTATAGCATAAAACTATATATTCAAAACAAATGAAATGAATACAAGCCCAGAACCACAGAACTTTAAAAGCACTCAATAACCGGTTCATTTTAGTCTAGATTTAAACATTTCGAGTCTAGCACTAAAGCGATCTGGCTGAATGAACGTGCACTGAAGAAAGATATTTAACTACAATAGATTCAAGACTTTTATAGACTAGATCAAGAGTAGCCTTAATGACTTGTTTCATAAGTGCAAACACTTACCATTAAATCAATACTGTAAGAAATAAACAGGCTGTTGTTTGTTTGCACAAGTTCAGTTCTTTCTAAAAGAAATCAAATACTTCCTTTGACTTCTTATTAAATGAACATTATGCAACACATAGAAATAAAAATAGAAAACTCCAGCACTGAGAGTTAAACTTTACACCTCTAATACAGGCTATAAAAGTAATTTATTGTACACTTCTGAGACCTCGTAAATCGCTGTCATGACCAGATCCACACTAAGAGCTTCTGAGCTTAATGTTTAACCGCAAAGATCACCAGCTTAAAATAGCAACGAATGCTCTTAATGATTCATTAGTGTGGCTAAAAGCAAAGGATATCGCTCCACAAAATAAGTTTATGGCCCTATCTGCTTTCTCTAAATCAACTAGATTCAGATAGACAGCCAGATTTAAATCCATTTTATTTTAGCAAAAAAAATGCTAAAACCATCCGTTAAAATATGAGTATAGATCAAAATCTCTTTAAAATGTAAAGGTTTCATGTTATTTATACAAATACAATTTTCTGAGTGTTTGTAGTTAAAATAGATAAACATTTTTACATTACATTTACGCATTTGGCTGACACTTTTGTCCAAAGTGATTTACAGAAAGGGAGAGACAATGTACAATCTGTTACACCGTCAAAGTCTATCTCAGCTTCTCATAATAGAAGTTGTATCAACTGATCAATAAACCAAAGCAGGGAGGAAATAGAGGAAGAAGATAAAGACAGAGCAGGAAAAAAAAAGTATATATAGTAGGTGTTCCCAGAAGAGAAGAGTTTTCAGTTGCTTCTTGAAAGCTGTTAGTGTTGCTGCTCTCCTGACTGGATCAGGAGTTTGTTCCACCAGCCAGGGACAGTGAGAGAGAAGGTTCTGGTGTAATAGAAATTTACGTTCATTATAATGGGTGTTGGTAATTATCTATTTTGGCATTTTAAAATGATATTGAATGTAGGTAAACAGTCTTAGCCTGGGAGGGGAGGCGACTGGGTGAGTGGGTGGAGTCTCCGTGCAGCGATGGGCCTGTCCCCTAGGGAGAGCTTAAATTCGCGTGCGCGGAGACTTTTCTTCCTCTTTTCCCCCAGCTTTCTTCCTTCTGGACTTTACCTGTAGCTTTCCGTAGTCTTTCTTTAGAGCACCGTTTCAGGTTTTGTTACAAAATAAAGTTGCCGCTGTTGCTGTTGTTCTATACCCTGCCTCCGGAGTGATTTTCTACGAGAGAGAGTTTAATATTCTACGACACTGGTGATAGATCTCGAACCACGAGTCGCTGTTCCTTCTCTGAGTGCAGGCTTCTGAAGGACATGCAGGAGTGTAGGAGCTCGTGGAGGACATGTAGGAGTGTAGGAGCTTCTGGAGGGCATGTAGGAGTGTAGGAGCTTCTGGAGGGCATGTAGGAGTGTAGGAGCTTCTTGAGGACATGTAGGAGTGTAGGAGCTTCTGGAGGGCATGTAGGAGTGTAGGAGCTTCTTGAGGACATGTAGGAGTGTAGGAGCTTCTGGAGGACATGTAGGAGTGTAGGAGCTTCTGGAGGACATGTAGGAGTGTAGGAGCTTCTGGAGGGCATGTAGGAGTGTAGGAGCTTCTGGAGGACATGTAGGAGTGTAGGAGCTTCTGGAGGACATGTAGGAGTGTAGGAGCTTCTGGAGGACATGTAGGAGTGTAGGAGCTTCTGGAGGACATGTAGGAGTGTAGGAGCTTCTGGAGGACATGTAGGAGTGTAGGAGCTTCTGGAGGGCATGTAGGAGTGTAGGAGCTTCTGGAGGACATGTAGGAGTGTAGGAGCTTCTGGAGGACATGTAGGAGTGTAGGAGTTTCTGGAATACATGTAGGAGTGTAGGAGCTTCTGGAGGACATGTAGGAGTGTAGGAGCTTCTGGAGGGCATGTAGGAGTGTAGGAGCTTCTGGAGGACATGTAGGAGTGTAGGAGCTTCTGGAGGACATGCAGGAGTGTAGGAGCTTCTGGAGGACTTGCAGGAGTGTAGAAGCTTCTGGAGGACTTGCAGGAGTGTAGGAGCTCGTGGAGATAATCAGGGGCTGATCTGAAGATAGTTTTGTTCACCAGCATCAGTGATTTGAATTTAACACGAGCTGCGATGAGGAGCCAGTGAAGAGAGATGAAGAGGGGAGTAACATGAGATCATTTCGGTTCCTTGAAGATAAGACGAGCTGCAGAGTTCTGGATCATCTGCAGAGGTTTGAGCACATTTGCTGGAAGTCCTGCTAGGAGAGCAGTAGTCCAGACGTGAGAGGACCAGAGCCTGAATCAGGAGTTGAGTTGCTGCTCAGGTAAGAAGGGCCTGATCTTTCGAATGTTGTGCAGTGCAAATCTACACGCTCGAGTTGTCTTTGTGATGTGGTCTTTGAAGGACAGCTGTTCATCCAAAATCACTCCAAGATTCCTGACTGAAGGAGAAGAGGTGATTGTAGAGGATTGCAGCTGGATGGTGAGGTCGTGATGCACAGTAGCGATGGGAAGTTCGGATAATTTCTCCGACTCGGATCTTTGAGTCCCGTTCAGCAAAATGAACGAATCTTTTTTCGAGTCATTTCGTTCATTTTAGTAAAATACCAATAAAATGTTGTGTGTTTCATCCCAAACACATTTATTATATACACAAACCCGAATCGCACTACAAATAAGACAAAACTATAATGCTAGAAGACAAAAAACATATTTTTATATTCCTGGGTCTTTTAGTCTGATTCAGCTCAGCTCTGATCTGTCTTTAGGTTAAACTCTCATTCGTTCCTCACATTTCTTCTCTCTGATGGTAACGAGCGCAGTCCGGCCCCGGGGCCTTCTGTCACGTGACGCTCCTAATATTAACCAACACAATATGAGCCGGAAACCTACAAGATTCGTTCTTTTCTCGAGTCCTCTGGGTCCTTTCGTTCTTCTGTCACGTGACCTTATCCCGTTCAGTATCTTAGTAATACTAATGTAAAGATAAACAGGCCTAATAAATAAAGAAAAAAATGTGTGCCCATTTCTGTAACTGTGATTGTTTCTGGTTTTTGAGGATCTGTGATGTAGTTCATAAATAAACACCTTCTATTTTTTTATTTGTCCTTTTACTGTCTTCAGAACAATGAACTGTATAATACAATAATCCAAGCCTACAAATACAAAGTAGCTACTTATAGCTTGTTTGTTTGTTTTTATTCTAATTTTCAAATTGCTTGTATCACAAACAATACACTGACAATCTGATTTATAAAATAACTGCATAATTAAATTATGAAATATAAAAATTATTTAGTTAAAAGTTATTACGTACTATTAGTAATTGACTTTACAATTAAATGACAACTTGTAAATATTATAGGTAATTTATTATGCACTAAAAATAAAGTGACTCAAAAATGCTTCGTGAATCTTAGGCTATGTAACGCTGCAGTTCTAAAGTCCATGATATAGGTCCGTTGTGTTGAGCCTTCAGATTATACTATTATTTTACATTTCAAAATATTGTATTCTATACATACTATAGTTATAATTAATATTTGAATACACTTTAAAACACACCAAACTACAACAAACATAAATACCCTATCTCTGAAAGTGATTTTATGAACAATTTAACAAAAGAACGAAAGGACGCGGGGGACTCGAGAAAAGAACGAATCTTGTGGATTTCCGGCTCAAACTGCATTAGGTTAATATTAGAGAGCGTCACGTGACAGAAGAACGAAAGGAGTCGGAGGACTCGAGAAAAGAACGAATCTTGTGGATTTCCGAATCAGACTGCGTTGCTTCTGCGCATGCGCAACTGAACGAATCGCTCCCCGAGACGATTCGTTCTTCCGAGTCACAATAAAGATTCGTTCAAAAAGAACGAATCGTTCAAGAACGACCCATCACTAGCACAGAGGGATGAGCTGGGATTACCAGAAGTTCTGTCTTGGCCATGTTGAGCTGTAGGTGATGGTTCTTCATCCAAGTAGAGATGTCGTTCAGGCAGTCAGTTATGCGGGTTAGTTACTGACAGGTCATCAGGGGGGAACGACAGATAGAGTTGAGTGTAAGATTTACTTAAAGAGATTAATTTGTCTATGACAAATATTTAGTTAAATGATTGCTATAACTCAGCGTGCAAACCTTAAGACCAACTGGAGTTTGTAATAAAGTGCCCTTAACCTATTTAAAACTATGACTAAATTGTCTCTGTGTAAAAAGCATAACATCAGCACTGTATGTTGTTTCATATAAACAAAGTCTTTATATTTCATGCTAAATAAGCTCTTTAGTGTTTCAACTAACCAACTCTATTACATCATCTCTGATGAGAAACAAAGGTCAAAAGAAAATCCACTCCCAAAAAAGTATAAATAGTATAAATGGTTTGCCACACTGGCAGTGACATTTTCAATATGTAGACCCAGACTCAGAGCTTACTTCTTAAAGTGAATGAAAATCTCAAATTGCTGTACAAGAACAATTCTTCACCAACAGTCCCTTAGCAAATCCGATATTGGATTGCTGCTATATGAAAAAGGAGTTAGCACTTAGGCTAAACAACAATTTTTTTGATGAACGTTGCCTTCAAAAACGAACATCAGGCACTTTAGACCCTGAAATCGGTCAGCACTGACAGCAAACTTCAGAGAGATTTCTTTGAGTGTAAACAATGGCGGACACAATGTGAATTGTAATACAGGACTGGTGAGGATTAGCATTGTTGGGTCTAACTGGTCTAGACTACCCCTCTCTGCATACACATTTAACAAAAAAAACAACTCTAAAAGGAGTGCTTTTACACCTTTAAAGCACAGGTTTATGTTTAAAAAAAGTTTATTTTCATCATAGGTGCCCTTAATTGATTTGCAGAATGCTACTGTGTTTGTTTGATGAGAGTAATTAGATTTAACAGCTGTTTAACTACTTTGTTTTAAATTCTGATACAAACGCTAGAGTAGTGGAAGCTAGGCTAAGAAGGGAAGTGGATATTTGCGAGCAGCAGTATGGCTTCATGCCCAGGAAGAGCACTACTGATGCAATTTTTGCTCTGAGAATGCTAATGGAGAAGTACAGAGATGGTCAGAAGGAGCTGCACTGCGTCTTTGTGGATTTAGAGAAAGCGTATGACAGGGTGCCGAGAGAGGAGCTATGGTCCTGTATGAGGATGTCAGGAGTGGCAGAGAAGTACGTCAGAGTAGTTCAGGATATGTATGAGAGGAGTATGACAACAGTGAGATGTGCTACAGGTCAGACGGAGGAGTTCAAGGTGGAGGTGGGGCTACATCAAGGATCGGCTTTGAGTCCCTTCTTGTTTGCTATGGTGATGGACAGGTTGACAGATGAGGTCAGACAGGAAACTCCATGGACAATGATGTTTGCAGATGACATTGTAATCTGTAGTGAGATTAGAGAGCAGGTGGAGGGACACCTGGAAAGTTGGAGGTCTGCTCTAGAAAGAAGAGGAATGAAAGTCAGTCGTAGTAAGACAGAATACATGTGTTTGAACGAGAGGGAGGGAAGTAGAACAGTGAGGTTACAGGGGGCTGAGGTCAAGAAGGTGGAGGAGTTTAGGTATTTGGGGTTAACAGTCCAGTGCGACGGGGGGTGTGGAAAAGAGGTGAAGAGGCGAGTGCAGGCAGGTTGGAGTGGGTGGAGAAAAATGTCAGGGGTGTTGTGTGACAGAAGAGTGTCAGCAAGAATCAAAGGAAAGGTGTACAGAACAGTAGTGAGAGCAGCTATGATGTATGGGTTAGAGACTGTAGCAGTGAGGAAGAGACACGAGGCAGAGATGGAAGTAGCAGAGATGAGGATGTTGAGGTTCAGTTTAGGAGTGACAAGGATGGACAAGATTAGGAACGAGCACATCAGAGGAACAGTTCAGGTTGGTTGTTTTGGAGACAAAGTCAGAGAAGCCAGATTGAGATGGTTTGGACATGTGCAGAGAAGGGATAGTAGTTATATTGGTAGAAGGATGTTGGAGATGGAGCTGCCAGGCAAGAGGGCAAGATGAAGGCCAAAGACAAGTTATATGGGTGTGCTGAAGGAGGACATGAAGGTAATTGGTGCAAGAGGAGAGGATACTGAGGCCAGAGTTAGGTGGAAACAGATGATTTGCTGTGGCGACCCCTAAACTGGGAACAGCCGAAAGAAGAAGAAATAATTGACGCTCATTCGAATATGTAGTTACATCTTATGTATGCATTTGTAGAGATTACCTACTTGTAGGAAATTACTTAATTTAAGCATAAAACACAACTGAAGAGTTTTAGTTGTAACATAGGGTTTTATTAGTTCAGCAAAAGATGGAATAAAGATAAAGAACCACGATAAAGAAGTGAGAAATTTAACCGAATGTCACATCACACTTTTTTCCTAATAAGTGAAAGGGAACACTTTGTCTCAAATTGCTCTGTTTATAAAGAAAGTACAGGTACGGGGTACAGAATGCATTGATAAAGGCCCCAAATGCTCACCGAGCCAAACCAATTCCGGAGCATATCTTTGAGAATGCAGATCATTACAATTACTAGCTTGGTGGCGTAAGATCACAGACATGCAAATTCAATTATGGAGGTTTGTAATCAATATTTTATACAACTAACATAATAAAATTGAGTGTTTTCTCCTCATCACAACCTATAGCTTCATCCAAAAATTCTTGGACTGAAGCTGGAGCAGATGTGCTCAGCAGGCTGGTTGATCATAAATCAAAAGCCTAATTTAATTAGATTTGAGAGCATCGTAAAAGTAATAGAGAACAATAACGTAGACGAGCTCTGCAGAGGCTAACAGAGACCGAAAAGAACAGTTAATTCATCTGGAAGGCCAAACAAGCTCGCAGGGACTGCTGTTGACAGTGGCTAACTGAGCTGTGCGGAGCTGGACCTGGTCTGACGCGGCACAGGCCAATTCATGCTGAAACCTGTTGCCTGGCAACCGAGAACTTAGGCCCTGTGAAGAGGCAGCTTGGATTTACCTGAAGGATGAAAAACCTAAATGAAGTTGAACTAGAATTCGCTATTTTAAAGTGTATTTTCTGACTACAAATGTTAACTTTTTTCCTCAGAATTATATATATATATATATATATATATATATATATATATATATATATATATAATTAACTCAGAGTGTGAGTACATAATTCAGGCAGAAATTTGATTGGAGCCATTGCATTTGTTCTTACCCTCTGCAATAGGCAAAAATTTCTACGAATGCATGGAGAAACCCAACAAAGCTACAAAGCATCAAGTAAAGTGCAGAAAACCTGAGAGAAAGTGGAAGAAAATTAAACTTGTTTGATGCTAATAAAACTAGCTTGAAACGTTTTTATTATTTAACTTTCACTTCTCTTTATTTTACCCTCTGTATTATTTTGAGAGTTTTCTTTTTTGGTTTTCTAGTAGAGAGTGTGGTCAGTGATGCTCCGTAATTTTCGTTGTGTCCTTCTCAAGCTCCGATCTTCTTCACCGTGGACTTGGTAGTGTGCACATGCATCGCTCTCTCCTTGTGTGCATAAAAGTGTGTCGAGAGGGAGCTGTCTATCACTCACTGAGCATTCTTTGTGTTTACAAAAAATAAAAGCTTTTTAGACCTTGTTGGTGTGGAGTCTATACGATTGTTGACCATTTTAGACTTGCTACACTAATTTAGGTGCTGCGAGGCAGGGCTTCTTCTCAAACCTCATTAATAACATCTTGAAAAATGCTCAAATACTCTTGGCAACATTAGAAAGATTAAACCCCAAGATAAGATACCCAGGGAACTTTTCTTGGACAAAGCACTGAGTTTGCTGAATTTTGCATTGATACAATCATTAATATTAGAAATGGGATCAGTTCTTTCCCTGTAGCCATGGGAACAGCTACCCAACCATCAGATTTAATGGATAACTTTAATCAAATTAATGGAAGAATTCTAGCCTATGCAGTGCCTGAAATTATTAACCTGCTGTCTCAAAACTCTTCTAACAGCCTTTTTCAAGACAGTGTTTACCTGGTGAGATACAGACCTTAAAGATGCTTTGTTCAAGTACCTTTCCAAAGGCTCTAAAGTCTGCAGTAGTAAAGCCACTGAAAATATAAATCTAGTTAATACCTTAGAGAACAACTACAGGCCATGTTTATTCAATGTGTAATGCCTTTACTGTTAGGATTTGAGCACTTCAGAATTAATCTCACAATGAGGCAGAATTCTGTTTTAAGTTTCAGTATAAAGGCTTGAGTGAATTGCACTCTAGTGTGAGAGGAGCAAGTGTGGTGCATCCTAGGGTTAGAGGAGCGATGCACTCCTGTGCAAATAAAATCAGACCCAAGATTGAACCCTGGTGCATTCCACAATCCACTGTGACAGTTCAGGATGTGACACCTTTTCACCAAACAGAGCAGAATCTATTCAAAAAAATATGTACAAACCCCATATTTACCATCAAGGGCCATCAGTATGTAATTTTGTACAGTATGTCATTTTGGAAACTTTAGGCCACTCTGTTAACACATAAACATGTCCTTTATATTGTTTGATATTTAAGTTTGAATAAATAAAATCTACAAATTTCTGTCAATGTCTTTGAAGGCCTCCTGAAGGATTGGGACAATGCTGAATTTAATGCCACTCAATAAAATAACTACGAACAAAATTACCAGCAATTTAGCTTAAGAGGCTTAATAAAATAATAAAATAAAGCTGTTGCTTAATACTCTAAAATCCTGATCCTCAATGCCCTTTCATCTTTAAAAGAAATGCATATCATTTAACTCTCCTGCAGAGAAGAATTTGGTGATTACTTACCGCCTAGACTCGCCTGTCATTAATGAACTAATAAAAACGGTCGTTGTGACCATCTGCCAATCCTGTTGTGAATATTCTGATGCTCCTGGATACGTGTGCTGCTCATCCGTATGTTAAGAGGGCTGACATCCCTCGTTCATTCACTCCCACTGATTTCATTCGTATTGCATATTGATTTAATGCATGAGAGTGAACACAACCCAGAGCAGACTGTCCGCAGTTTGTGTTTTCAAGTATTCCAGGACATTAATAAATGCCAGAAATCTGCAGCCGAGCACATGACCGGCCCATGTGATTCAGCCTGTTATGTGATCATAAGTGCCTTCAAGCTGAAAGGAGAAGGGCTGGGGGATAAAAACAGAAACGTTTGCCTAACAGATCACTTTAATGGCTATAATTATGAGCTATATTTGACAAAGAGAAGGGTCTGAATTGTTGTTTGTGTTATGATCCGGATAAAAGAAAAGTTAAATTTAAAAAATATGGCGTTTCCAAGTGAATCCGTATGTGGTCTACCTCACAGACCACAAAGTAAATATGGACAACTTTTGACAAGATGACTGGCTAAAAAAGAATTGACCAATGCACATTACTTGTATGTGAGTATGTGCTGTGATACTGGGCGTTCAGACCAAGACTGAAATTGTATGGTTAGCGTTAAGGGAAGGATGGAGCATGGAAGATTCCACATCTAGAGGAGCCAGCTGAGGTGGTTCAGGCATCTGTTCTTGATGCCTCCTGAACGCCTCCATAGGGAGGTGTTCCAGGCATGTCTGAGGAGACTCAGAGGAAGACCTAGTGGCGAGATATTGTCTCCAGATTGCCTCGATGTCACCTCTGGTGGAGCTCTGGAGGAAGGGCCATCTGTGCTCCTCCCTGTGGGCATCCTTACTCAGTCTGCTGTCCCTGTGACCAGGTTCCAGAGAAGTGGACAAAGATGTATGGAAAGTGAGTGATTTACATATTTAGATATAACATAAGGGTACATGCAATATGGTATCTGTACAGATGCTACACAGGAGGAGATTGGAGTAGAGCCGCTGCTCCTCACCATCGAGAGAAGCTAGGTGAGGTGCTACTTCAATACGTATTCTGTGTTGGAGCGGGACAAACTGTGCAGAAATTATATTAGCCGAGGAAGTTCACATTTTTTGAACCAACCAATCAGGAGCTTTCTAGCATTGTCTCATGCAGGAAACCCAGAAAGCAGTAATGCAGTGGGTGGAGTTATGAAAAGTGAGTGAGGAGACTGTTTCTAGTGTTCATTCAGGAACATTCCTCAAGTTTTCCAATTCTCTCTAAACACGCTTAAGCTTCAAGAAGTAGAATCCACCTTATCTTAACAATTCTTATCAACGTTCAACCGCCTTCATTTAGGGCTTAAGCTAATGTAATGTCTTAATTGAGAAGACACTTAACTTGTAAATTCACTAAAATTCATTACATTTTCAGAATACTTCAAAGCCTTAAATTATATTACTCTAGTGAAAGTGTCAAATATATTATAAATCTCAAGTACGCCATTTTGATTTGACTATGCTCCAGTCCAATTTTTTCTCTTCGCATTTTGCTTTTAACCTCAAAATTTCCCTTAATGTGTACAAAATGATGGCAATTAACTTGAAATTGTATTTAATTTTCTCTATACACCCCATTAAACGAAATTATTATATAAATATATCTTTATTACCAAAAAATTCATTTGTTTGTCTTGTGCCTCAAAAATAACAAATTCCTCCACCGACAGCCAATCTAGTCCAATCAAAACATCGATAAACTGATCCCGTCGCAGGATGTTTGGACATTGTATCATTATATCAGATGTTTGAATTTGTACGAAGAAAAAGCAGGGTTTCCATGGCGTTTTGGAAAGTCTTGCGAAGTCCATTTAAACGCCCAAATTTATGCCTTAAAAAGTCTTAAATAAGTTCTAAATTTATTATTTTTCACAGCTCTTATTTTTCTGATTTCCATGTCAAGCTAATTTAAGTTTCTTTAATGTCTTTGTTGTTTCTTGGGGTTGCCAGAGACTGATAAAAGTGAAGTGAAGTAAAAGTGAGCAGTTGGGCAGATATGGAGTGAGCCATACCCAGAATGTGTGCTCTGCTTGTAGCCCATCCCAGTGTACACACACACACAGCAGTGAACAAACACACCGTGAACACTCACCCGGAGCAGTGGGAGCCATGGCTCCAGACTTTAGATTTTTACAAATTTAATCTTCATTTTAAGAAAATTCCAGGGAATGTCTCTGGATGTTCCAAGATCGGCAAAGCAAATGAACCTGAAAATGTATTTAATTTTAAATGTAAGTACTTTGTTACATACATATGTGTTTATAACATGATCTACATTTTAAAAACGTAAGATTTGGCCCAAAATAACTAAATCTGTCACTGGCTGATAAACACATCCCACTTCAGAACATTATCTCAATGATTTTTCTTTCTTCAAACTTTTGACTAGCAGTAGACGTCATTTAATTAGATCGATTACTCTTCAGCATCACATCACAACATTTGTCACCCTAAATTTGTCGAGCTGGAAAGCGTTGCCCTACTCGAAAGCCTATAGGCAGTAAAACCCAGATGGTTTGATGAGTAAGAGCCGTCTCTGTCTCAAGTTACTCTGTGTTTTTATAATCCCTGCAAAGGTCAGCAGGAAACAACCAGCTTAGAGGAAATCAGAGAAGACGAGCTCTTTTGGAAATTGCGGCTTATTTAGTGCGATAAACCCCATAATTGGGGTATTACGATTTCTCAATGGGCCTAGTGCTTTTTTATGTTTAAAAAGCATCTTATTAAGGTCTTTCTATTGTAATGGAGTACATTAAACCCCACTTACAGCTGCCCTTTACTAAAGAGATACTCTTATCAGGAAGAAAGCACTACCTTATAAAGGTTATAAAGAAATCTGCTTCTACTGTAACGCCTCCGATTGCTTTCGTTTTCTCGTGTCAGCGCTGTGTTTATTTATGTGCATCTAAAAGGTAATGCGTCAGAGTGTAGTGGCAATCAAGCCTCTCAAGATTAAATCAGGAAAAAAAAGGAGGCCGTTGCGGAAATGAGGAACCTTTTAAGACCGCTTTGAATCAGTCCCAGCTGTTCTCCTCATGAATAAATGATTGTTTGTGAGCTGAATACTTAAAACACTGGTTCATGTCAAGAACTACACAAGAGCAAGACGCATGTGGTTCATGTCTTTTAATTATAAAAATATCTTTGGCAGATGAACAGATTTGGCAATAAATAATGGTATGACAAATGCATGCATTCACACACTCTCGCAATAAATGAAGATTTACAATGCGATCACGCTAGAGAGACAGAGATCACAGTTGCCAAGAATATAGTCTCTTTTCATCGAGGACATCTTGTTGACGACTTTGAACCGGAGCAATCTTTGATTGAGATCGTCCTCCGTTATGCCATCGAAGAAGAAGTCCTCGTTGAAGATAGGATTGCGGCTCTTCCTGATGACCGTGCTTCGCTGTTTCTGGACTTTCCCAGGCATGAGAGAGAGGCTGACGCTGCAGTTGATGCTTTTAGGGTCCACCGACAGAGCGTAGAGGCCTTCTGCACTTATCAGCCTTATTCGAAGCCTCTGGTTTTCAAGACAATACTCTGTCGACAACCGCAAGGTCCCGTCTCTTCCAACAGGCACCAGATTCTCTTTCATAGCCCTTTCCCGGTGCAGAACCAAGTCCATGGGGAAGATCGACGGAGGCGCCAGGGTGAAACCACAAGGGATAGGTTCTGCAAGGTCTTCAGACGCCCTCCTCATGACATTCGGGCTGTTATCCGTAGAACTTCCTTCGTCTGTCGACAAGGAATTGTTTCTGGACATGGCAGCCTTTCGGAGATTGCGGTAGAGCAGTTTGTCGTGGTTAAGCGCTTTCAGGAGGGAGGGTTTCGTTGGGGATCTGGTCAGAAGGGGAGAGCTGAACGGCGAAGACTCTGCGGAGGAAGTGGTATCGCTGTCGAGAGTGCCCTGGCGGTGCAGGGTGAACCCTTTCGGGGAGAGTCTCGAAGTAAGAGTGTTCAGGCTGAAGGAGGAAGGCGACGGTGAGGGTGGAGAGATAAGGGGTGTGGAGAGGGAAGATTTGGAGCATGTGCTGGATCTACTCCGGGGAAGAACCAAAGGGATGCCGCTTGAGTTCGGATCATTGTGGAAAAGGGATTCCTTGCGCCTCGTGTGGGGGCTTTCCAACAACGTGCAGAAGCCATAGCAGGTTTGGGCTTTGGCCATGTGAGGAAGGGAGAGAGCTGCTTGGCTTTGAGGATCAGCGTTTGTAGTTTCCTCGTCGCTGCCGGTGTTCTCATAAGGCGCATCATCAACACTTTCCACTTGGATGATGTGGTTGTTGTGAAGCTCTCGTGGAGCGATGTCTCTCTTTGGACTCCCGTTCTCGCAGAGAGACACTCGGATGTACGGTGTCAGCCTTCCTTGCTCTAGACTCCTCACCTCCACCGGGCTTGAGATCTTGGGGGGGATGCAGAACTCTGGGATGGTGTCTGGAGTGATAATGTTCGGACAAAGCAAGATTCGTTTTGCTTTGTCGATGCACGGCTTGTCTCCAAACATGATGTCACCCAGTTTGAAGCTGTATTCCGCTATGGGAAGAGGCAGGTTGGTCCTTTCGACCGACACGCGGATCTTCTCTACCACCCACATGGGAATTCAGAAGGAAGGATCTCTGCAGAAGTGACACATTTCTGAAGTTAGATCTTTACATTCAAAAAGGTTTTTGTTTAAAGGGTTAATCGCTTGAATTGATGCTTACCTCAAGCGTTTGGCTCTCCAGTGGATGAAAGGAGGGTTCACTCTGAAAGGTTTGGCTGCATTCAAGTTTGCAGGTTCTCAAGATGCTTTGAGCAGCAGATGCAAACACTCTCCCGTCAGAGCAGATTGTCTTTGGAACACACATGAATGGCTCTGGGCTCTTTATAGAGTGTAGGCAGAGGAGGGGCCATCCAAACACGCCTTTGAGACCTCATAGAGGCCTGCCCTGCTTTCAAGGCTGCAGGTTGCTGTGGAAACCACCACGCCACAACACTTTAATCCATGCAACTCAACACTGAAAGAGGTAAAGGCCAGTCTGATAAGTCTTTTTTTCCATTCCTTTGAGCTAATATTGATATATGATGCTAGTTGAAAGGTTCATGACAGCGACACATGTCTGATATTTAGGATTCAAAATTGTTGGATTCACCTATGATGGAGGGCAGCCATACATCGATGGATGTGGGCCAGCGTATACAATGGTGCCAGTAAATGTACGAGTTTGTACAAGAACCCACTGATTTTGGCAAGACTGGTCACGGATAATCTGCTGCAAAGCAAAAAAACACACTCTTAGAGCAAGAAAAAACCCCTCAAATGTAGTTAAACGCTTCCTAGATTATATATAAAAAAAAAAAATCTGCCAATGAGACAAGAAAATTTGATTTCGCATTCTTAAATTCTTAAAAGTTGCAAAAATGTCTAGCTGATAACACATGCTGATGTATTTTAAAAATAGACAAAAACTCTCAAAACAAGTCTTTCCAAGCTGTGAAAACACATTGAAACTAGAATATTCCAACTTGTATCTAGTCACTAGTGGTCTTAAAACTAGATGAATAGTCTTAAAACTAGGATGTTTTATCTTTTAATTAAGACTAAAGACTAACCTTTTTGCATTAATATAAGTATATTTGACCTAAAATTAAGTAATAATACAATTTGGTCTTGAAATTAGAAAATTTTGGTACTATTTTAGGAAAAACTGCTTTCATTCAAGAATGTTTGTGATTAATTTCAGTTCCTCAAATCTAAATCTATCTTTTGTGCTGGTGAGTATTGTGTTGTGTGTAGGAGGTGCCTTTAAGGTTTGGATCCTCGATTAACTTGTAGATTTTTTGTTCTTGTTTTAAGATTTTTTCTTTGCATTTGAGTCTTATTTCAGAAATTCAAATATCCGACCGCATTGTCAGACATTTTGCTTCATTAAGAAGATTTGAGCTACATTTAAGATTTTTTATTCTCGTTCTAAGATAAGTGCTTTTATCTTCTTAAAATAAGATGTCATTAACATTCTTGAAATAAGAATATTTTGAGTCAAAATGTCTTGTTTTAAGATTCTTGTTTTAAGATCAGTGGCAAAATCAGCAGCTTGTTTCATAAAGCTTCTTAATTCAAGAAAATAAACGATCGGAATAAGCTTTTTTTTTCTCCACAAGAAAATTAAAGTGATATTTTCTCAAAATAAGCTAAATAATCCTAGAAAATAATCCTATTTACCTAGAAAATTCTTCCATAAAATAAGAAAATCAAGATTTTTGCGCTGTGTTTATTATGAAGGTTTTTGCGTTTTCTTTATCTTTAATTCAGAGCTTTTTATTTTGTCGGAAGCATGATTTATTCATAGCGTCAGACACAGCATGCTAGAACAACTGAAACATTTATAAAGCAAAGCTTGGGACAAACAACAGCTCTGCGTACAACATCGGCACGCTGAAAGAACACATCTAACTCCGGCGCTGGAGGTCCGGAGCTCTCCACAGTTTCAGGTCAAGCATCATGAAGCGCACCTGATGGCAATAACTCAAGTCTTCTTGGCTTGTCTGAAGCTAGAGGAGTGTGCATAGAGCAGAGCTGCAACCAAAATGTGAAGGACTGTGGCCCTCCAAAACCAGATTCGGGGACCCCTGCACTGTGTTTTTCAGCGATGCCCTCCAGTGGTTACAACTCAAATTGCGCCTCTAGTTTCATTAAGTAGAGGTTCTTTATAGTGTATTTAATATATCATTTCAATTTTTCAAAAACTTGCTTTATGGTAAACATAGAAAATCAATGATGGTATTACATTTTGTCATAAAATGAGGCTTCATCTAAAAAATATTAACTAAAGCATTAGTCTGAATGCTTTATAAAAACAATTTAATTGCAATAATTTTTTCCAAAGCTTTTCCTTTTTTATATTTTTCCAAACAATAGTGTGTAAAATAATTTAACCATAAAATATATATTTTTTAATGAAACGTAAACACTGTGAAATCTCGCGACGCAAAAATACAATGAACATTAACGACGAGTCCTATAAGTATTGATTTGTTGAATTGTAGCCTTGTACGTATAAAATGGCATGTAAACATTGAAATAAAAGTCAGTAACAAATACAAATAAGTGTACGTTACATAAATATAAAAAAGAATTGAATCTCATATTTCAAAGTTGTCGTAACAAATAACTGCTTTTTAATAACGGATTCATGTTGTCAGACAGCCCCTTTCTAAATAACACTTTTAAAGGAAAACTTTTCTTTTATTAAAATAATAATAACAACAATATAATGCTATTGAAAAAGTGCCATAATGGATGTTTCAGCAATGCACACTTTCAGAATTTTTTTTAAAGAAAACAAAAAGTTTTTATAATTTGTGCTCTAAGAGAAAAGCAGCAGTATTTCAGTATTTCTATGGAAACATGTTGAGCAATATTAAATGTTTTATCTCTCTAAAGTAGCATGATTTTAAAAGAAAAAAAATATGTACATAACATTTACAATCATGCATTTAGCCGACGCTTTTGTTCAAAGCGGCGACTTACAGAAGAGGAGAAACGTTATGCTCATGATAGGAGGTGTGTCAGCTGATCACCATAGCAGGAAGAAAACGAAGAGAAAAGAGAATAAAAGGGGATTTTTTTCATAGTAAGTGTTCCCTGAAGAAAAAGCATTTCCAATTGTGTTATTTATATTATAATAGTCATAATAGCTTTAACTATATCGTGTGCAACCCATGATAAACTCAAGTTACCATTCAATGTATCTTCATTACTTACAGTAACAATATCACCTTGAAACTTGTTTGGCCGACATACTGTATGCGTGCCATATTAGGCCCAGATTTATTTCCTGGCCGAAAAGAACACTTACTGGCTACTTTATTAGGTACACCTGTCCAACTTCTTGTTCCTTTCTAGTTAGCCAATCACATGGCAGAGTAGCCTGACCTTTCTTCCTCATTCTGATGCTTGTTCTGAGCTGAAGAATAGATTTTAAAGTTCTGCTGCTTTAAAGTCCAAACAGAACTTAGCACCTAAACACCTAACAGACATGATCAGTAAATACACACCAAACAGAGAACTGTGATCTTCAGATCAAATAAATTAGATCTCCCCCGGGTTAATTCCAAACAGGGTAAATTCTCCTTTAGTTCCCCTGCGGCTCACAGATGAACCAGCTCCAGAGGAGATCAAGGGTGCCAACACTTTAGTCACATTAAAATCCAGGCTAAAGACTCACCTGTTTAGTTGCGCTTTTGTCGACTGAGCAGCAACGTCCAAACAACTATTTTACCTCTGCTCTTCACTAACTTAATCTAAGTCTTAATTGTCAGTTTTTAATCAATTTGCTTTCATTTGATGTGTTTAATGCTTAATTTTTTAAAAATGTGCTTTATTTTTTATTATTTGTTTCCAATGTAAAGCACATTGAGTTACCCTGTGTATGAAATGTGTTTTACAAATAAACTTGCTTTGCCTACGTGTCCTCAATAAGTTTCCTATCGTCTCTCCCTTCACATGACAGTATGTGAAGCTACAGCCGCCTTCAGCGTCACCCTCGGGGTTTAAGAGCCGCTCGTGGTTCAACAGGGGCTGCAGCCATCGAGCAGATTCAGAGACGGAGACCAATGATCCCAGAGTCTAGTGATGCCTTTCTGGGGTTTAAGAGCCGCTCATGGTTCAACAGGGGCTGCAGCCATCGAGCAGATTCAGAGACGGAGACCAATGATCCCAGAGTCTAGTGATGCCTTTCTGGGGTTTAAGAGCCGCTCGTGGTTCAACAGGGGCCTCAGCCATCGAGCAGATTCAGAGACGGAGACCAATGATCCCAGAGTCTAGTGATGCCTTTCTGGGGTTTAAGAGCCGCTCGTGGTTCAACAGGGGCCTCAGCCATCGAGCAGATTCAGAGACGGAGACCAATGATCCCAGAGTCTAGCGATGCCTTTCTGGGGTTTAAGAGCCGCTCGTGGTTCAACAGGGGCTGCAGCCATCGAGCAGATTCAGAGACGGAGATCAATGATCCCAGACTCTAGTGATGCCTTTCTGGGGTTTAAGAGCCGCTCGTGGTTCAACCGGGGCCTCAGCCATCGAGCAGATTCAGAGACGGAGATCAATGATCCCAGACTCTAGTGATGCCTTTCTGGGGTTTAAGAGCCGCTCGTGGTTCAACAGGGGCTGCAGCCATCGAGCAGATTCAGAGACGGAGACCAATGATCCCAGAGTCTAGTGATGCCTTTCTGGGGTTTAAGAGCCGCTCATGGTTCAACAGGGGCTGCAGCCATCGAGCAGATTCAGAGACGGAGACCAATGATCCCAGAGTCTAGTGATGCCTTTCTGGGGTTTTAAGAGCCGCTCGTGGTTCAACAGGGGCCTCAGCCATCGAGCAGATTCAGAGACGGAGACCAATGATCCCAGAGTCTAGTGATGCCTTTCTGGGGTTTAAGAGCCGCTCGTGGTTCAACAGGGGCCTCAGCCATCGAGCAGATTCAGAGACGGAGACCAATGATCCCAGAGTCTAGCGATGCCTTTCTGGGGTTTAAGAGCCGCTCGTGGTTCAACAGGGGCTGCAGCCATCGAGCAGATTCAGAGACGGAGATCAATGATCCCAGACTCTAGTGATGCCTTTCTGGGGTTTAAGAGCCGCTCGTGGTTCAACAGGGGCTGCAGCCATCAAGCAGATTCAGAGACGGAGATCAATGATCCCAGACTCTAGTGATGCCTTTCTGGGGTTTAAGAGCCGCTCGTGGTTCAACAGGGGCTGCAGCCATCGAGCAGATTCAGAGACGGAGACCAATGATCCCAGACTCTAGTGATGCCTTTCTGGGGTTTAAGAGCCGCTCGTGGTTCAACCGGGGCCTCAGCCATCGAGCAGATTCAGAGACGGAGACCAATGATCCCAGACTCTAGTGATGCCTTTCTGGGGTTTAAGAGCCGCTCGTGGTTCAACCGGGGCTGCAGCCATCGAGCAGATTCAGAGACGGAGACCAATAATCCCAGACTCTAGAGATACCTTTCTGGGGTTTAAGAGCCGCTCGTGGTTCAACCGGGGCTGCAGCCATCGAGCAGATTCAGAGACGGAGACCAATGATCCCAGAGTCTAGCGATGCCTTTCTGGGGTTTAAGAGCCGCTCGTGGTTCAACCGGGGCCTCAGCCATCGAGCAGATTCAGAGACGGAGACCAATGATCCCAGACTCTAGTGATGCCTTTCTGGGGTTTAAGAGCCGCTCGTGGTTCAACAGGGGCTGCAGCCATCGAGCAGATTCAGAGACGGAGACCAATGATCCCAGACTCTAGTGATGCCTTTCTGGGGTTTAAGAGCCGCTCGTGGTTCAACCGGGGCCTCAGCCATCGAGCAGATTCAGAGACGGAGACCAATGATCCCAGACTCTAGTGATGCCTTTCTGGGGTTTAAGAGCCGCTCGTGGTTCAACCGGGGCCTCAGCCATCGAGCAGATTCAGAGACGGAGACCAATGATCCCAGACTCTAGTGATGCCTTTCTGGGGTTTAAGAGCCGCTCGTGGTTCAACCGGGGCCTCAGCCATCGAGCAGATTCAGAGACGGAGACCAATGATCCCAGACTCTAGTGATGCCTTTCTGGGGTTTAAGAGCCGCTCGTGGTTCAACAGGGGCTGCAGCCATCGAGCAGATTCAGAGACGGAGATCAATGATCCCAGACTCTAGTGATGCCTTTCTGGGGTTTAAGAGCCGCTCGTGGTTCAACCGGGGCCTCAGCCATCGAGCAGATTCAGAGACGGAGATCAATGATCCCAGACTCTAGCGATGCCTTTCTGGGGTTTATGAGCTGCTCGTGGTTCAACCGGGGCTGCAGCCATCGAGCAGATTCAGAGACGGAGATCAATGATCCCAGACTCTAGTGATGCCTTTCTGGGGTTTAAGAGCCGCTCGTGGTTCAACAGGGGCCTCAGCCATCGAGCAGATTCAGAGACGGAGACCAATGATCCCAGACTCTAGTGATGCCTTTCTGGGGTTTAAGAGCCGCTCGTGGTTCAACAGGGGCCTCAGCCATCGAGCAGATTCAGAGACGGAGACCAATGATCCCAGACTCTAGTGATGCCTTTCTGGGGTTTAAGAGCCGCTCGTGGTTCAACAGGGGCCTCAGCCATCGAGCAGAGACAGAGACCAATGATCCCAGACTCTAGCGATGCCTTTCTGGGGTTTAAGAGCCGCTCGTGGTTCAACAGGGGCCTCAGCCATCGAGCAGATACAGAGACGGAGATCAATGATCCTAGACTCTAGTGATGCCTTTCTGGGGTTTAAGAGCCGCTCGTGGTTCAACCGGGGCCTCAGCCATCGAGCAGATTCAGAGACGGAGATCAATGATCCCAGACTCTAGTGATGCCTTTCTGGGGTTTAAGAGCCGCTCGTGGTTCAACCGGGGCTGCAGCCATCGAGCAGATACAGAGACGGAGACCAATGATCCCAGACTCTAGTGATGCCTTTCTGTGGTTTAAGAGCCGCTCGTGGTTCAACAGGGGCCTCAGCCATCGAGCAGATTCAGAGACGGAGATCAATGATCCCAGACTCTAGTGATGCCTTTCTGGGGTTTAAGAGCCGCTCGTGGTTCAACAGGGGCCTCAGCCATCGAGCAGATACAGAGACGGAGATCAATGATCCCAGACTCTAGTGATGCCTTTCTGGGGTTTAAGAGCCGCTCGTGGTTCAACCGGGGCTGCAGCCATCGAGCAGATTCAGAGACGGAGACCAATGATCCCAGACTCTAGTGATGCCTTTCTGGGGTTTAAGAGCCGCTCGTGGTTCAACAGGGGCTGCAGCCATCGAGCAGATTCAGAGACGGAGACCAATGATCCCAGACTCTAGCGATGCCTTTCTGGGGTTTAAGAGCCGCTCATGGTTCAACCGGGGCTGCAGCCATCGAGCAGATTCAGAGACGGAGACCAATAATCCCAGACTCTAGCGATACCTTTCTGGGGTTTAAGAGCCGCTCATGGTTCAACCGGGGCCTCAGCCATCGAGCAGATTCAGAGACAGAGACCAATGATCCCAGACTCTAGCGATGCCTTTCTGGGGTTTAAGAGCCGCTCGTGGTTCAACAGGGGCCTCAGCCATCGAGCAGATTCAGAGACGGAGACCAATGATCCCAGACTCTAGTGATGCCTTTCTGGGGTTTAAGAGCCGCTCGTGGTTCAACCGGGGCTGCAGCCATCGAGCAGATTCAGAGACGGAGACCAATGATCCCAGACTCTAGTGATGCCTTTCTGGGGTTTAAGATCCGCTCGTGGTTCAACAGGGGCCTCAGCCATCGAGCAGATTCAGAGACGGAGACCAATGATCCCAGACTCTAGCGATGCCTTTCTGGGGTTTAAGAGCCGCTCGTGGTTCAACAGGGGCCTCAGCCATTGAGCAGATTCAGAGACGGAGACCAATGATTCTAGACTCTAGCGATGCCTTTCTGGGGTTTATGAGCCGCTCGTGGTTCAAAAGGGGCTGCAGCCATCGAGCAGATACAGAGACGGAGATCAATGATCCCAGACTCTAGCGATGTCTTTCTGGGGTTTAAGAGCCGCTCGTGGTTCAACCGGGGCTGCAGCCATCGAGCAGATTCAGAGACGGAGACCAATAATCCCAGACTCTAGAGATACCTTTCTGGGGTTTAAGAGCCGCTCGTGGTTCAACCGGGGCTGCAGCCATCGAGCAGATTCAGAGACGGAGACCAATGATCCCAGACTCTAGTGATGCCTTTCTGGGGTTTATGAGCTGCTCGTGGTTCAACAGGGGCCTCAGCCATCGAGCAGATTCAGAGACGGAGACCAATGATCCCAGACTCTAGTGATGCCTTTCTGGGGTTTAAGAGCCGCTCGTGGTTCAACAGGGGCCTCAGCCATCGAGCAGATACAGAGACGGAGACCAATAATCCCAGACTCTAGCGATACCTTTCTGGGGTTTAAGAGCCGCTCGTGGTTCAACAGGCGCTGCAGCCATCGAGCAGATTCAGAGACGGAGATCAATGATCCCAGACTCTAGTGATGCCTTTCTGGGGTTTAAGAGCCGCTCATGGTTCAACCGGGGCCTCAGCCATCGAGCAGATTCAGAGACGGAGACCAATGATCCCAGAGTCTAGCGATGCCTTTCTGGGGTTTAAGAGCCGCTCGTGGTTCAACAGGGGCTGCAGCCATCGAGCAGATTCAGAGACGGAGATCAATGATCCCAGACTCTAGTGATGCCTTTCTGGGGTTTAAGAGCCGCTCGTGGTTCAACAGGGGCTGCAGCCATCGAGCAGATTCAGAGACGGAGACCAATGATCCCAGACTCTAGTGATGCCTTTCTGGGGTTTAAGAGCCGCTCGTGGTTCAACAGGGGCTGCAGCCATCGAGCAGATTCAGAGACGGAGACCAATGATCCCAGACTCTAGCGATGCCTTTCTGGGGTTTAAGAGCCGCTCGTGGTTCAACCGGGGCCTCAGCCATCGAGCAGATTCAGAGACGGAGATCAATGATCCCAGACTCTAGCGATGCCTTTCTGGGGTTTAAGAGCCGCTCGTGGTTCAACAGGGGCTGCAGCCATCGAGCAGATTCAGAGACGGAGACCAATGATCCCAGACTCTAGCGATGCCTTTCTGGGGTTTAAGAGCCGCTCGTGGTTCAACCGGGGCCTCAGCCATCGAGCAGATTCAGAGACGGAGACCAATGATCCCAGACTCTAGCGATGCCTTTCTGGTGGTTTCTAAGAACTCTTCTGCTCTCGGAGTCGTTTTAAAGAGCCGACAGCAGGGAAAGCTTACTCCAGTGTTTGAAAAGCAGGAGGTAAACAAGTGCTTCGATGTTGATGGGAGTTTTTAAATAGCACTTAGAGCTCATTAGGAGATCGTGAACAGCTGGACAGGAAATAATAAATAGATTGAGTGATGCACCAGAGCAGCGGCTGCCTCTTGAGCCTATGTTTGTAGCTCATACTGTTACAAGTCATATTTGACATCTGTTACACGCACACGCATATACACACGCACACACACACGCATATACATGCACACATGAATTTCGTTCGATTTTTCACATTAACTGCAAAGAAATTACTTTACTATTGACACTTTCCTAAAAAAAAATATGAAAAAAACCTAACAGATGCTAAAAAAGACCTGAAATGTGAAAGGGTGAAAGGGTTAATTTCACTGATCTCCCACACAGCTGAGCGCAAGCCATAAGTGACATTAAAATAAATTGTTGTCCTCCTGTGTTTACCGACTAGTGAAATAATGCTTCAGTTACTCTGCATCAAAAGCTCTTTATTTAAACTGGCAACTTTAAATAAAACTCCCAAAAATGCGAGTCCCATGATCCAAAATGTTTCCCTTAAAGTGAAAATGTTAACAATTAACTTGAACATGTTTGTTTTAGTGTGTCTTAAGAAAGAAATGACTCCGGTTGGATGTGTGGGACACGCAGTGAGGGACGTCTGCGGCTCGCAGCAGAGACGTAAACGACGGACGTTATATCAGGGGAGTGCAAAGAACCAACACATCACAGTTTTTAAATACACTGAAAAGTAGCAAAAGCTATTTAACTATCGACCTAACTTGTGAACTTTAAATATGAATAAGTTATAAGTAAGAGCGGGATTTTTTTAATGAATATATTTTAAAATAAATATATTTTCTTTCACCAGGAACACTCACACAGATGAATAAATAAAAACTGGAGAAATAAAAAAAACTTGGAATGTATTTGTATTTGGAAGTTGACCAGAGAGAACTCAGAATGTTACATTACCCACTCTGACCACACCCAAAGATCGCCCCATAGAGGCCAACAACAGCACTGATAATAAACCTCCTGGATTTATTCACAAACTCGATTTCCACCTATAGTTAACTCCATGCGAGTGCTGTTTAAGTCACCCATGTATAATGTAAACTTACATTTTAAGGCGTTTCTCTCATGTTTTAGTGTTGTTCTCTCATATAAAACATGTCTTGAGGGATATTCTGATTGGTTCATGTATGTTTGTGTAATCCTGCTTTCTTTTTTTGTGAAGTTAAAGTGGCTCGATGGCTGCATTGGCCAAAGCTCCGCCCACTAACCAATCAGGTGAAGCGCTAATGCAGCTCATCTCAATGAAGAATGTACGCGCTGACTGACCCAAAAAGTGAACCGCAACAGAACCGCATGAGTTTTTGGATGATCCCGGAACGGTGGCTCCAGTGTTTTCAGTAACAAAAGATGAACATATTTGTCAGAATTGGGTAGATTTTGTGCAAACAAGAAAAACCCAGCAGGGATGAGGTTGAAATATGGTAGTGGGAGGAACATGGGGTGTACATCTCATTTTGAAGAGTATAACCACTTGAGGAGATTGAAAGACATTGTTTTAGATAAATATTGTCTTCTGAAGGTTATTAAAAGTGCAGTGATAGTCTAGAGGGGTCAAATATTTATTATCTATGGTTTAAAAGGGGCAGGATAAGACACCTCTAGAATCCCTGCTAGTAACACATCACAGTAAACAGAAAATGCTATTGGCTATAAATAGCTATAAAACGATGGGCATCATGGTCCGTCAGGTGACCTCTGTGAACCTCCAGAGAGAGCATTAATCTTTAAAAGATGTGCTCTCACACTAAGTTGACTCTCAAACTTAATTTGTTATGTTAAAAGAGGGTTTCTTGGAGCAAACGAGAGGTTGTCATAAAAGCTGCATCGCTGAGGATGAACACTAGAGGTCAGCAGGCAGCTATTTTTGGGGAAACAGCTCTCGTTTGGAGGTCCATGAGTTCCTGGTGATGGGTTTGATGCTCTTTATTCTTTCCTTCATTGGGTCTTGGTTAATCCTTATCAAGCAGCACTGAATGTGTTTTTGCAGTTGCAGAAATGACTGCTTGATCGTGATTTAGAGTTCAGTTCGTAACATTTATACTTCATCATGTATACAGAAATTCTTTAGATCAAGGGGGACCTACCTATAGGTAAAAGGAGTCGAATACCTTGGTCCCTTTTAATCACATAATGGGCCTCTACCAGGGGTGCACAATGCCTTGAATAAATAATTGTAATAAGTAAGTTAAATCGTTAAATTGCCTTTTTTTTACCTTTCAAGTAAGCTTTGTAAGACACATGGTGAGCAAAAAGATTTCAATCGAAAATTTACATTTTACATTTACGCATTTGGCAGACGCTTTTGCGTCAAAGCGACTTACAGTAGGTGAGAGACAGTATGCAATTTGTTAAACTCTCAAAGTCTATCTCAGTTTACTCATAAAAGAAGTTGTATCAACTGATGAATAAACCATAGCAGGAAGAACATAAAGGAAAAAAATATTTTTTTATAGTAGGTATTTTCAATTGCTTCTTGAAAGCTGTTAGTGTTGCTGCTCTCCTGACTGGATCAGGAGTTTGTTCCACCAGCCAGGGACAGTGAGAGAGAAGGTTCTGCTGAGAGATCTTCTGTCTTTGTGGACATGTGAGTTGGAGGACATACAGGAGTGTAGGAGCTTCTGGAGGACATGTAGGAGTGTAGGAACTCGTGGAGGTCATGTAGGAGTGTAGTAGCTTCTGGAGGACATGTAGGAGTGCAAGAGCTTCTGGAGGACATGTAGGAGTGTAGGAGCTTCTGGAGGACATGTAGGAGTGTAATAGCTTCTGGAGGACATGTAGGAGTGTAATCGCTTCTGGAGGACATGTAGAAGTGTAGGAGCTTCTGGAGGACATGTAGGAGTGTAGGAGCTTCTGGAGGACATGTAGGAGTGTAAGAGCTTCTGGAGGACATGTAGGAGTGTAGGAGCTTCTGGAGGACATGTAGGATGGTATGAGCTTCTGGAGGACATGTAGGAGTGTAGGAGCTTCTGGAGGACATGTAGGAGTGTAGGAGCTTCTGGAGGACATGTAGGAGTGTAGGAGCTTCTGGAGGACATGTAGGAGTGTAAGAGCTTCTGGAGGACATGTAGGAGTGTAGGAGCTTCTGGAGGACATGTAGGATGGTATGAGCTTCTGGAGGACATGTAGGAGTGTAATCGCTTCTGGAGGACATGTAGAAGTGTAGGAGCTTCTGGAGGACATGTAGGAGTGTAGGAGCTTCTGGAGGACATGTAGGAGTGTAAGAGCTTCTGGAGGACATGTAGGAGTGTAGGAGCTTCTGGAGGACATGTAGGAGGGTATGAGCTTCTGGAGGACATGTAGGAGTGTAGGAGCTTCTGGAGGACATGTAGGAGTGTAATAGCTTCTGGAGGACATGTAGGAGTGTAGGAGCTTCTGGAAGACATGTAGGAGTGTAATAGCTTCTGGAGGACATGTAGGAGTGTAAAAGCTTCTGGAGGACATGTAGGAGGGTATGAGCTTCTGGAGGACATGTAGGAGTGTAGGAGCTTCTGGAAGACATGTAGGAGTGTAATAGCTTCTGGAGGACATGTAGGAGTGTAATAGCTTCTGGAGGACATGTAGGAGTGTATGAGCTTCTGGAGGACATGTAGGAGTGTAGGAGCTTCTGGAGGACATGTAGGAGTGTAGGAGCTTCTGGAAGGACATGTAGGAGTGTAGGAGCTTCTGGAGGGACATGTAGGAGTGTAGGAGCTTCTGGAGGACATGTAGGAGTGTAGGAGCTTCTGGAGGACATGTAGGAGTGTAGGAGCTCCAGGAGGACATGTAGGAGTGTAGGAGCTTCTGGAGGACATGTAGGAGTATATGAGCTTCTGGAGGACGTGTAGGAGTATATGAGCTTCTGGAGGACATGTAGGAGTGTAGGAGCTTCTGGAAGACATGTAGGAGTGTAGGAGCTTCTGGAGGACATGTAGGAGTGTAGGAGCTTCTGGAGGACATGTAGGAGTGTATGAGCTTCTGGAGGACATGTAGGAGTGTAGGAGCTCCAGGAGGACATGTAGGAGTGTAGGAGCTTCTGGAGGACATGTAGGAGTATATGAGCTTCTGGAGGACGTGTAGGAGTATATGAGCTTCTGGAGGACATGTAGGAGTGTAGGAGCTTCTGGAGGACATGTAGGAGTGTATGAGCTTCTGGAGGACATGTAGGAGTGTAGGAGCTCCAGGAGGACATGTGGGAGTGTAGGAGCTTCTGGAGGACATGTAGGAGTATATGAGCTTCTGGAGGACGTGTAGGAGTATATGAGCTTCTGGAGGACATGTAGGAGTGTAGGAGCTTCTGGAGGACATGTAGGAGTGTAATAGCTTCTGGAGGACATGTAGGAGTGTAATAGCTTCTGGAGGACATGTAGGAGTGTAGGAGCTTCTGGAGAACATGTAGGAGTGTAAGAGCTTCTGGAGGACATGTAGGAGGGTATGAGCTTCTGGAGGACATGTAGGAGTGTAGGAGCTTCTGGAAGACATGTAAGAGTGTAATAGCTTCTGGAGGACATGTAGGAGTGTATGAGCTTCTGGAGGACATGTAGGAGTGTAGGAGCTTCTGGAGGACATGTAGGAGTGTAGGAGCTTCTGGAAGACATGTAGGAGTGTAGGAGCTTCTGGAGGACATGTAGGAGTGTATGAGCTTCTGGAGGACATGTAGGAGTGTATGAGCTCATGGAGGACATGTAGGAGTGTAGGAGCTTCTGGAGGACATGTAGGAGTGTAGGAGCTTCTGGAGGACATGTAGGAGTGTAGGAGCTTCTGGAGGACATGTAGGAGCTTCTGGAGGACATGTAGGAGTGTAGGAGCTTCTGGAAGACATGTAGGAGGGTAGGAGCTTCTGGAGGACATGTAGGAGTGTAGGAGCTTCTGGAGGGCATTTAATAACCTTCAGAAGACAGTTTGTGAAAGCAAAACACAGAAATCCAATGAGATTCACACTTCTTGTGGCGCTCGTGAGAAACTACATCTTTTTGCCCAATGAGGACGAGGCACAGCAAATCACATGTTCGTTTAAACTGAAAAAAGTGTTTCCATTGCAGTTTTACGAAACATATCAATTTCTATACGCCTCAGATACCAACTTCCTCCAAGCACAAAAGCTTAGGTTTTTTTTGCAATTGTCATAATTGCCTTCAGCAAATTTATTACCGCAAATCCAATTTTTGAGATTTCATGGTCAATGGAAACGCTTTGACTTCAGCTCTAAACAACACGAAGTTTGTTATTTGAAATAGAGCATTTTTTAGTTTAGAGAAAAAAAATTTTCCTCTCATTTTGTTGAAATAGAGGTTCCTGACAGTGTTGCCAGGGTTTGGCTGATTTTCTGATTGAGTAAAAATTGCCATTGGACGGGTCTATACAATTTCGGCTGCTTTTAATAACTACTACTCTTATTATTGCTATTATTATTATTATTATGAATATAATTGTGAAACATATCAACATATCAATCCAACAAGTTCCACCCACACAGCATGATCGGGAGAGCAAAAATCTGTTATAGAGTAAAAATGATAAAAATATAGAGTAAAAACAACACACAAATTGAGGTAAAACATCTAAACAAAGAGTCAATCTTTCAATGAACTTAATGAAATATTTGGATTTTGCTTTACAAAACTCTCTCCTCAATGTAACAGACATGTTTAACGTAATAATTTTCAATTTAAATCTATCTAGAGAAAGGCCAAAAAAAAAAAACTGACAGAGTTAATTCAACTCTAGATCTTCTGTGTAGTACGTAAAGGTTTATACCTCAAAATAATCTTTATTTTATTTATTTTTTTACTTTTTGTGGTACCTATACCATTTTGTTCAGCATGCGATAGATGCAGTGTCTCTGGCAAAATGTGGTCCACATTTCCTTTTCAAACCATAATGAAGAAGAACCCAGCGGTGTGGCCCTGGACTCAGCAGGTCAACAAAAGGAAGGGATGGATGGATGGATGGATGGATGGATGGATGGATGGTTGATTGATAGATGGATGGATGGATGGTTGATTAGATAGATGGATGGTTGATTGGATGGATGGATGGTTGATTGGATGGATGGATGGATGGATGGATGGATGGATGGATGGATGGAAGGATGGATGGATGGATGGATGGATGGAAGGATGGATGGATGGTTGATTGATAGATGGATGGATGGATGGTTGATTAGATAGATGGATGGTTGATTGGATGGATGGATGGATGGTTGATTGGATAGATGGATGGATGGATGGATGGATGGATGGATGGATGGATGGATGGATGGTTGATTGATAGATGGATAGATGGATGGTTGATTAGATAGATGGATGGTTGATTGGATGGATGGAAGGATGGATGGATGGATGGATGGATGGATGGATGGATGGATGGATGGATGGATGGATGGAAGGATGGATGGATGGTTGATTGATAGATGGATAGATGGATGGTTGATTAGATAGATGGATGGTTGATTGGATGGATGGATGGATGGATGGATGGTTGATTGATAGATGGATAGATGGATGGATGGAAGGATGGATGGATGGATTAATGGTTTATTGATAGATGGATAGATGGATGGTTGATTGGATGGATGGATGGTTGATTGGATGGATGGAAGGATGGATGGATGGATGGATGGATGGATGGATGGATGGAAGGATGGATGGATGGTTGATTGATAGATGGATAGATGGATGGTTGATTAGATAGATGGATGGTTGATTGGATGGATGGATGGATGGTTGATTGGATGGATGGATGGATGGATGGATGGAAGGATGGATGGATGGATGGATGGATGGATGGATGGATGGATGGATGGATGGTTGATTGATAGATGGATAGATGGATGGTTGATTAGATAGATGGATGGTTGATTGGATGGATGGAAGGATGGATGGATGGATGGATGGATGGATGGATGGAAGGATGGATGGAAGGATGGATGGATGGTTGATTGATAGATGGATAGATGGATGGTTGATTAGATAGATGGATGGTTGATTGGATGGATGGATGGATGGTTGATTGGATGGATGGATGGATGGATGGAAGGATGGATGGATGGATGGATGGATGGATGGATTAATGGTTTATTGATAGATGGATAGATGGATGGTTGATTGGATGGATGGATGGTTGATTGGATGGATGGAAGGATGGATGGATGGATGGATGGATGGATGGATGGATGGATGGATGGATGGAAGGATGGATGGATGGTTGATTGATAGATGGATAGATGGATGGTTGATTAGATAGATGGATGGTTGATTGGATGGATGGATGGATGGTTGATTGGATGGATGGATGGATGGATGGATGGATGGATGGATGGATGGTTGATGGATGGATGGATGGATGGATGGATGGATGGATGGATGGTTGATTGGATAGATGGATGGATGGATGGTTGATTGGATAGATGGATGGTTGATTAGATAGATGGATGGTTGATTGGATAGATGGATGGATGGATGGATGGATGGATGGATGGATGGATGGATGGATGGATGGATGGATGGATGGATGGATGGATGGAAGGATGGATGGATGGTTGATTGATAGATGGATAGATGGATGGTTGATTAGATAGATGGATGGTTGATTGGATGGATGGATGGATGGATGGATGGTTGATTGATAGATGGATGGATGGATGGATGGAAGGATGGATGGATGGATTAATGGTTTATTGATAGATGGATAGATGGATGGTTGATTGGATGGATGGATGGTTGATTGGATGGATGGATGGATGGATGGATGGATGGATGGATGGATGGATGGATGGATGGATGGATGGATGGATGGATGGATGGATGGTTGATTGATAGATGGATGGATGGATGGTTGATTAGATAGATGGATGGTTGATTGGATGGATGGATGGATGGTTGATTGGATGGATGGATGGATGGATGGATGGATGGATGGATGGATGGATGGATGGATGGATGGATGGATGGTTGATTGATAGATGGATAGATGGATGGTTGATTAGATAGATGGATGGTTGATTGGATGGATGGAAGGATGGATGGATGGATGGATGGATGGATGGAAGGATGGATGGAAGGATGGATGGATGGTTGATTGATAGATGGATAGATGGATGGTTGATTAGATAGATGGATGGTTGATTGGATGGATGGATGGATGGTTGATTGGATGGATGGATGGATGGATGGATGGATGGATGGATGGATGGATGGATGGATGGATTAATGGTTTATTGATAGATGGATAGATGGATGGTTGATTGGATGGATGGATGGTTGATTGGATGGATGGAAGGATGGATGGATGGATGGATGGATGGATGGATGGATGGATGGATGGAAGGATGGATGGATGGTTGATTGATAGATGGATAGATGGATGGTTGATTAGATAGATGGATGGTTGATTGGATGGATGGATGGATGGTTGATTGGATGGATGGATGGATGGATGGATGGATGGATGGATGGATGGATGGATGGATGGATGGATGGATGGATGGATGGATGGATGGTTGATTGATAGATGGATAGATGGATGGTTGATTAGATAGATGGATGGTTGGTTGGATGGATGGAAGGATGGATGGATGGATGGATGGATGGATGGAAGGATGGATGGAAGGATGGATGGATGGTTGATTGATAGATGGATAGATGGATGGTTGATTAGATAGATGGATGGTTGATTGGATGGATGGATGGATGGTTGATTGGATGGATGGATGGATGGAAGGATGGATGGATGGATGGATGGATGGATGGATGGATGGATGGATGGATGGATGGAAGGATGGATGGATGGATGGATGGATGGAAGGATGGATGGATGGTTGATTGATAGATGGATAGATGGATGGTTGATTAGATAGATGGATGGTTGATTGGATGGATGGATGGATGGTTGATTGGATGGATGGATGGATGGAAGGATGGATGGATGGATGGATGGATGGATGGATGGATGGTTGATTGATAGATGGATAGATGGATGGTTGATTAGATAGATGGATGGTTGATTGGATGGATGGAAGGATGGATGGATGGATGGATGGATGGATGGATGGATGGATGGATGGATGGATGGATGGAAGGATGGATGGATGGTGATTGATAGATGGATGGATGGATGGTTGATTAGATAGATGGATGGTTGATTGGATGGATGGATGGATGGATGGATGGTTGATTGATAGATGGATAGATGGATGGATGGAAGGATGGATGGATGGATTAATGGTTTATTGATAGATGGATAGATGGATGGTTGATTGGATGGATGGATGGTTGATTGGATGGATGGAAGGATGGATGGATGGATGGATGGATGGATGGATGGATGGATGGATGGATGGATGGATGGATGGAAGGATGGATGGATGGTTGATTGATAGATGGATAGATGGATGGTTGATTAGATAGATGGATGGTTGATTGGATGGATGGATGGATGGTTGATTGGATGGATGGATGGATGGATGGATGGATGGATGGATGGATGGATGGATGGATGGATGGATGGATGGATGGATGGATGGATGGATGGATGGATGGTTGATTGATAGATGGATAGATGGATGGTTGATTAGATAGATGGATGGTTGATTGGATGGATGGATGGATGGATGGATGGATGGATGGATGGATGGATGGATGGATGGATGGAAGGATGGATGGATGGTTGATTGATAGATGGATAGATGGATGGTTGATTAGATAGATGGATGGTTGATTGGATGGATGGATGGATGGATGGATGGTTGATTGATAGATGGATAGATGGATGGATGGAAGGATGGATGGATGGATTAATGGTTGATTGATAGATGGATAGATGGATGGATGGATGGATGGATGGATGGAGGACGGCCCTCGAGTCAATAGTTTCTCCATGAAAGAGACGCTCTGGTTCATGTGTTATTGATACCCTGCTCTCGGAGTCATCAAACATTTATGGCCCGTTCCCTCAAGACCTGTCTGCAGTCATCCCTCCACACATTCCATGACCTTTCGAGGCATCACACACACTCTGAGCGATGGATGGAGAAATTCTGCTCAAACCTCTGCTCGGACAGCCAATCACGGCCTCTCCCTGTCAGCCGCTGCGTGTTGAGCTGCGCATACTCGTCTGGAGCAGCGTGTGTAACTGATATCGTCGTCGTGGTGATGGAGCTCGAACTACTGCTTGTGTACATGATGAATATGCAAGCAAAGCTAATGAGGCTAATAGAGCAGAAAATGAGATGTTATTGGTGCTGCAGCACTCTCGAATGCAAGGAGAGAAAAACGAGTGCGAGAAGAGCACAGCTCACAGAAATAATCAGAGATATTCAGGTGTTCTTGTTCATCGGAGTCAAACCAACAGGGGTCAGCTGACCTTTTGGTGCCGCTCACTGCTCATAACTTCACAATGTGAACGAAAAAAAGTGATTCACAAATGCACCTAATTCTGAAGTTGAGATACCCAATGGCCAGTGATTCCTTCTGGCTTTTTTCCACCGCTACACTGTTTTCCAAGTTACACGTCACTACACACGTATTTAAAACAATTACCTCTATTTTCAAATAACAATGTAACCAAATAAAAGAAAGATTACTGGTCAACCATACACGCCTCCTTCAAGAATATTTTTTCAACCATTCACGCCTCCTTCAAGAATATTTTTTCAACCATTCACGCCTCCTTCAAGAATATTTTTTCAACCATACACACCTCCTTCAAGAATATTTTTTCAACCATACACGCCCTCAAATTTTACCAACGCCTCCTTCAAGAATATTTTTTCAACCATACACGCCTCCTTCAAGAATATTTTTTCAACCATACACGCCTCCTTCAAGAATATTTTTTCAACCATACACGCCTCCTTCAAGAATATTTTTTCAACCATACACGCCTCCTTCAAGAATATTTTTTCAACCATACACACCTCCTTCAAGAATATTTTTTCAACCATACACGTCTCCTTCAAGAATATTTTTTCAACCATTCACGCCTCCTTCAAGAATATTTTTTCAACCATACACGCCTCCTTCAAGAATATTTTTTCAACCATACACACCTCCTTCAAGAATATTTTTTCAACCATACACACCTCCTTCAAGAATATTTTTTCAACCATACACGCCTCCTTCAAGAATATTTTTTCAACCATACACGCCTCCTTCAAGAATATTTTTTCAACCATACACGCCTCCTTCAAGAATATTTGTTCAACCATACACGCCTCCTTCAAGAATATTTTTTAAACCATACACGCCTCCTTCAAGAATATTTTTTCAACCATACACGCCTCCTTCAAGAATATTTTTTCAACCATTCACGCCTCCTTCAAGAATATTTTTTCAACCATACACGCCTCCTTCAAGAATATTTTTTAAACCATACACGCCTCCTTCAAGAATATTTTTCAACCATACACGCCTCCTTCAAGAATATTTTTTCAACCATTCACGCCTCCTTCAAGAATATTTTTTCAACCATTCACGCCTCCTTCAAGAATATTTTTTCAACCATTCACGCCTCCTTCAAGAATATTTTTTCAACCATACACGCCTCCTTCAAGAATATTTTTTCAACCATACACGCCTCCTTCAAGAATATTTTTTCAACCATTCACGCCTCCTTCAAGAATATTTTTTCAACCATACACGCCTCCTTCAAGAATATTTTTTTCAACCATACACGCCTCCTTCAAGAATATTTTTTCAACCATACACGCCTCCTTCAAGAATATTTTTTCAACCATACACACCTCCTTCAAGAATATTTTTTCAACCATACACGTCTCCTTCAAGAATATTTTTTCAACCATACACGCCTCCTTCAAGAATATTTGTTCAACCATACACGCCTCCTTCAAGAATATTTTTTAAACCATACACGCCTCCTTCAAGAATATTTTTTCAACCATACACGCCTCCTTCAAGAATATTTTTCAACCATTCACGCCTCCTTCAAGAATATTTTTTCAACCATACACGCCTCCTTCAAGAATATTTTTTAAACCATACACGCCTCCTTCAAGAATATTTTTTCAACCATACACGCCTCCTTCAAGAATATTTTTTCAACCATTCACGCCTCCTTCAAGAATATTTTTTCAACCATTCACGCCTCCTTCAAGAATATTTTTTCAACCATTCACGCCTCCTTCAAGAATATTTTTTCAACCATACACGCCTCCTTCAAGAATATTTTTTCAACCATACACGCCTCCTTCAAGAATATTTTTTCAACCATTCACGCCTCCTTCAAGAATATTTTTTCAACCATACACGCCTCCTTCAAGAATATTTTTTCAAACCATACACGCCTCCTTCAAGAATATTTTTTCAACCATTCACGCCTCCTTCAAGAATATTTTTTCAACCATACACGCCTCCTTCAAGAATATTTTTTCAACCATTCACGCCTCCTTCAAGAATATTTTTTCAACCATACACGCCTCCTTCAAGAATATTTTTTAAACCATACACGCCTCCTTCAAGAATATTTTTTCAACCATACACGCCTCCTTCAAGAATATTTTTTCAACCATTCACGCCTCCTTCAAGAATATTTTTTCAACCATTCACGCCTCCTTCAAGAATATTTTTTCAACCATACACACCTCCTTCAAGAATATTTTTTCAACCATTCACGCCTCCTTCAAGAATATTTTTTCAACCATTCACGCCTCCTTCAAGAATATTTTTTCAACCATTCACGCCTCCTTCAAGATTATTTTTTCAACCATACACGCCTCCTTCAAGAATATTTTTTCAACCATACACGCCTCCTTCAAGAATATTTTTTCAACCATACACGCCTCCTTCAAGAATATTTTTTCAACCATTCACGCCTCCTTCAAGAATATTTTTTCATCTGTGTCTGCCCCTTTGAGAATGTTGGTCTCTGGAATGCTCTCTATCAGGGCGTTCTCCAAGCATTCATTTCCCATCCACTGCTGGTCCAGAATTCAGCCGTCTAGCTTTAGGAGCATATAACGCCGATTCTTCCTTTCATACATTGGTTTCCTGATCATTTTATAATGGATTAAAAAAATTAAGGTTTGTTTTACATCATTGGATGCTCAAGAACCTTCTTAGTTTTCAAAATGGTTGATTCTGTTACAATCCACAAGAGAACTTTAGCTCTTCAGAAAATGTCTTGCTGCCTGTCTCTACCTCAATCAAGGCTAAAGGCTAAAGACTAAAGGTCATGACACACTTTTCTACATTTTTGGTTCGACGTTTCATGCATGAACGCTCCAAAATCGAAAACATGGAGTGCCGACTACACATCAAACATCTGGGTGAACAATGGCAAAAACGATAAAAAGTTTAATTCTGCCACATCAGATTAACTTTTCGCAAGAACAACCAACGAAAGCTTGATGGTGCTTGAAAATTTCAGTTTTGTATCCCTTTATCACTATGATAAAAATGTTTAACACATGCACAAAAAAAAAATTATCCATGGCTGGTGTTCTTTTCATGAACATCATTGTGTGGGGTGCACTGCAGTGCAAAATGCACTTATTAATCACTCACTAAAAAAATAAAAATTATTAATGTTTATTCACTTGTTAAAAAAAAGAAAAACATATGATCCTGTTGATATGTGTGCAAACTCAGAAAAACAGTTAGCAGTTAGCGTAACAAGTACACAATGCAGTTTCATTAAATTAACATTTACAGAGAAAGGTATTGGTGAGAACGTAGCAGCTCCACTAAAAGGTGGGCTCCCCGAAAGCCCATAATATACTTTCATGATATCTAAACTCAATTTTAACAGTTAAAAAAACTAGCTACGCAGTAGTTTTCCATTCTTGATTTCTCCCCTGCACATTCCAGCCTTAATTACCGGTTATATTTCTCTTTATTTGATGCTGTAAGGTCCCGGTGCTTGGCCCAAAAACGGATACCAGTCGGGACTGAAGGCTCACGTGTTCTGTCTTGAAACAGTGCTAAAGGATTTTTAATAATTCACATAAATTTATATATCTGACTCCATAATTGATTTAAAAGGTTATTCTTGGTCACGGCCAAATAAATTAGCATGTTAATTATTGATGATGATATTAAGTTTTAACCCACTCAGTGACCCTTAAATTTACTCACACTTGACGTTAATATTCTTATTAACCCTTAAAAGTGTTTCAGTAAAAGAAGAATGACCGAAAAAGGTTCAAACATTTATTATCATTGATGTGTATAAACAATGCATTACATTATACAGCCTATCAAGTATGAACCAAGAATAAGGAGTTATTGTCTACACTTAATTTGGAATTGATCATTCTAAAAAAGCATTACATTTTAACTCCAAGTTTACTACATGATAAGGGAGCTTTAGAGCTCTTCCTTCATGGGCCGATTTCAGAGACAAAAGGGCCCGGATTTCAGTCTGCTATCTACTTTTGAAAGCTTCTTCAGACCAATCTCCTCCCAGAGAGGTGTGACTTAATTAGGAATGCGAATCAGGAGAGCATTAGCCAAAGCTGTTTGGAGTTTTAGATATTTAAGGCATACAGGATTGGCTCTCTCAGAGAAAAGGTGAGGCTCATTGAGAGACAAAGCTGGTGAGATGTAGGTGTAAATTTAGGGCTAGTCCCATGGGCTTCTGATAATCAAACACACTCATATGCAGATTCAGTAAACACAGCGGGGCACATATTACTCTGACACCCTGAACTGGTTTTTGGCTCTTTGCATTGTCATTTCAATTGGCTCGTTTTGCATGGTGAGCCTGTGAAAAGATAGCAGCTCGCATTGGTTCCTGTGCTTCGTTTGGTCTTTTCAAGCAGATCATACAACGACATAATTCAGTTTCTTACAATGCTCTAATTTGTAAAAGCTCAAAGTGTTGCAGATAAGCTTGAATTAATCCAGTCTACGTGAGACACATTAAATATGGATAGAAAAGTGCTGGGAATTTTTGCAAATTTGGCACAATGCGCACCCCAGAGTCCAATAGCAAAGCTCGTCTTTTAGACTACACTGAAAGGTTGATTGAACCAAAAAAAGTTACGGAAACTCGCTGCCATAGAGTTTTTACATTTTGTGTCATTGAAACAGCAATTTATTTAAGGTTTCGTTTACTCAAGATTTTATGTATCTTAAATTAAAAAACAGTTAAGTAATTAAGTAAGATTAAGTAATCATAATTTCTCAATTAATTGAATTAAATACATTAATTAGCTTAACTATTGAGTCTACTTATAGGTACAATAAACCTGTTTTTGTTATTAAAACAAGACCAAAATTAATTTTTGTTATAATTTTGTTTAATAAAAATGTAAGGCTCAATCACCTTTAATGGTTGACCTGAAATATACATGAACACGGTGAAAGAACTATCAAAATTGATTTTAAGTACTTAAGACACAACAACAATATATGATTGAAAACAAGCGTTTCACGTAACTGACCTTTTATTTCAATTACAGTTTTTCTGAAATGCTAAAACACATCGCACAAACGTTTCCTCCATGTTCCACAACATCTAAACACAGCGCCCCTTTCTAACGCTACATAAACACAACCCCGCCTTCTCACTTAAAAACTCAATCTTTCACACCAAAAGAGCAGCTCAAAGCTTTCCAAAATATAAACACTTTACACATCTTTACAAACTACAAGTTTAACAAGTGAAAACACAGTTTTTGAGAAGGTTCTTTGCTTCATCACTGCAGATGCATATTTACAGTAACGGATCGTCTTAGAGCTCTGCAGAGGATTTGGCATTTAGATTTGGATTAGATTTGTCGAGAGTATGCATTTTTTTTTTAAATACAAAGTGTGATTAGCAAAAGCCATGCTTTCCTCCAAATTCCATCAGAAACAAGAGCAGCCCAATCAAACTCACCTCGAGGAGTAGTTCTTCTTTTATGCTGAAGGATCTTACCAATATGTTTGAGACGAGGCTACTTTCTTTTCATGTTCCACTCATCGTACAACTTATTCTATTTATTTCTGTGTTTACTGTTTAACGTTATCTGTGTCATTTAATGTAAAGTTTGTTTTAATGTATTAACACTGGAGAGAGAGCACCCCTGTACCACAACACGTTCCTCGTGCGTGTGATGCACACACACTGTTATTTAATCGAAAAATAACAACAACGTAACAAAACTCAAAAGTGCAAAAGCAGCCAGCGAGTCCAATAGTATGTTTTACATAAAGTGAAAGAGAGATGCAGGGACATACAAGAGAGCACATTTCTCCAAGTTTTCATGGCTTTGATGGTTTGTTGATGTTTGAATATCACTAAAAACAGGAATCCAAGTCTACTTTAAACTTAAAAAAAATAGTGGTTTACACCCAACAAACTTCTGCTTGTGGATCTGAAATTTAGCCAGGGCAATAAACATCTTTCAGATTCGGATTCAGATTAAGATTCAGATTGTGATTCAGATTCGGATTCGGATTCAGATTCAGATTCTGACTCTGAGATGAAGCGAGCGTCCAGAGGGGCGTGGCCTCGCGCTCGGGGGCGTGGCCTCCTGCTCCGGAGGCTGGACCGCTGCTCGCCTCGCGCTGCCTCCGACTCAACTCAATCATCTCTCGCGCAAGGAGAGCGCGCGCTGCCCTTCAGGTAAGAAAAGCGCCTTTAATCCCGCTTCCTCGAGGTTCCGCGACGCGTGTGGAGGCGCAGCGGCTGCAGCCCGGAGTTCCGGCCGCTTTGGTGTTGATTTGCGGCGGCTGAGAGATGATGGAGGCGCGTGAATGGGTGGTGTTGAGTGTCGAGCTGCGTGTGGGGCTTGCGTTCTGCAGTCTGTCAGAGATCCCGGAGCTCTGGCTTCCGTTCCTCGCTCTCACCGCGGGGGTCTCTGGCGGTGCTTCTCGTGGGGGGTTCGGCTGCGGGGTTGAAGGGAGCTGCTTGACTCTCTTTTCTGGGTGTGTTAATGGAGGTCACGCGGGTTTTAGGGAGGCTTGGCTCCCTGGCATCGAGGAACGGGCTCGCGAAGCATCCTTCTCCCGGATGATGGAGATCGTAGGTGGCCTATTTACACGCAAGGTGCCAACGCCAGCTGGTTCACCTCTCCGGCTCGGTTCGGTTCTGATCGTTGTACTTTTATTTTAGTTCAGTATCGGAGCCTGTTCTGATCGGAGACGTATTGAGCCAAAACATGACGAATTGTTACCTAAAAGGAGTTGTTCGGCTTTACAGAAGGGCTTAGCTGCACGCAACCCTTTCAATAGTAGCACAATATTGTATTAATTTGAAGCCTTAGATGACTCTATACTAGGCAAGTGTAGAGGGAGGTGTTCAAGCATCTGCCTCTTTTCTCCTTGATGCCCAAAGCATCATTCTTTAATATCATGTAAACTGGACTTCAGATGTTTTAGAGTTGTTCTCTCATCAGAAACATGCCTCGAGTCATATTCAGATGCTTCATGCATGTTTGTGTAATCCTGTTTTCTTTTTCCTGCAGTTCAAAACGAGCCGATGGCTTTAGCCACACCTACTAACCAATAAAACGAAGCGCTAATGTAGCTCATCTCAATGGAGGACGTACGCGCTGACTGACCCGGAAGTGAATCGTACCAGAATCGCGTCGATAAACAATTCAATATGGATGTCTCGGACAAAATGTGTTTATGGCAGTCCTAAAGTATAACACTTTCCTCAAAATTTAGTGGATTTTCTAACCAATAAAACGAAGCGCTAATGTAGCTCATCTCAATGGAGGACGTACGCGCTGACTGACCCGGAAGTGAATCGTACCAGAATCGCGTCGATAAACAATTCAATATGGATGTCTCGGACAAAATGTGTTTATGGCAGTCCTAAAGTATAACACTTTCCTCAAAATTGAGTGGATTTTCTAACCAATAAAACGAAGCGCTAATGCAGCTCATCTCAATGGAGGACGTACGTGCTGACTGACCCGGAAGTGAATCGTAACAGAATCGCGTCGATAAACAATTCAAAATGGATGTCTCGGACAAAATGTGTTTATGGCAGTCCTAAAGTATAACACTTTCCTCAAAATTGAGTTCATTTTCTAACCAATAAAACGAAGCGCTAATGTAGCTCATCTTAATGGAGGACGTACGCGCTGACTGACCCGGAAGTGAATCGTAACAGAATCGCATCGATAAACAATTCAATATGGATGTCTCGGACAAAATGTGTTTATGGCAGTCCTAAAGTATAACACTTTCCTCAAAATTGAGTTCATTTTCTGTCGGCTAACAAGAAAAAACCCAGCAGAGGGGACAGTGGGAGGAACAGAGGTAACTTGACTCATTTTGTGGAGCACAAACATTTGAGGAGATTCACAGACGTTGTTTATGATAAATGGTGCCTTTTAAGGTTATTAATGGTGCAAGAGGGCTCAAATATTTTTTTTAGCAATGATTTTAAAAGGGGCGTGATATGGCGAATAATGACAATAAAAATAATTTATAGTATTATGGCCAAATGTACAATAAATCGGTATAATTTTGTGAGATTTTTTAATACTGAGGTTAGCTCACACTATTTCATAGCAATTTCTACGTGTTTTAGTTTTTATTAGTAAGGGGCAACAGCAGCAGAGCTTTTCCATCACCTCACGCCGAGCTTGCTGGGAAATGTAGTTCCTTCACATGAGTCCACACACAGTGGAGCCAAATCCATTTCACATACACAACCATTTTTGTGCTCAGATTAACTTCTGGATATAAATTAAGGTAAGACTTATCCAATAATAAACACTTTAAACGGCAGAAATAGACAACCCATAGGGGCGAAAACTGTTATGATTTATAATTTCTGTGGAAAGAGAGTTAAGAAACAAAAAGAAGGTGGGGTATTTATCATACGACATACCACTATCTGACTGACATACAAATATAAATGACGTATACTCTTCTGGATTAAAAATAGTCTCCGAAATCACATTCAGAAATCATTTTTGGTTATAAGTTTGTCTTAAACGTTAAAAAGACAACCTTGCTAACTCTCTGAAACCTCTCTACCAATTATTTGAACATTTACTAAACTCTAAAAAGTTAAAAAGCTTGTGCTTTTTAGATTATTGTTTAAAGATCAGCATCGAAAAAGTGACACATTCTAAATCAAATAAAAAGTTTATTCACCTTCTGCGAGCGCGAGTGTTCATTTGAAAGAGCCGCAAACACATTTCCGAGCATTTTGAGCTCATTCAAACTGACTCCGGCCCCGTTGTGATGATTTATGGGTGAAAAGGATTCCACGTGTGTGTTTCTGACACAAGCAGCGCACGCTTTGACCCAGTTTTACAGATCAATTAGCACAATGTCAATCAGACATGCCCTCAATTCTACCAGAATTATCTCGGGTTCGGGTGGAACGCAGCACGTTTCTCGTATTCCGCATGTAAAGGCTTTTATTGAATGTGTGTCAGATGCTGTAACGTAGGAGGGGACCTTCACGCCTGCGAGGAAGAGGAAACCAGCTCCGCTGTTTGACAGGAAATAGGGATGTTGCTGTGCGTGGTGGATTCTGTCACAGTCGTACGAGGTCAAGCGCTTGAGCTCATCGTGCTGTTTACAAGGAGACGTGTGAAAGTTTAGGATGGACTCAGATCCTCAGATCTCTGCATTCTATCTCATTAGCATTTTAAGAGACCGCTTTCGAAAGCATTGAACACCGATGCGTGTAAAAACTGCTTAAAAGTGATGTTAAGTTACTTTTTGTCTTCATTTCCATCGGTTAATATTCTTTCCATTCATTCTGTTGGTTCTCTGATCAAAAGAACCCTCACACTGAAATATTGTGGTTGATTTTTTATGTTTTAATAATAGAAGATGGGAGAAAAATGTACACGTATTGATTGAGACATTTTTGTGGGGAATTTTGTACCTTGTTTTGGTCCTGAAGTTCATTATGTTTCAGCAAATGGAATGATTTGTGGTGAATTTTTTATTTTTACACATATTTTAGTGTGTGTGAATGTTTCCCAGCGATGGGTTGCGGCAGGGAAGGGCATCCGCTGCGTAAAACATATGCCAGAGAGTTGGCGGTTCATTCCGCTGTGGAGACCCCGAAAGGGAAGAAAGCCGACATGAAGATGAATGAAGATGACACATATTTTAGACAATTCCATTGAGGATGTTTAAAAACTAATCATCGACAAACCGAGGCTTTGTGAAGCACCGGAGCAAATCAATCAAATGTGCTGAATTGGTTCGAGGCTCTGAAACAATCAGACATCTAGTGGTCGTCTGCACAAACTGCTCTGATACAACCCTCACACGTTCATGAAACTCTGCCACATCAGATCATTTCTCCATTATCTTGGGTGAAATATCTCCATTCATAATGTTGTGTACATGAGAAAATAAATTACAGATTTATTTTACAGCTGTTTACTGTTTTGTTTTTTTTGTTTTTACTACCGGTAGGTTTAATTTCTCCAGTGAAAAGCTATTCACGTCAGATTTAAATTGCTTGTTCGGTGCGTTTTTTTTTTTTTTTTGGCATACAAATAATGGATAAAAGCTTTCACACAGAGTGCGTGTGAGGCGCTGCAGTGCATCCCAGATGTGTTGCGTCTGCGGGTGCGTCGATTGGTTGGGCACCTATTTTTTAACGCACTGACAAACTGCAAAATGGCCCAAAATTTGATTTAATGCGTAATAAAAAAAGTGTTGCTGTTTTAAATGCTTAAACAAGAGTGTATACGTTTCTTAGATGTACCAAAAAATCCTCACAAAGAAAACAAGTACTTTTAGTTGATTTAAAAACAAAGATGCAAATTATAGATGTATTATGTTGTGCACGAAGTAACGTCACTCACAGCAACGTCACATAAACTTTTTGAAAGTTGATTGGATTATAGGCCAGCCAATCAGACTCCTCTCCTGTTGGCTGGAATTGTGACAGTTTGTAATCGTGGTTTGTTTAGAGCGATTGCATGAACGAGGGCATTGTTCTGAGAGCAAACTTTCAATAGTAGCACAACACGTGCGAAAATATATTTTACCTTCAAAATTACCTTTGAATTCTAGAGAGGGTCAAAGTTCACCAGTGACTTAACATTACCATCGAAAATGAATGGTTGTTCAGGTCCCACAATATTTTTCATTATGTCACCAACATCTCCATAGCAACCGGACTGTTTACCCTAGCAACCTTTTTCAAACATCTATATCTCAGCTTAGGAAAATAGATAGGACGCGGGGGTTGATTATTGTAACTTACATTGACAAGAAAAACATTATATGATGTCCTTGACCCCTCCATAGCAACCAGACTGTTTTATCCCAACAACCATCTTCACGGATCTAATAACATGACAGATTGTGTCTTAATTAAGCACCAAATCTGTTTAAACTTTTAAAAGATGTTTTACACTGATTCTAACTTTAAACATCTGTAAGCTTTGAACTTTTCGAAACGAGTTAAAGCTTTATAAGAATGGCTTACTCAAGCCAACATAAAGTGTGATTTAAAACCTCATTTTTGTTTGTTCCTGTTTGTTTCTGTGCGCACACCTTGCTCTACTCAAGTATTGAGTCTGAGGCTCTGACCACATGTACGTAACCACGCTTTTTTTAACGCGGTTACGCGTTGCGTCTATACGTAACCGAAGCAGCAGTTTCACTGTAACCAAGATCATATCTCTGACGCCAGCCAAAGGGATTTTTGGGGGGGATTGCTACTGATTGGTTTCCATGTAGACACAATAACCGCTCAAATTCTAGTTCAGGTGGAGTTTATATGAGTTTATATTTTTAACTGATGAAGCGAAATTTTCTCAGCGATCATATGGTTAAAGGAAACAGAGCAAGGGTTTGCACTCCGGCTCTGTGAGCTAAAGCAGATCTTCTGAGATGTTCAGGACTACACGAGCACACGAGATATTTAATAACGTGTTTATTCACAGAAGATCAGCGTCAAACCACAACAATGTGTGTGTTATTGCTGCAGACGCGCTCACCTCGTACACACACACAAAAAGCTCCAGTTTTGAAAAGGAACCATTTGAGCCTCAGATAAATGAGGAAGTTTTGAGAGAGAAACAGTTGTTGGTAAAGGCCGGAGAGAGAATTTTAATTTTAAAAAGACTTTCTTATCTTTGTGTGAGCTGTATTTCCCAGTCATTAAAAGCAAGCGCTGATGTCTGAAGAGCCTCGGCTCAGAGCTGATAGAAGCTTCTGATTGGTCAGAGTTGAGGAGTCTGCTGCCCTCTACTGGGTAGATTCTTTACAGCATTTCAGATTGTTTTACGCGGTTTCATATATATTTTTTTCTACCTGTGCTCATGAGGACGCAATTTATTTTCGTAAAGAAAAACTGTTTTAAAAAGTAATCGTGTAGGTGTGGACAAGGTCTGAGGATTAGGTTGAATCACATTATTGTGAGCTCCAGAACCTGAAAGCCCAGCTTCCTGTACAAGTACAAGACTAAGCATAACGGGTCACGGATGAATGCCAGGCTTCTTTCATAGGCAATGTAAGGGTGTTTTAGCATCACTGCTGGTGATTTATATTTCAGGCTTTCTTTTTGTTGCATCCTTCTGATTCAGTTTTTTTGTGATGGGAATTTCAATGCATGATTAATAGACGAAGAGTGAGATAAAGCTTATTGCACATTAGGTGTATTGATTATGCTCTGACTCATTCCGCAGCTGGCAGATTTAAAGGAGTGCTGAGCTTCAGCCATCTTTACAAAACACAGTTTGTTCCTCCACAGCTTTCGATTCGGGTGAAGCTATTATAATTATGTATTGCGTCTTAGTAGGTCGTCCTGTTTTTGTCATTAATCTTTCAGTTGTATTCAAACTTTCAGAAAGTGTATCCATATCATTAGAAAAGAGGAAATACAGCTAGCACCTGCTTTGTGCTAGCTTCTAATTAGCTTTCCCAGAAAGTGTCTCAATCTGTGATGCAGTGCTTCGCTGCCAAATACATCTGAGAAAGTCCCAGAGCGGAGGACAATCCATGCATTAAATGGATGAGAATGAGGCACACAACCAGCAGATATTCTGTAAAGCACTTGTGTGTCGTCACCGCCAGTGTTTGACGTGAAAGTGAGTTTCATATTCATTTCAAACATTGTACAAAATTTGGTGACTATACAAAAGCATGTTGCTTTGTCACACATCTGTCAAACAAAAATTTGTATGCTTTTTTTAAAAATCCAGATGTCTAAAATTTCAGATGTTGAATATACAAGTTACAATGTACAAAACATGTTTTAATGGCATAACATTTTCAGTAAATTCCAATTGTCAAAATCAAATTCCGATAATTTTGTCATAACTCTAGCTCCATAGTTTCTGAGTTTTCTTCACGTAACTACTCTAGGAAGCTCCTGATTGGTTGGTTTGGCCGTGGGCGGACAAAAAGTTCACAAATTTGAACTTCCTCAATGAATGGTCAAAAAAATGTACTTCCTCGACCATTTCTGACCCCGCTCCATGCTCACTCCGTCTTCTCCTCTCAGGTTCCATAAAGCCTAGCCATTGAGGTAACGTGTGATTTAAGTGCTGAAGTGCCTCAGAGCTGAGATAAGCTTTCTGATTGGTCAAAATACCTTCAGGATTGAGGAGTCTGCTGCCTCTTTACTCGAAAGACTCACTCTTTACAGCAATCGAAGAATGCTTTTCTTGTTTTCATGTGGATGGAGTTATTTTTCTACCTCTGCTTGTGTGAACATGGTCTCTGCTGGAGGTTTGGTGCTTTTAAGAATGCTGTGGAAACACGCTCCTGGTTCAGCCTTACAACCAAAAATGGCGCACACAGACAATTACTACAGCTGCGATGCAATCCTCAATGACTGCTAATCCTGAATAGCATTTACGAAAAGTTGATTCATTTTGTTTTATTCTGTCAAGTCATTGTAACCTGTACCGTAACAATTCATTTAAAGACTTGAGCTTTGTGACAGGGTGCATTATCCTGCTGGAAGTACCATCAGAGGATGGGTACATGGTGGTCATAAAGGGATGGACATGGTCAGAAACAATGCTCAGGTAGGCAGTGGCATTGAAACGATGCCCAATTGGCACTAAGGGGCCTAAAGTGTGCCAAGAAAACATCCCCCACGCCATTACACCACCACCACCAGCCTGCACAGTGGTAACAAGGCATGATGGATCCATGTTCTCATTCTGTTTACGCCAAAGTCTGACTCTTCCATTTGAACGTCTCAACACAAATTGAGACTCATCAGAACAGGCGACATTTCTCCAGTCTTCAACTGTCCAATTTTGGTGAGCTCGTGAAAATTGTAGCCTCTTTTTCCTATTTGTAGCAGAGATGAGTGGTACCCGGTGGGGTCTTCTGCTGTTGCAGTCCATCCACCTCCAGGCTGTGCGTGTTCATTCTGACATTCAGTTTGGAGTTCAGGAGATTGTCTTGACCAGGACCACACCCCTAAATGCATTGAAGCAACTGCCATGTGATTGGTTGATTAGATAATTGCATTAATGAGAAATTGGACAGGTGTTCCCAGTAATCCTCTAGGTGAGTGTATATGACAGACTATTAAAGTGACACAAAATTATTTTTTGTCTGTGGAAACTGGAATTATTTTCTTTTGTGAACGTTTGTGCTAAATCCATGCTGACCGAGGACAGCGTTGAGAGTACCCTAGTAGTTAGAAAGAAACATCAGGTTAGAAGTGTTACACTTCTGTGCAGTACCCCTTGTTTTTGGAGCAGCTGTAATCGAAAACATTTCTACACAGTTTGACCGGATAATGGGCCAGCTGTTAAAGAATTAGTAAATGGATTTGGATTAGACCGGGTAATTGTAAGTTCTTTAGCCTTGTAAGCTGCGAAAAGGCGAGAGATTGTTGTCTGACTGTTGCAGATGATTGACTAATCTTGCTTATTAAAATGAGACTAATGCTCTTAAATCAGCTTGTAAGCCTTTGTGTTTAAGGGATAGCAAAGGTGTCCTAATGATGCCAATGTTCGAGCATATGATAATTACACGTAATAAATAGCTTTTTAGCCTCACCACACCAGCAGTGTTAATAAGTCTGCTAGATGCACAACTGGCAGTGTTCCACTCAATAATTGAAATCCACTTTCTTTCTGACATATGACTCAAAAAAATTAACATTGATTTGGAATAGATTGTGTTCTTGCTTTGAAAATGATAACAGTAACATTTTGGGGGGCTCAAAAATATGTTTATTGTGTTATTGTGATTTGCAATTTCCGTTTTGAGCAGTTTTACAATTTTGAATTATGTGTAGGACATAAGATTAATTTAGCCGCGATGGGGTTTGAGCCTAATAAAATAGAATAAATAAATGCTATTCTTTTCATGAGCATCACGTATGGAGGTAATAGAGTGTGAATTGCACTTTATTAAGTTAACTTTATTAAGTCATTTGATAAATAAATGGTAAATGTCTTGTTTATTTTGTATATTCAAAAGTTTGTTTTTAAAACTGATAATAGATTCACCTTTACACAAATGAAAAGGGCATGTTTTTACATTTAAACCTACCTATCTATCTACCTACCTACCTTGTTACGTTCTTATCTACCCATCTACCTACTTACCTACCTACCTATCTACCTACCTCCTTACTAACGTACTTACCTTCCTACCTAGCCACTTACTCACTCACCTACCTAGCTACCTTCCTATCTATTTAACTACCTACTTACTTAATTAATTACATATTTATCTACCCATCTACCTAATTACCCACCTACCTATCTACCTACCTCCTTACTTACGTACTTACCTTCCTACCTACCCACTTACTCACTCACCTACCTAGCTACCCACCTATCTATCTAACTACCTACTTACTTACTTAATTACATATTTATCTACCCATCTACCTACTTACCCACCTACCTATCTACCTACCTCCTTACTTACGTACTTACCTTCCTACCTACCCACTTACTCACTCACCTACCTAGCTACCTACCAATCTATCTAACTACCTACTTACTTACTTAATTACATATTTATCTACCTACTCACCTACCTATCTATCTACCTACCTTATTACTTACTTATCTACCCATCTACCTACTTACCTACCTATCTACCTACCTGTCTATCTACCTATCTCCTTACTTGCTTACCTACCTTCCTACTTACTTAGACAGGTGCATGATGACAGACAGGTGCATGGTGATGTCATCACTAACCAATAGGGTGACAAGGAAAGTCTTCGGGAATGATTGACGTCTGTCTTAGCCAATCCACTCACTGGGTTTTCTAACAACAACAATTTCAAGCATCGACGTTTTATTTATCACTATTTTATTTTTTTTTTTGTCTTGCAAAGAGGATGAAATGTATTAGTTTCTAATGACTTTTTATTAAAAAGATTACTTGGTCTTCGTCTGAAAACATTGGGAAATTAGTGCGTGTAAAGTTTTTTTTTTGACAGTAAAAAAAAAAAAAGTTTTCTGTCACTGAGGTTTTATTCAGCCACTCTTAGAGCCTTGAGTATAATGTTAAATGCTTGTGCTTCATTAGGCTAATGAATAAAATCACTCCAGTAATGGATTTGATGCAGAGTAATTAGCTCTCGTTGCATTTGATCCTTTAGTATCAGTTTATTTCGCCGTGTTTTGCTCTGATAATTTAATGTTTTCTACGCTATTATGACAGCACAACACAAACACTTCCCGGTACAGTGCTCTAATTATACTTCCCTGGTTATCTGCGCAGCGAACAGAGGAGTGAAAAAGCTCAGGGACACTTTTTGCACAGTTGTGGTGATGCAGTGTATTTTTAGCCATTCTTCCAGCTCTTAACACTATCCAAGAACACTATCCAAGCGTGAGCCTGTTCCCGCTCTGCAAATCTGTTAGCAAGTGTTTTCTCATCATTCTTTACGGTTGTTTCATCTCCAAGAATAGCAAGCTTGCTTGGAATTCCTCAGGAAATGTTTAGTCACTGGACCACGAGACCAAACGTTAAATGGTGCATTCATAATTTTTTAAATCATGACCTGGAATGACTGTGAACATGGTTTATTGGGGTCCCTGTGTCTGCTGAGCCGAAGCTGCACCATGCTGTCACAGATGTGGATGTCTTTGCACTATTTATTTTTTTTTTAAGTTTAATAATCTATTGTGTTCTTGGTAACCTTATGCTGTATGACTGCTTTGCGAGAGGTTTTATGCCCAGTTTTTACCTGTTGAAATGTTAAAACCAATCCGCAACCTCTTTGGTCACCAGTTTAATCTTAATTTTGAGATAGAGCTCTGATACTTCTACCCTATTTCTTTTGCTCCATCTAAACTATAGAGGTGTAATCTTAGCCTCAAAAAGCTGGTTTTATGGCTCTCTGGGGCTCATGTCTTTTGTGTAGTTCTTTGATTGACTGGGTTTTATCTCCCCATGCACATCTATCCTTCTTCTGTGTGTTTTCACCAGTCATGTGCTGCTGATTCTTGCACATGGCTGGTGAGGTTCAATAATAATTTCTCTTGGCTTGCGTGAGTATGTGGTCTCTTGTGATTTATTGTGTCTTCATGTTGAGCACATGGCTTTGTTCTGTTTTATTGCGCCTCTGGTGTAGTTTCTTGATACCTGGTGAGATCATTTTCCTCACCTGTCTCCCTCATTATTTTTGTGATTTAGTTCACTTTATTTTCGAAGTAATATCAGTTAGTAAGTTCAAATGTACACTCTAATGTGTACTGTAAACGAGCAAGTATAAAGAAGAATTAAACCCTGGATTTTCATGACACACACTTTTCAAAAAATTATTTTCCAATGCCTTTGGCAATATTTATAAGGATTTCATGAAAATCTGATTTAAAAAGAGGTGTGAGTCCTTTGTATTGATTATGGAAACATTGGAAGATCTTTGATAAATAAATAACACAAAATAGGAGTTCCAATCACTGCAAACAGACCACCAGACACAAATGATTTTAAAGATGAAAATGTAGTAAAAGATATTAACAAACAAACAAACGAACATTAAACATAAAATAACAAGGACACCTTCAGGGTGGAGAAAGACCAAAATTAACAAACAAAATCCATTAGAAAAAAGAGAAGTAATTAAATTTCCTAAAAGACAGCAAACATAAAACTAAAACACAACTTCCTTAAACTTCCTAAAATATAACAACAATATTTCCCAAATAAAAATTGGCCAATTACTCCTACGCTAACTAAGTAACACACAACTAATTAAGTACAAATAATTTAAACTAACCTTAAACCAGAATAAACCGAGCATTAAGGTGAGGGTGTTCTGTTGATGGAGGAGGAACCCGGAGCACTTCACCGGACGAGGTGGGAAACCAAGAGAGTTGTCCGAAGTGAGGAACTCCACCCATTTGTAACGCGCACACACCAGTCAGATTAGGCGCTGACGTCAACTAATTATGCGGCACTCAGACTAGCTTTAGCAAGCTCCGATTGGGCAGTGAAGACAACGGCCACCAGCCAACACATTGATTCTGCAGGTCAAAGTTAAATTGAGCTGAATTTTCGTCATAGTGGAATCCAAGTCAGCGGAATTTATTTCATAGTCTGACCACGGCATGAGGACTCCAGACACCGTCTGAACACAACAGAATCAAAAGCAATCCAAGATATTTTAATTGAAGGGCACATAATGAAACCCCCAGGGCTTGTGATTGGCTCTCGAATTGAGCAAATCTTTCAATCTAAAAGGTACCGTATCATGGAAACTATTCTTGCATGCTTTAGTATGGTTCACTCATCAAAACATGCCTCAAGTCACACAGGTTTATGTAGTACTATTTTCTTGTTCTGGGGTCTCAAAACGGCTCGATGGCTGAGGTCACACCCACTGACCAATCAGACGAAACACTAAATCAGCTCATCTCCATGAAAGCTGTACGCGCTGACTGATCCGTAAGTGAACCATCGTAGAACCGCATCAATAGATAAGCAATGAAAAAAGTATTTTTGGTACCAAAAGATTCCTCAGAAATTAGTAGATGTGGCAGACGATAAATATTAATGTTATTAAGGGTGCAGTGATAGTCTAGAAGGGTCAATATGTATTATATATTTTTTGATAATGAGGGAGTGATATTGCACCTTTAGCATAAACATAACAAATACTTAATACAAAATTGCCCTTCTTTAGAGCTTTGATGAAGGTTAAGGTACTTAGGTGATATGCATCGGCAAACCTAATGGAGCTAGGGGTGGAAATATGTTTTTTAATCATTTTAACTTGGCCGTCAATGGGTACCTGCTCACTTCTTGAGTGATAAGAGACTGCAGTTCAGTCATGAGAGTGACAAACCAGAACCACTTAAGCTCAAGAAGTCTTTCCGTAATGCACTGCTAAAAAAAACCCTGTTATTAGTTTGAAACTGTTCCATTTTCATGAAAATGTACAGACATTTTTAAATCATTGTTGCACCTTACTATTGTTTAGGAGCTCCTTTAGTTATTTAAATTGCTAGATTCAGTGTAGAGAGCCCTACCAGAAGTTTCTTTTTACCCAGCTCTCTATTTGCACCGACTAGAAGAGTGCTAATGGAGCTCGACCATGTGAGTCCTCTGCATTGAATATCTCCTCGTCTGGCTGGGCCTGGCTTGTAAAGGCCTCGGGTGTAGGCTGTGTTATTTGTTAGCCCTACTACTCTGTGGGCTTTAGTATGCGATTGTGGGGGACAATGTGGTTTTGTGTGCCCAGTTTTGCATCTACACTCCTCCAGGTGCAGATAAAGAAAACTGCTCAGGGAATAAAAGCTGTCAGAAAGCAGAGCAAGTCAGCGTATTCTCAATGCCACGCTCAAAAGCATTAGTGGCTTTAACGTGCCACCTCTAATCAAAGTCAAAATGGCACAATCGCTCCCTGGAGCGCTCGCAGCAGAACCTGAAACACACCTCTGTGCTTTTTATCCATGATTTTCCAGGTACCTCTACTCTTTTGTTCACATTTTCCAAAAATGCACTCATTTCCTCTGACCTCTCGTCACAGCCGGTGGACCCTCTGAGGGGACTCGTCCTGGATCGGAAGTAACCAAAATAACAAGGGAAGCCCCACAGTGTGCGTTCGAGCTTCGGGCTGTTGCTGGGTTACGTTTCAGGGAGCATGTGGCGTATGGGTCCGTCAGTGTTTTCAGTGCTACTCTGGGAGATTACCAGGAGTTCTTCTTTGTTTTGGAAGATTGCACTGCTGATGTTTAAGTTATGTTGGTAGTGAAGTGAATTAAGGGGCTCTTATTATGAAACCTAATCTTTTTGAGCAGGGGGAGATCTTAAAATATATGGGTTTTTAAACAAGTGGATCTTAAAACAAGCAGATCTTGTGACATGCGAACCTTAAAACAGGCGGATTTTAAAACAAGGGGATCTTAAACAGGCAAATCTTTAAACATGCAGATCTTTAAACAAACGAATACGAAAGCAGGCAGATCTTAAAAAAAGTGGATCTTTAAAAAGGTGGATCTTAAAACAGGCGGATCTTTAAACAGGCGGATCTTTAAACAGGTGGATCTTTAAACAGGCGGATCTTTAAACAGGCGGATCTTTAAACAGGCGGATCTTTAAACAGGCGGATCTTTAAACAGGCAGATCTTTAAACAAACGAATACGAAAGCAGGCAGATCTTAAAAAAAGTGGATCTTTAAAAAGGTGGATCTTAAAACAGATGGATCTTTAAACAGGCGGATCTTTAAACAGGCGGATCTTTAAACAGGCGGGTCTTTAAACAGGCGGATCTTTAAACAGGCGGATCTTTAAACAGGCGGATCTTTAAACAGGCGGGTCTTTAAACAGGCGGGTCTTTAAACAGGCGGGTCTTTAAACAGGCGGGTCTTTAAACAGGCGGATCTTTAAACAGGCGGATCTTTAAACAGGTGGATCTTTAAACAGGTGGATCTTTAAACAGGTGGATCTTTAAACAGGCGGATCTTTAAACAGGCGGGTCTTTAAACAGGCGGGTCTTTAAAACAGGCGGATCTTTAAACAGGTGGATCTTTAAACAGGTGGATCTTTAAACAGGTGGATCTTTAAACAGGCGGGTCTTTAAACAGGCGGGTCTTTAAACAGGCGGATCTTTAAACAGGCGGATCTTTAAACAGGCGGATCTTTAAACAGGCGGATCTTTAAACAGGCGGATCTTTAAACAGGCGGATCTTTAAACAGGCGGATCTTTAAACAGGCGGATCTTTAAACAGGCGGATCTTTAAACAGGCGGATCTTTAAACAGGCGGGTCTTTAAACAGGCGGGTCTTTAAACAGGCGGGTCTTTAAACAGGCGGGTCTTTAAACAGGCGGGTCTTTAAACAGGCGGGTCTTTAAACAGGCGGGTCTTTAAACAGGCGGGTCTTTAAACAGGCGGATCTTTAAACAGGCGGGTCTTTAAACAGGCGGATCTTTAAACAGGCGGATCTTTAAACAGGCGGATCTTTAAACAGGCGGATCTTTAAACAGGCAAATCTTAAAACAGGTGGATCTTTAAACAGGCGGATCTTTAAACAGGCGGGTCTTTAAACAGGCGGATCTTTAAACAGGTGGATCTTTAAACAGGTGGATCTTTAAACAGGCAAATCTTAAAACAGGTGGATCTTTAAACAGGCGGATCTTTAAACAGGCAAATCTTTAAACAGGCAAATCTTTAAACAGGCAAATCTTTAAACAGGCAAATCTTTAAACAGGCAAATCTTTAAACAGGCAAATCTTTAAACAGGCGGATCTTTAAACAGGCAAATCTTTAAACAGGCAAATCTTTAAACAGGCAAATCTTTAAACAGGCAAATCTTTAAACAGGCGGATCTTTAAACAGGCGGATCTTTAAACAGGCGGATCTTTAAACAGGCGGATCTTTAAACAGGCGGATCTTTAAACAGGCGGATCTTTAAACAGGCAAATCTTTAAACAGGCAAATCTTTAAACAGGCGGATCTTTAAACAGGCAAATCTTTAAACAGGCAAATCTTTAAACAGGCGGGTCTTTAAACAGGCGGATCTTTAAACAGGCGGATCTTTAAACAGGCGGATCTTTAAACAGGCAAATCTTAAAACAGGCAAATCTTAAAACAGGCGGATCTTTAAACAGGCAAATCTTTAAACAGGCGGATCTTTAAACAGGCGGGTCTTTAAACAGGCGGGTCTTTAAACAGGCGGATCTTTAAACAGGCGGATCTTTAAACAGGCGGATCTTTAAACAGGCGGATCTTTAAACAGGCGGATCTTTAAACAGGCGGGTCTTTAAACAGGCGGGTCTTTAAACAGGCGGGTCTTTAAACAGGCGGGTCTTGTGGCCCATTGAGGTACTGGTGGCAATGATGGATGTTGAGCTTTCTCTTGAATCATCTTCACTTTACCCATCACTAAACCTCTTCATTTAGACGCACGGAATTCTGTTCATTTCATTTGTTTTTTTTCAACAAATTTAATTTTAATTTTCAATTTAATCAATAGCACGTCTTCTCAGGCTTGTTTTTCTCGATCGTATTGTTTACTCCTGACCTTGCTCTTCCCTTGAGAAAGATAGCAATTACACACATCGGCCCCTCTGAGCTGTTTTGACCCATGGGTCGTTGCCTTGTGCAGTTTATGTGACCTCTCACACGGAGGTCAGGACGCGCATGCTGCTGGTCTAGATAAGAAGCATGCTCTTGGGATTGTTTCGCATGATTTCGAGCGAAAGCCTTGAAAGATTATGTTTTTGGAGGCTTTGTGTTGGTTTGTTGCTAGTCTGTAGGAGATCACGGACTGCGTGCACTGGAGTAATGTGGAAGAGCTGTGGTTGGTTCCCTCAGGCTGCTCTTCACACATTCTGGAAATGCACTCTGAGAGGGAAACCTCGACATGAGTTGAACACTTGGAAGATTTCTGAGAGACTAGTCAATACGTCTGCACGATATCTGAAAGAAATTATTGTCATGGTAATTTTGCTCAACTTTTAAACACGTTTTATAATGAAGATTATTCATCTCCTCGTGCAGCGTTATTCTCTTGAAGGTTTTTTGCAGCCACAAATGAAAACATTTTTAATCAGAACATCAGAACATTTTTTTTCATTGTGTTTGTTATAGCTCTCTGTGATTTAGCAAAAAAAGATAAATACCTTTAAGAGATACTTTTAAATAAAAAAAAAGGACAAAACCCACAACAGGTTTACTTTCTCTCGATATCAAATAGTCTGAGAAATGCTCAAAAACTTAAAAGTCATGGTTAGGGTTGCCAGAGTTTGAGAAAACTTTCGTAAAAATTTAAAAGCTTAAAAGTGAAGTTTAACGGTGTTAGAAAATGAGAAGAGACTCAACTCATATACACATATATACAAATATTAAAAACATAAGACTAAAAAATGTTACACATTTTACATTTGATTGTAAAGGTTGCCAGAGATTGAAAAAATGTGCATAAATGCTCAAAATCATAAGAAATTGTTGGGGTTGCCAGACATTGAGAAAATGCTCCAACATGTAAAAGAAAATTTTGACTAGAGTTGCCAGAGAAAACCTTCGTAAATGTTCAAAAACAAAGAGATGGTTAGGGTTTCAAACAATGTATTTGAAGGATTCTGTTTATTGTGAAAAAAAGTTGTGTATGTGTTCTTTATGTTATTTATATAGGTCTTAAATTTGATTCTAAACGGTCTTACAAAGTCTCAAATTTGACCTTAGGAAACCTGCAGAAGGGTGGAAGGCATTGGAGATCTTGTGAAGGGCGATTTTTGTCTCTCCATGCACGCTGCAGTTTCCTCCTGACCCAGAAACCACCTGCCACATCCTCTCAGTATCAGCCAGGAGCCCTCAGCTCCTTCTGTTCCAGTGAGCTCACTGTACTTTTGGCAGCATCACCATGACTCCAGTCCATTAAGAGAATTAACGTGGGGCTCTCCTGGGACCAGGCTGGATGGGATTGCCCCACCAATCAGCGCACAGACAGCCTCGATCCGCGCGCCGTCCCCGCCGGTGTCCAAGGTTAATGACACGACTGCTTAAGAGATTGCTCACTGCGCGGCTCGCTCAGATCAAAGCTGAAAGAACAAACCTCAACGAAGGCCGATGGTTTCTTCTCAGGAAGCCATCGATTCTGCGATACGAGAGATGTTTCAGCAGCTCCACAGCTGGACCGTGTTTCTTGTAGATTCCTTCTGAGTGAGTGATGGGCTCATCATTGATCTCTGCTGCTGGATGAGTATGTGTCCTGTCAGAGCGTGCGGCACATAATTTAAGGATCTACTTTAGCTTTCAGGGAGCCTGAGTGACGCTCTGAGGAGGTTCTGGTTTAGATGTCGTGCTTGTTCTCTGTTCACCTCTGGGAGCGTCGAGCTCTTATGTGACACATTGCTGATCCAGCAACAACAGAAGCAACCTCTCCTGTCTCCTGCGCTGCTTTGCTCCGCCAGCCGACTTCCTGTCCTTTCGCGATGGTTTTACGTCTTTTTCCTGTTTGTTTTTTTTTATCTGTCTATTCTGCTTCTTGCCCTTTTTTATTAGTTTCTGCATCAGTTCTGTTATTTTACTTATTCTGTATGTTACTGTTATTTTCCTCTCCTGGTTCTGTGCCAGGCGTCACGGTGGTGCAGTGGGTAGCACAGTCGTCTCACAGCAAGAAGGTTGCTGGTTCTAGGCTCGGCTGGGTCGGTTGGTATCTCTGTGTGGAGTTCTCATGTTCTCCTCATGGGTTTTTTTCGCGTGGGTTTTCTCCGGGTGCTCCGGTTTCCCCACAAGTCCAAAGACATGCGGAATAAGAGAATTGAGTAAGAACAATTGCCCATAGTGTTAAAGTATGAATGTGTGTGTGTGAATGTTTCCCAGCGATGGGTTGCAGCTGGAAGGGCATCCGCTGCGTAAAACATATGCCAGAGAGTTGGCGGTTCATTCCGCTGTGGCGACCCCGAAAGGGAAGAAAGCCGACATGAAGATGAATGAATGAATGAATGGTTCTGTGCCCATCTTTGAGAAGCTTGGATATTATTGAAGTATTTTGAGGGAATGTCCTTTAAAGACATTTGTGTGTTCAGGAGACACTGATAATGATTTTGAAGGAAGAGTGTTGCGTTTGGTCTGTTGTTATTTTATTTACTTTAGTGTTTTCTTCTTTCCTGTCCTCACATGCTTCGTTCTAAACTCCCCAGTTGTGTTTTGTCCTTTCCTTTTTTCTTTCCCCTCCTTTCCTTTCCAATCACCTATTTCTTTTCTTTTCTGTGTTCCTTGATCTATCATTCATGTTTCACCTTCCTTTCCTTTTTTGGATGGTCTATCCTTCCTTTTCTTTCTTATAATTTGTCTTGTCATCATATTCTTCTCCTTTTTGTTCGCTGTCTTTTTCTTTCCTTTGCTTTTTTGCTCTTTTCTTTAATTTCCTTTCCATGTCTTACTTTTCCTTTAAGGGAATGTTCTTTTTTCTTTTCCACTCCCTTTCTGTCATTTCTTTTTTTTTCCGGACCTCTTTTCACTCATTTATTTTATGTTTCTTTCCTCTCCACTCTTTTCTTTTGCTTTCCTTTTGCTTACACTTGTTTCTTTTCCTTTTCTTTTCTTTCCACTCATTACTTTTCCTTGTTTTGCCCTTATTTCTTGCCCATTCTTTCATTTTCCTTTGGCTTTTATGTCATCCTTTGCTTTTACTTCCCTTTCCATGTCATTTTTTTGTTCTTTCCTTTTCCTTTTCTTTCCATTTCTATGCTGTGCTTTGTGTCGTATTCTTTTACTTTCGTTTTTTATAAATCCTATAAATAAGCAATAAATAACAGTAGTTTACATACATACATATATATATATTCTTATATATTCTGTCTTTATTTATTTATGTTTTTCTAATAGTCATAACCTAAAGGTGATGTATGCGATCTTTGAGGTGAAATATTAGACATAAAATGAAATGAAACACATGAAATTAAACTCAGCTCTAAACCAATAGCATTCAGTTTATTGGACTCAAGTTTTTTTTTTTATGTACCACCACCAACCAAACTCCCTTTTACGCGAAAAAAACCAAACTCATGGATCTTAAACAGGAAAAACACCTGCCTCTTTCTTTCTGCCTCTTTACATTCATTTCTTTCACTTACCTTATGCATGAGGGAGTTCTTTTTCTTGTCTAGAAACTCTTCTAATCTTTTCTTCACAGTCAGAACAACTTTACCAGTTTTGTTTCACTTTCTATATTCTCTCCTCATCTTTTTGCTTCGTTTTCTCACTCTATCCCTTAATCCCATCTCTTTGTGTTTGAGTTAATCTTTTATTATATTTCCTAAAAACCTTTGAATAATCCGTCACAAATACTTCCTGTAATATCCGTTAACTTTTACTGATTTTTAGACTCAAAGCCCTTTTTTGAACTCTTTAACTGCTCTACCAAAAAAAAAAAAACTATTGAAAAAATATTTATTTGTATTTCTTAACACCTTATATCTGTCAGGAAACTCAGGAAGAACACAACAGAGGAGTCTAATTGAAGAAAAACTAAGCATATTTAATCATCCGAACAGTTTTACAAAGTAAAGTCTCTTTAGGCATTAAACACAGAATCCACCGAGGCACAAGTCTTTTCTAAAGCGAACAGAGTGTAGACCGGATAACAGACTGGAGGAAATGGAGTTGAATACAAAGGGTGCGTTAATGAGTGGAATTACAGGTAGATGTTTAGAAATCGGGGGCTGATCGAGGAATTGAGGATTGGACGTGATGAACTGGGTTCTTGTGTGACAATATCACTCATCTCTACATTACTGTTTCTGAATCCCATTATTTGTAATATATAGTTTTCTATGGTATAAGCACCGTACACATATATGAAAATTCCCCCAAAAAGAAATATTTTGAAAGAGTTTTTTTTTTATCTTCATGCATTGAATCATCTTTATGAATTGAGGGATCACTTTAAGCTTCTCATTTGACACAGAATTTGTCATTATTGGCTTTGATTTTACACCTGTAAACAAAAAAAGTTGTGTAAAATTTTAAAAAAGTCAGGTCGAAGTAGCCAAGAGAAGAATCCGGACCCCAATCGCATGACATTTTAGAATTAAATTTCATTAAAGAACCAATAACTAGGACGCAAAACAACGCAAAAACCACGAGGGGCAAAACGAAGAATAGAAAACTCAAACTAAAGGACTGGAATAAAAAATAAAAAAAACACAGATTACTCACGTCCTCCGTTAGAAAAAACTCAACACAGTGTTCACAGAATCAGCAGTGTGTGTCCGCAAGCAAGAGCAAACTGAGAGAAGCTTGCGAAGGTGAACCAATCGTACACAATGAGAGAAAACCAGGTGTACCAACTGAAAGCTCTAACTGGAAAACGAGAAGAGAGGGAAAAGGTAGGAAAACAATCCGTCCCAATCCGAAGTATGCAGAACATACTGCACCATTAAAGTAGATACTCATTTTCAGAAGAAAATGTACATTATTTTTAGTGTGTGAGACGAGAGTGAGCACGATCTGGGACGCACTGAAACATCCCGTGGTGGAAGTACTTTTTCCACTTCATCTCGCGCGACGCATTTCCTTACTTCATTAAAAAATATTCTAATAATAAATAAAATTTGCGGCTGGAAGGGCATCCGCTGCATAAAACATATGACAGAGAGTTGGCGGTTCATTCTGCTGTGGCGACCCCGAAAGGGAAGAAAGCCGACATGAAGATGAATAAATAAAATTGTCTATGTTTATGTTACTTATTTATTTGCGTCTTCTTTCAAAATGAGTCGTATTACAGAGAGAGCTCGCTTGTTTGGGTCCAAGAGAAAAGCCTTTCTGGCCAAGCGCAGTGGATTGTGGGTAATATCAGCCGGTTGAGCATCCATCGATATGCTGTGCGGAATCTAACCAGAGAAAGCACACACCCGGGACAAACTCGGATACTTTTTTATATATAGTACAGTTTGGGACAGACTGATTCTCATTTTGCACCTTTAAAACTGTGGATAGTGCACCGATTGGGATGCAGCACTGCTCCAAACAGACCAAACAAATCCAAGATGGCCACCGTCAGTCACATGACCTGAGCCCTGCGGCTGGAGGGGGAAAAAGAAAACACAATAAACAGAAAGTGATGACGGAAATCAAGGTAAAACCAAAACTGAGGGAAGGACTGAAAATTCTTGAGAGATCAGAACAAAAAAACACAGTAGCTCAAGATATCGTTAGTTTGGGTTAAAGGATTCATATAATAATGTAACCGGTTATTGAGAAGTGATTGTGAGATTGATATAGGGGTTCATTATCGTGTCTTCTTCTTCTTTGTGCTGTCAGCAGCTCACTTCCTTTGTGGAACAGGACTTATGCAAACTCAGCACACGTTCACTTTCGAGTTACAGAGCCGGAGAGGCTTTGAGCAGTGCACACAACATGCTGTTTGCAGATGATGTGCTGTTATTTTACTCAGAGAAAAGTGTGTTCTAGTTGTGCTCTATCTGTGCGAGTCTGTAGCTGTTTAATTCAGTGCGTGAGCTCTTTCATTACCCCGCAGTTTAACTGTCTATTCTAATCACTGGAGCAATTAGCAGCTCGATGCGGCTTATATTTTAGAGTGTCAGGGTCTCCGAGGGTTCTTACCTCGCCGTATTTATCCTCTAACAGATCGAGACATCATGTTAGGGAGCGAGTTCAGATAAAGACAGCCGCTCCGCTCCGCAGGTGTGCTTCTGTGTATTTGCAGAGCTAATGAAGAGCAGGTTGGAGGACGTGTATCAGGACAAAGAGTACAATCAATGAGAATTGATGAGTGACTTGCCTTCGAGGAGCTTTTGTACCTGGGAGAAAGCAGTGGATCGTGTTACAGGGGACTGTATCAAGTCTAGCTGTCTATGCCAACCTCGTAGATACTGAGCACAGTGTTATTGGTAATGTAATGTTTATTAGCAGCTTTAAAATCCACTCTCTTGGTAATCTTCAGATGTTTCACAAAACTTGTAACTAGTGATGTCTATCATTCAAACTAGGGCCGTATAGCTATGGAATGTTTTAAGTAATCAGATATTATACTCCAAATTTCATCGATAATCGGATAAAACTTGTGATGTCACGCAACACTTCCGTTACCTCCCGCTCCACTCACCCAATGATAGCATGCACTGAAATTTGGATTATTGTTTATTCAAAAACGCTTTAAGTCCCTCAATGAAACCTTGCGTGTATTAAACTGCCGGAAGTTCTAAATCTAGCCTTCGAGGTGGCGAGTACGGCCTCCGCGGATCTCCCTGCAGCTCTGGGATTGATGCTCTCTCTTGGTTACCTTCAGCTTGTTTTATCAGGAATATTTCAACTTAATTCAGTGCTGTCGATCATTAAAACTAGGACCGTAGCTATGGAATGGTTTAAGTAATCAGATATTATACTCAAAATTTCATCGATAATCGGATAAAACTTGACCCCCGATGCTCGCTGCTCCACTCACCCAATGATAGCATGCACTGAAATTTGGATTATTGTTTATTCAAAAACGCTTTAAGTCCTTTTAAAATCAAGCGGAACATTATGTGCAGCCAATGTGTTACCAATAACGTAATATAATCAATATTAGAGTATAGGTCTCCTAAAAAATACGTTTAATAAGTGGAATGTGGTTCTGGAATGCAAATTAGAGGAGAACTCGCGTGTGAAAATAACTTTATCTTTCCTTTCCAAACAGCAGTTTCCACTTTATAGACTTAGTTGTTTTTTGTCATGTTTTTTTTTTTTTTGCTAAACTTCGCCTAATTAAGTTATTATCAATACCGGAACAATACAGCCGAAGGTTTTTCCACTCAGTCTACATCTTGCATTCACTACGCTGACAAAACTAGTGCAGAGGTTTAATGTTGTGATGTCCTAACCTTCGGCGTGTATTATGTGGTTTATACCATTATCTTTGGCCAACATTTACATATTAAATGTGTATTATTAATATTTGCGCTGGAGACGGCGCATTTAATATTAATGTTACCTCTATCTGGCGACTTCCTTGCACTCGCGGAAACAGGAGCGCTTACACAGTCAGAGTTCCCAAACATCAAAGTAACGTTGAGATATTAACATGAATGAAAACAGGCCAATGCCAAAATCTTTATTGTGAAAATATAGAAGAAAAGGAGACCGTAACAATCAGTCCCTGCTCTGCGTTTCCTGATCGTCTCTCGGCAGGATCGCATGTCTCTCATTTTCAGTCCATCCGAGGTCCACCAACGACGATTGGAGCAAAAAATAACCGTGCAAATTAAATAATATAGTCACCAAAAGAATCTAAGTTGAGCAAAAACATTAACTATTACTGAACTGTGATCAAACGCTTTAATCTTTGATTATCATTGACTATGATTAATCTTTTTTTTTAACCCTTTCACACCTGGGTTATGGGTCTCGAAAAAAACCCCCATAAATGTTTGTGTTCTTAATCATTTACTTCACTATATATATATATATATATATATATATATATATATATATATATATATATATATATATATATATATATATATATATATATATTAGTGTGTGTGTGCAAAAGTGTGCAAAGTGTAATCAAAGCAAAAGGTGGCTACTGTGAAGAAGCTAGAACGACATATTTTCAGCTGTTTCACACTTTTTTGTTATGAATACAATTCAAGTTAATACAATGAATACAAGTTAATTCATAGTTTTGATGCCTTCAGTGTGTAAAAATTTTCAATTTTTATAGTTATGAAAATAAAGAAACCCTTTGAATAAGAAGGTGTGTCCAAACTGGGGGTCTGTACTATAAATATACATATTTGGGTTTTTATAAATTGTAGTTTTTACTGCTTCTACAGACAGCGTGATGAGCTTTTCTGGATTTTATTGCTTTGGAAAAAAATGTTTTGATTACAATTTGGCAGATATTATATTTTCCACAACGACTAAACACCTGAAGATATGTGGAGTCCATCGAAAGGGACTCCGGGATCGAAGGGGTTAGGATGTGGTACAAGGGTTTGCTCAGTTGGAAACGTAGACATGAAATGCCTGAATGAACCGCTCGTCCAAACTCTGAAAGTCTGCTCCGCTTTGGCTCTCTGTGGCAGAAATGATGCCGACTGTTGACAGATTGTTGTGGATTGTGTTGAAGTGGAGCTAATTCACCTAGAAAAACAGTAAAGTACAGACGCTTCCTCAGTCTCTATATAAAATCACATATAAACAATATAAAATACACATTTCATTCAATTACTCCCAATAATCTGCAAGTTCTTGTTTAAAAGTTGTTTATGTGCTGTTTACCACAAAACATCAATGTAAATAGTTAATGAAGTGTTATAAAATTTCTAATGTTTGACCGTTCATTGGGGTGCTTTTTATTTTTGAGAGCGAGTTGAGGAGAAATGGTTGTGGGGGAAATATGTGTTGGATTGATGCATCGATAAAGGTTTCAAGATCACTTCTGCTCATCAACGCCTCTCCTGGAGTGGTGGAAGGAAACTTTGATTACTGCAGTAATTTCGACTGCTACTATAAGAGTTTATGACTGGGGCGAAGATGTGTACAACCAAAGAATTTAGCTGCTATTAAAATAAACCAGTATTTTACAGTTACACAAATGAATTATTTAAAGTACAAAAAAACATAAAAGGCGATATTTTTGTATACGTAATATGAAAACCCTCATTACTAATGGATGGATGCAGATAATTACATAACTTGTTGAGTACGCTCTAGTGATCCGGGTTTACAGTGCAGCTGAAGGTCTTGGCAATTCACGAAGCTTGGTAATAAATAGACACAATAACAATAAACATCTTTTTTAGCATTCAGAACAATAGTGGGATCGTATCCAGAGTTCCTGGTTGAAACTTGGTGTTTCAATGAAATAGAATTTGGCTGAAATCTCCTTTAATCCTTCCTCCTTGCATAAAAATCCCTGAACTGTTACCGGCGTCGATTAAAGGAGCACCAATAAACCCTTAACGATGGCCATCTCTTTTCTTTCCCCTCTGAGACGCTGCGTGTGTGTCAGCCACTCGTCTGTAATCTCTAATACTCTGCTCATTACCGCGCGGCCGCCTCATTATACTGAATACGAACAGAGTGTTCGGCCCTGGAGAGCTTTGTGCGTGAACGCTGTTTAAAGGGTGTTCTTTATTAATTGTGGAGGAACACTAGCTGCTGAGATTCTCAGCTGTTCATTTCCGAGGAATGACGCACCGTCCGCCTCAAAAGAACAGAGCAGCCAAAAGAACTGAACCCTCTCTGAAAGCACTGCTACTGAATACAGGACACAATACACAATCTTTCTAATTCATACACATAGGGCTGAGTGATAATTCTACATCCATCCATCCATCCATCTTCTCCCGCTTATTCGGGTCTGGGTCGCAGGGGCAGCAGTCTAAGCAGGGATGCCCAGACTTCCCTCTCCACAGACACTTTCTCCAACTCCCCGGGAGGGATCCCGAGGCGTTCCCAGGCCAGCTGAGAGACATAGTCCCTCCTGCGCGTCCTGGGTCTTCCCCGGGGCCTCCTCCCAGTGGGACGTGCCCGGAACACCTCCCCTGGGAGGCGTCCAGGAGGCATCCGGAACAGATGCCCAAGCCACCTCAGCTGACTCCTCTCGATGTGGAGGAGCAGAGGCTCTACTCCGAGCTCCCCCCGGGTGACAATTCTACATCGATTATTAATACATGATATACATTTTCTCGATAAAACTCTAGAGAGGTCGATAGTTTGATGGCCGCTGGAAAAGTATCGGAACCTCCGAGCTCCAGAGTCGCGCAATATAAAATATTCCACCACAGATGACCAAATTACACACAAATAACACACAAATAACACACAAATAAACAAATTACCTTTTGTTTTAATGTTTTTCTGATTTTACTGTGTCTGTCTGATTTTTTTTGTTTTATTCACCTTTTTAGAATGTTGGTATTTTCTTTTTTTCTTCTTTTTTTTATCTAATGTGCTGCTTCAACAAAGATGTCAAACGATAGTTTGTTGTGAGAATCTACAATGACAATAAATCTTTGAATCTTGAATCTATTCATGCTCAGAGATTAAAATTGCTGCACTTGTATCCTGCTTTTCCACAAAATCACGCTATATTTTGTACATTTGTCATCTTTGCGCATCTGCGTAGAGTTCTTGCTACATGATGTAATGATCTGGAAGACCAATCAGAAGCAGCGCTTCATTAGAAGGTGTTATTTGATGCTTCTGATTGGTTTTGTTTGTTGACTGATATCATTTTAGCCAATAGATACACAGCCTGCTACTTTATTCTTTAAAAAAAACTATTGATTGTATTTTTTGTACACTGTTCAATCCTCTGGTAAACTGTGTTGTTGTTGTTGTTGTTGTTGTTGTTGTTGTGGTGTGGAGTTATATAAGGAAACATTGAACTGAGTTGTAGTGAGTTGGTTGGAGGCTCACTATGTTGTCGTGGCGGTCAGAGTTTGACACAAATAAACGTGAAAACACTCACTTGGGTGATTTGTATTTTTATTTTTTTGATGAGTACAGTGGCCAATACGTAAATTACACAGCTTGATAACATACAACACTTTTACATCCCAGAAAACTAATTTAGAAATTGCGAAACGAGCCTACGTTTTAGAAAAAACATTCGCATTTCCTGAAACAAACACAAACACAAATTCATTTTCAGAAACCGGAAAGGATTGGAACCGTTGGAGAACGGACGACTTTGGGAAGATTGGACTAACCTCACCTTTTTTGTCGTCTAGGCCTCATTTTTTGTTATATGTTATAATAAAGTTTTTTATGATAAAATGTCAGATACTCTATAGCGCGGGTTTTCAAATCCTCTCCTGGAAAGCTACAGCGTTGCACATTTTTGTTGCAATCCTACACTTGCTTCAAACATTCCAAGAGAACATTAACCAGCGCAATCAGGTGTGTTTCATGATGGTTGAATCAGAAATGTGTCAAATCTGCAGCCCTCCGTGACCGGATTTGGAGAGCCTTGCTTCATAGTAGACAACTGCTAAGCACTGGTGATAATTCTAAGCAAGCTCTTGAGCTCAAAAGTGCAAGATTTTTTATGAACGGATAATCCACCGCTGTCAGTTCAGGTCAGAATTGTTTTAGCGTTGAGGCATAAAGATATTGAGCGGCCGCTCTGTGATGTATTCGCGGACATCTTTCCTGCACTGAGCCTTCTCATCCAGTAATGCAGGTTTTAACAGCCAGAACCCTCCTCACCAAACCCCTGTGGATTAATCCAATGCAGCTCCGTTCACATGACGACCCCATAATTCACTTCAGCATCTCTCCCCTAGCAACAGAGGAATCAAATCAAAGAGTAAAATAGCCCATCGCTGAGATTCGCTCGCCCCTGGTCAGCTCTTTACTGATATTGGTGCTCATTAAATCAATGCGTCTCTAGCCTTGCTGTAAGGAATTCTAAGAGATGGATGAAGCAGATTAGTTAAATTGGGGGGTCCTTAGTATGTTTCTTAGGGGTGCACTTATGCAACTGATGCATTTTTCCACCCAAATTGAGTGTAGCATTGGATCAAAACATGTTATAACTAGTCTAAATCAATGACTGTTCAAAATATGGATGATGCAAAGCCTTCCCCTAGCATTGGACCGTCTGAGCAGGATTTAACCATCGCCTTTACAGACAGAGAGAGACTGTACATGTGCAGAAGTAGTTTACAGGAGAAAAGGGCGGTGATATATTTCCCCATCTCCACCTGGAATCTCACGCCTATTAGTCCCTGTTATAAGAGGTACGTTTATCAAAAGGCAACTCGACAGAACTAGCAACAATAAGCTAACGAGTTTTTTTTGATTATTAATCTCAATCTAATTTGACTGATGGAAAAAAAAACGGCGTGTTCCTGGTCTCTTCTCGGACCCCCGAGGTGAGTTAGTACAGTTAAAAACAGAACTGCTCATTTTCAAAGCCTAAACAAGTATTTGAGGAAGACTTGATGGCAGACAGTCAGCTTACATGCAGGTCGTATTATATTATTTTGTTGTATTTATCAAAGGCCGGTCCCTGAAAATATTGTCTGACAAAAAATGTTGGGCACAAACTAGTCTTTCCGGGAGGATTTGATTGAGTTTGATCGTTGACAGCATAAAATCTCCTCTCTCACAATGTGGAGACGGTAGACAGTCAGTGCAGTGCAGTGATTGGTTCATTGTAGCTGTCAATCACATAATCATGCCTCCATTTTTAAGGAGAGATGAGCCAAACGAAAATAAACTTTTAAGTAAAAAAAATAAAACTCTATCTACTGCATAGCTATCTATATTATAAATAGTCAAAACCATTATTCTAAGCAACTTCATTTATGAAGGAAAAAATAAATCCAAAGTTTACGTCCTCTCTCGTTACATTAGGTAGCGGAGTTAAAAAAAAATCATACAGCAGCCATACTCAGGGGGGCGATCACGGCGTTGTGGAATCGAGCGGTAGGTCAGATTTATGAGGTGTGGCCTATTATGTTCCATAACTTCTCTCACAGAGCGTGAGCAAGTAACCATCGCTGGTTTCCAGCAGTCAGAGATGAGATCACAATTGTTATAGAATTAACAATTTAATTATTATGTTATTAATTATTAAATAATAGATTGAGTTGTATGAGCCTATGTTTACTTGGGATGGAACAGGAAGTGATGTAGAGGGGCGGGGATCTCAAGGAGGTACCCGTTTCGGGGCTCGCTCGCTCTCTCTCTTGCGCCCCTGCTGGCGGGCGGACGTGTGCTGCTCGCCTCTTCCTTCTATCCTTTTTTTAATTTCTTTTATACTTCCTCTCTGATGCTTGCGATGTGATCACATGCTTCGTTGATATAAAGGTATGAGCTTAATTCATGTTTGGAATAAGTAATAAATTGCTGTTTGCGATTGTGTTCATAAATCATGTCTCATGAGTATCAATATTTCCATGACACAATAAACTCCTGGGGCCTGTTCTATGAAGCTGGATAAACCGGCTAGCCAGCAAGTTCAGGTTAGGTTTGCTCCAATCCTGGGTTTTGGCTGCTGTGAAAGTGTCTCGGATTTAATCATTCTTTGTCGCCATGGTTACCTATTACACCGTTAATAGTTTGGTTACGTTCTGGATCAGAGAATGCACACTTCCATCCATCCATTCATCCACCAATGATGAATAAATAACAAATTAATGCAAATAAATTATAGTAAATGCTCACCACTTTGGGTTATATTTTTATTTTTTATTGCAACGCTCTTTCTTAGTTACTGTATAACTAACAGTGAACATAACTAATCATTAACTATGTGGTTTTTACTGTTAGTTATCAAGTTGTTACCCTTAACTAATTAACAACTACTGCTATAGCACTGCTGCTGCTATAGTTTATCAATGCTGCTCTACTGTGGTTCACTTCTGGTTCAGTCAGTGTGTGCTAATCTGAGATGAGCTGCACTAGCGCTTCATCTGATTGGTTAGTGGGCGTGGCTTCCTATAAAAAGGAAATAGGATTACACAAACATGCATGAAGCTATCTGAATATGACTCGAGGAGTGTTTTTAATGAGGGAACAATACTAAAACATGTCAGAAAAGTCATGATAACACTTTACAAAGGCCTGAATAATTATTATTTAATGCATAAATTCATACTAAAATGAATTATTCATTCTGACATCACCTGATGATGATTCATGTCATCTTATTGTAGTGATTTCTCTTATTTTAAACAGATGGAAACTCCTTTAACCGTGCACAAGATCACTTTTTAAATTCCCACCAAAACTTTGCAGCCAAATGGGATTCATGTTCCAAAGCATGCAGCATCTCTGCTAACCGAAGCTTAGCCATCTGTGGACAGACGTATCTGATTCCTTTCCTCTCTGTTAGCTAGCGAGCAAAGCTTGCAGACTCATTTAATCAGCGACCTCCCCCACCCCGTGTTCCGGAGAGCATCGCTGATCAGTGAGATCCTCTGAAGGGGTGAGACGGCTCTTTTTTAACTCTCAAACACTGTGTAATGCACACCGCTGTTTGATTTTCTGGGGAATCGTCACACGCAGGATCCGATGGCGCTTTTCCAGAAGGTTCTGTTCTAGTGACCTCACAGCTGCCTCGCAGATGTAACACGAGAGCAGCCGTCGTGGGTTACACCAGAGATCTGGAATGTTTTTTGCCTCTTTTATCTCTTAATCACTCATTTAAAAGAATTTGTGCTGAGGGCCACAGATAAATGGCTTGATGGAGCCGCATGCATCATCTGTAGAGCTGAACATGAGTGCAGCCGCCGGCCGTTACCTGTCAGGGTAATTAAATTCTGTGCTGTATTACTCCCGGTTTTGGTTTAAAAGCATGTTTTGGGGATGCATTAGCAACGTATCATTTAGATAATGGATAATCTTTGACTGAATGCATCAGTACAATAACATCAGCCCTCGATTTTCATGCAATTACTCTGCAGAGCTGGCCTGAGCCATGAAGTGTGGTTCACTCAAAGGGACGCTTCTGTTACAACATTTGCTTATAAACGTAGCAACCTATGAAATTTCTCTCATGAATTCATAAGGGAGAGTGTCCTGGAAAACCCACATGACTCTTATTAATCATATATATATATATATATATATATATATATATATATATATATATATATATATATATATATATATATATATATATATATATATATATATATATATATATATATATATGTATACTCTTCATTTGAATGTATTTAAATGTATATATTTAAATATGTATATGTATATATGTTATTTAAATTCAATCAACTGAAGAGTATTCAAAAGAGGAATATATCCACATATATATGTTAAACAGTGTTATTTATATATATAAATGTATACTATGTTTTCAAAATGCATTTTGTAATAAAATATTAAAAGGGGACAAAATCTAATATTTCTATATGTTTTATCATATACATTTCTATATATTTAAGAAATATATTGACATGTTTATAACAACAATATTAATAATGCCTTCAATGTATATAGCACTTTTCCAGATGCTCAAAAACGCTTTACAATGTTCGGAGCATTATTCATTCACTCTCTGGTGATGAACTCTATTCTTTCTGGCCAATCAGTGAGCTCAGAGAATGACCAATCAACAATCAACAGAAAAAAGTCACACGTTTCTATTCAATCAGAAAGCTTTGGCTTGTCTCTGCTTGCTTTTAGAACTTCCTCCAAATGATTACGAAAAAAAGGAAGGTTTGACAGACTTGTCGCAGAAGCTCCCAAAAGCTAATCCGAGGTGAGACTTTGTAATAAAAATACAGAACTGCACGGAATGTTTGAAGTTCTGCAGGAATATCTGCAGCGCTTTTGGGTGTTCAAACCAGGATGGAGAGACCGAACAGTGCTCAGGTTTAGTTCAGCCCCTCTGACAGTGTGGCTGCCGTCGATAGCATTCAGTAGAGTCAAATCTTAGAGGAAGATTAAAGGAACTTCCATCTATGGGGACTCACTCTATGTGCTCTGCCTCACAAGTAGAAGAGCTCTCGTTAAGCATGCCTCCCACTCCCACTCTCTTAAAACCAGAAAGAAAACCCAAGAGAAGGACCTCACGCTTGTTCCCAGCTTCTCTTTGATGTAATTGGTCAAGTGTCTGTCTCATGTGAGTAGAGAACGAACCCGATGGTGCTGCTCGTCCTTTCCAGAGATCGTTCTGTTTAATTAGAGCGCTCTTCTTCCATCGTGTGCCTCACTTGAAAGTAGTGAAGCTCTCATTAGTTTTGGACAGCTGGGAAGGTTATTTATAAATAGCCACATGTTTCCTGGTCCAGCATTGGGAGATCTCCATCTTTAATCTGACTCTTCATGATCACAGATGAGTAGACAATAAAACTAGTTTCGCCGGGAGACGGAGAGGGTTAACGATCTCCATCAGATTGGCTTCATTAGGTTCAGTTGCTGAGCTGTGTGCACTCCAGCCGAGGAGTCTGCCACCGAAATGTCTATAAAACAGTGTTGAGCCAAGAATGTAGATTGCTTTAGCGACTGTGTTAATTAGACGTCATATAAAGCAGGCTGGTTTGAGTTTTGCAGCTTAATTGTGGCTGTGTAATGAGGAGAAGCAGCAGGAGACGGGGATTTGAGGCTCTGGGATCTCGCCGGGTTGGCAGGAGTCGGTCTCGGAGGCTTAAACACTTGATATTGGACTGCTTTGAGTAGGAGTTTGTGCGGATGTTTCTTTCTGAGAGTCGTTCGTGCAAAACATTGTCACAATATCACGCTGAATTCCAAATTACAGGAAAAAGGTGCAGAAGACTTTTTTGGTGAGGAGGCTAACTTCTCTGAACTTAGTTTTTAAGATTTTTCAATATTTGTATTTCATCATTTTAAACTGTTTTCTTGAATACATAAAATAACAAGCTAAAGATGCGATGCTCTTCCTGCAGTATTCAGTGATTAAAAGTATTCTAAGAGATGAGCACTCAAATTGACAAGAGCGCTTCACTTTAGTGAGCACAGATGAGAAAGCGCAGCTCTCTTGAACTTAACTGTTTTCTTAAGTTTCTTGCTGGGTGGCCGCAACTACCTAGCAAACATTTCTACCTTGAAAATGAAATCGAGAACTGGTTTAAATATATTTACCAAATTAAATTTGACAATTTGTTAATTACCTGTTTTAGCCGCTCAATCAACATCGTTTTAGAACTTAGGACATGCAAATATGAAGTGAAGTGAAAGTGAGCAGTTGGCCAGATATGGAGTGAGCCATGCTCAGAATGTATGCTCTGCATGTAACCCATCCCACCGTACACACACACACAGCAGTGAACAAACACACCGTGAGCACTCACCCGGAGCAGTGGGGGCCATGGCTGCGGGGCCCGGGGAGCAGTCGGGGAACTGGTGCTCGCTCGAGGGCTCCACAGCTGTGGTTGCTGAAGATGGAGAGCAAGTGTTTCATTACTCACTCCACCTTCAACTCGGTGGATCTGAGGATCGAACCTGCAACCTTCTGATCACAAGTCAATCTCCTCATCCACCGGACCACAACTGTCCTTGAGCCTTCCTGGATGTTCATATGGTTATTTTCTACATTAACGTAACCTTTTATAGCTATTAGCATTCATCAATTATAGTTAACTACAGTTTACTACCAAAATAAATAATAAATCATTTACATTTACGAAAAATCAAGGTCTAATAGAACAGGTAAAATACGAAAATCTAACTGTCTAAGCCAAGCTTAGTGAAAACCAGACTACAAAACACCAAAAAGGAGAATCTTCTCTATCAGCGACTGAGAAAAAAGTAGGCGTAGGTGCCTGGCCAGGTGTCATCAATCAGCAAATTAAAGTGCTTACACTCAACACAGGAGTTTGGCAAAACATTCGACCAGTAGAGGGTGCCAACCTGAAAATAATCTCAAGAATGTTGAAAAAAAAAACCACTTCACAACTTAACACTCATAAAAAAAAATGAAATTTAATAACAGTTTGGCAAATTCACAGAATGGCTCATCAACTAACACGTGACATGTTTACAACGCACATTCGTTGACTATAGGGGGAGCCCTCAAGCAGAAATAACAGTGTAGTTTAAAAAAAAAACAATCATTAGATTCCTGTGAGAGATTAACATAGAGGTGGAAAGAAATATTTTGCTCTCTAACATCACTAAGAGTTTTCATACAAAGATCAAAAATCAATAGTCCTAAAACATAACCCTGTGGTACACCACAAGTATATGGTGAGGTGAAGAAGATACAAGGACTTAGTCAACAAAAAGTTTACAGCCTCTTCAGTGAGATGTTTGAACAGAGAAAATGACTCTAGAATATAGAAAACGTTCTATACTTCATTTCATTCACAATGTCACTTTATTTATAAAGCATATTTCAACACAACTTTTCAGTGACAAAAGTATGCTACAAAATAAAACAGCTCAGTTAAAAAAAAAAGAAGAACTCACAGAGAACTCACACAAACACTTGAGATAAAATACATACAGGAAAGGGTGCATCAATCCTTTAAAAGCTTTATCAAAAAGATAAATAAAACAAAGAAACTGACAGTGAAGGGGTGAGACGTATGGCAGTAGGTGGACTGTTCCACAGCCGAGAGGTCACTCCAGCACTTTAGCGGTGACCTAGAGACCATTAACAGCCTCTGAGAGGATGATTGGAGTGCTTTTGAAGGGTTGTGCTCTGTATAGGTGCAAGAGCGTTTAAAGATTTAAGAACAATCATTAATATTTTGATGTCAACATGAGATAGAGAGCGTAGGACTGGAATGATGTGTTCTTGTCTGCGTGTTCTAGTCAGGAACCTTGCTGCTGAATTCAATAGTTTGTTCAAAGTAGTCTGGAGAGTACTGATTCGCCAACTCTGACATAGAAAAAAATACAGTCACCCAGACCTGAAGAAATGCTGAGAGTGTGTTACGCTCCAGGGTTCGGGGCGATAAAAAATATGTAACTTTGGCTAAAAATATGATTTGAAAACAGAATTAAATAGCCGGTCAAACTTCAGTGTATTGTTGAAAGTAAAACAGGTTTTAGTTTTACTTTACTGACTGCGGTAGGTTTGCTGGGGTTAGATGAAGCGGTGCAGAGGTGAAGGAGGGATCAAAAAAATTATTCAGTTTTGTTTCTTTAACTTGAGGAAGTTTTTAACATAATTTAAACAGGCTGAGAGATTGCACTTTTAACATAATTGTATGAGCAGATAGACCTGAGTCTCATCTGCATAGCACTGGAATGACATGCTGTGTCACCTATAAATAGAACCCAAAGGAAGAAGGTACAGCGAGAAAACGATGGGGGCTAGGACACAGCCCTGTGGGACCCCATCAAGCTGCAGTGCTAGAACTCACGTCCCATATCTTCACAGAGAAAGATCAGTGAAAGAGATGAGATTTAAACCAAAAGAGAATACCTACGTAGTGCTTTAGCCTGGAAATCAACATAGAGGGGTCAACTGTGTCAAAGGCTGTGGTAAGCTCCAACAGAACCAAAGCTGCACCTGAAACCTGACTGAAAAGTTTTCAAAAACATCATTTTCCAATAAGTGGGGTTAAGGTTATACTAATACTAATGTACTAATATTCTTTTCATTCGTTCATTTTAACTGCGTTTGAAGCCTGTGAAGTGGTGAGAAATGTATAGTATGGGGAAAATGCTGAAATATTTAGATAATACTATTTAGATTTGTATAAAGTTTAGATTACATCTTAGAAAACATTGTGTGCAGTACATTTTTAGAGGTGCATTATTTAGTAGTATTAATCTGTAACCTTTAAAATTGTTGGCCCCTTTTAAATCATTTATAATAAATATTTGACCCCTATAGACTGCAGTTGAATTACTTTTCTCCAATATCTTTGCAAAGCAAGGTATGTTAGGAGATCTGAATCCAGCGCATGAGAAGATCTGAATGCTCAGCTGTGGATTCCTAACGAACCATAATCATCTAATCTAAACATGTTGGCCCTGTGTGCATAACACAGTCTCAGATTAAAAAAAAAGAAAATTGCATCATCTCACTTCAGACATCCATGGTGTTCCTGAATAGCGACTCCTCAGGGGCCGAAACACAATATCACGCTCTTTCCAAACAAGGCCCTCTTCCACAGCAGCCAAGGGATTTGAGAAATACCGAGTGGATGTGACATCATTGCAGTGCCACCAGCACTGACCCCAGCACAGTGTCCCTTTATTCAGGGTCCTGATTTCCTAAAAGATGTGAATCGAGGCTTGGTGCTTTTGAATGCCAGTGCTTCCTGTCTTCAAACGGGTCCTTGTTGCATGGCTTATCAATCTTGTGCGTACATGGAGACGTCTGTGCAACACATCCATGAAGTGTTAAATGAAACCAGTGAACGGGGTCTGCCGCATTCACACACGGTTCTACACACGCCGTGTTTTTACATGCTAGCTAGGCTCTAAACTTCTGTCAGATAACATCACTAGGGCCCTTATTAGCATCTGACTAAATAATGCCAAATATAACACCTTTGAACACTGCCCCAGAAACCGACCTAAAACTTGTCAAAACCTAACATTTGCTATCGAAACAGTGTCCATACCACGAAAACATAAAATAACTATAAACAACAAATTACTTAACACCAATAATCTGATCAATATAAAATTAGACTACAAATTATACAACTTGCAAACGTACTCTCTAAAATTTGGTCTCCTAAACATTAGATCTCTTACACCAAAAGCTGTAATCATAAATGAATTAATCTCAGAACTGAACCTTGACATACTGTGCCTAACTGAAACATGGCTCACTCCAAACGATTATTTTGGATTGAATGAAGCGACACCCAAAAATTACTGTTACAATCATGAACCACGCTCAACTGGTCGTGGTGGAGGTGTTGTTACAATATATAGAAATACCCTAAACACAACCAAAAAGACAGAACATAAATTTAAATCCTTCGAAGTACTTGTGCTCCATATTACACCGGCAGAATCAAAACAAAGATGTGCATTCTCTGTAACATTAGCTGTTGTCTACAGTCCACCAAAACACAATTCTAGCTTTCTTCAAGAATTTGCTGATTTTGTCGCACATCTTTTGGTCGAAGCAGATAAAATACTTATTTTTGGAGACTTTAACATCCATATCGATGACAAAAAAGACTCGTTGAGTATTGCCTTTACAGACCTCCTAAATTCATGTGGGTTTAAGCAAAATGTGGTCGGCGCAACTCACCGTCTAAACCACACTCTAGATTTGGTTCTATCTCATGGCATTGACCTAAGTGACATTGTTATATCGCCTCAAAGTGAGAACATCTCAGACCACTATCTTGTATCTTGTGCTATGCAGACTATAAACATTAGCAGTAGCATTCAACGCTACCAACTAGGGAGAAATATAAACCAAAATACTAAAGAAGCATTTATAAGAAACCTACCAGATATTACTCAACTTTCTAGTGTACCTGCAGATGAAAATGAACTTGAAACGATCACCTACAGTTTGAATAATATTCTCGCTAACACCCTAGACACTGTAGCCCCGCTTAATTTAAAACAAGTCAGAGATAGACAGGCCACTCTGTGGTCTGATGATAATAGAAAGGTGCTAAAAAGAAAAACCAGAAACTATGAGCGTAAATGGAAAAAAACTAGATTGGAAGTATTCAAAATTGCCTGGAAAGAGAGCATGTCTAAATATAGACTAGCACTAAAAACTGCAAGAACTAACTACTATCACAAGTTAATAGAAACAAATCAAAATAACCCACGCCTCTTATTTGAAACAATGGCTAATTTACTAAACAGTCAAACATCGACAGATTCAAATGCAGCTATAAAATTTAGCAGCAATGATTTTATGAATTATTTCTCAAATAAAATTACTTCTATCAGATGCAAAATTACTAAAACTCATATTCAATCAAAGCAGCTTAACTCAAACCCTATACCTTTGACTCACTCACTGCAGAATTTTTCAAATATTGACCTGAAAGAACTGCTAAAAATAATCACAGCATCTAAATCATCAACATGCTCTCTAGATCCTGTACCAACAAAATTACTGAAAGAATTGCTACAAATAGCTCAAAAACCATTTCTAAATATTATAAACTCATCTCTAACGCTAGGTTATGTTCCTAAACAGCTAAAACATGCAGTAATTAAACCACTAATCAAGAAAACGCACCTGGATCCTACTGAGTTATCCAACTATAGGCCAATCTCTAACCTTCCGTTCTTGTCAAAAATATTTGAGAAAGTTGTTATAGCACAGCTCAGCTCCTTCTTACAAAAGAGCAACTGTTATGAAGATCTTCAATCTGGATTCAGAGCGCATCACAGCACAGAGACTGCGCTGGTTAAAATTTCAAATGATCTATTACTTGATTGGGATCAAGGAAATATCTCTCTTCTAGTTCTGCTAGATCTCAGTGCAGCCTTCGATACGATAGATCACAGGATTCTCCTCGAGAGACTAGAGAACGATGCAGGCATCCAGGGCCAGGCTCTTAGATGGTTTAACTCTTACCTCTCTGACCGGAGTCAGTTTGTTCATGTAAATGGAGACTCATCGGACACAATAGCAGTAGAGTATGGAGTTCCTCAAGGATCTGTTTTGGGACCCATCCTTTTCTCAATATACATGCTGCCCCTTGGCAAAATTATTAGAAGACATGGTGTTAGTTTCCATTGCTATGCAGACGACACCCAGCTCTATATCTCAGCAAAACCTAACGACCCTTCAAAGCTAAATAAGATCTCAGAATGTGTCGCTGATATCAATGATTGGATGAATGAAAATTTTCTTATGCTAAATCCAGATAAAACAGAAATATTACTTGTTGGCTCTAAAAAGCAATTACAGAATCTCTCTGCTTTACATTCGGAACTGGGGGGACACACTGTTAATTTTTCCACTACAGTTAAAAATCTAGGCGTTATTATAGATAGTGAACTGGCCTTTAAGAATCATATCTCTTATGTTACTAAGACTGCCTTCTTTCACCTCAGGAATATTGCTAAAGTGCGGAACATGCTGTCTATCGTAGATGCAGAAAAATTAGTGCATGCTTTCATGACCTCCAGAATGGATTATTGTAACACTCTGTTAGCCGGCTGTTCGGCCGCCACGCTACAAAAATTACAGTTAGTCCAGAACGCAGCAGCTAGAGTTCTCACAAGAACAAAGAAATATGATCACATTACACCGGTTCTGTGCTCTCTTCATTGGCTTCCTGTACAATATCACATTGACTACAAGATTCTGCTCCTTGCCTTTAAGGCGCTGAATGGCTCGCTCCGCTCTACCTGAGCAGTCTCCTCTCACGATATATTCCAGCTCGCTCTCTCCGATCACAAGAAGCAGGACTATTGATTGTACCGAAGGTTAGTAAATCCACAAGAGGTGGAAGAGCGTTCTCATATAGAGCCTATATAAAAACTGATTGATTGATTGATTGATTGACATGTGTGGAATTCCCTTGCTACGTTGATTGTTTTCATTTATTTTAAAAAATAATTGTCGTTTGGTGTCAGGGTTCTGTCCTAAATTTAGTTTTTTATTCCTTGTCTGTGATCCTGTCCTATGTTTTACTTGTGTGCTTGTAGAGCTGCTGGATTTATGGAAAAATTATTGAATTTGTGATTATTTTAAGCGATTAATCTTTGTCTTTGGAAAAATTTGTCCGTATAACTCTCTTCTGTTTTTTAACCACCGAACTGACTTGGTCTAATATCAACTTTGTTATATTGGAAGTTTCTACTATAAAAAAAAAAAGAGTAAAATATGTAAGTGAAATTCCACGGATGCTCTGGTGCATCAAAATCATAAGATTTTATTAAGATAACAAAACAGAAAATTGCATTCACGTACCTCCTCACTGTTTGACCTCAGAAATAGGAAATATCTGAACTTTGTTTAGTATTTGAATTGTGCAAACACACGGAAATACATCTTTAAAATGTTTACACTTAGATTTGTTTTCAACATCTGTCCTTTTTTTTTTTTTTTTTTTACTTGAAGGGCACAATCTTTGAAGAAGCCTCTTTCTTGTCCTGTAGATGCAAATGTATGCATGCTTTGGCAAACTTGTGAGAAAGAGGATACGCGGAATTGAAGCAGCGGAGAGGGCAAAGAACACGTGACTTTGATGTATTTTTATGTGAATAAAATCTATCAAACCAGTATCTTATCAACAACTAAAAATACATTTTATAACACTAGAATTCACTAATAGGGGCCGGTGCCTCCTTAGCCACCTCCCAGGATACACCACTGATTGTAACGATAGAAATCAGGCTCTAGTACAATTGCAAAGTGGCTGAAACTCTATTGGTTTTGCACTGATGCTATCTTTTTAGATTGTTTAGACTTCTTGCATATTTGTTCTGGTTTTCATGGTTTCCCTCCAAAGCTGACCTCATCTGGCCGTGATGAACGGTGTTTTCATCAGCGTGCTCAGGCTTTGACAGAGCTCCAGTTCTCTTGGACTGATGAAAACGGAGACTAGTGAAAGGGGGTGCTGCATGTTTCTCCTTAGGTTCTTTCCATGGCTTCCCTCGACAGTGAACACCTCCCCACTCAGGAAGAAACTGCTGTTGGGAATGGCTCCCATGGGTGCTGTGAGAACATTATTCACTGTTATGTAATGTTATGGCTTTGGCCTTCGGATAGTTTAGGAGATACAGGAAGTTGAGCTGTCGTGAAGTTCAGGTAGTGGGCCCAAGAGAGCTCTCCCTTCAGAGCGTGCTCGGTTTGATTGAGTTGTCTCGGGGAAAACTACGAGTTAAATGATGGTTGCTTAATAGGATAAAAATGGTGTGCTTACGCATGGGAGGGTTGTTAAAGGGGCCATAATAGGCTAAATGGACTTTTCTGAGATATCTTCCATGGTTGAGTGAAGAGTTGTTTCTTCATCTGGTGTGATATACTTGTGCAATCCAACAAACCTTTTCTTTGAGTTCTTACTGCTTTGAGACACAAACCCAATGTAGTAGTCCAAATGTAGTGTTTTTACATATTCATATGCATGCATATAGAGAGAATGGAGAACTCCAGCACTTCTCATCATCATGTGGAGTGGCACTGGCGCAGGGTGGCACAACCAAGTTCTGGGAAACCTAGCAGAGCATCTGGAGAAGAGCAGAGCATAAACAGCCAAGTCAAGTCCAGTCCGCTTTACACAGTGCTTCACAGTAAAAACTACATGAAAACATAGCAGTCCTATTACAAAAAGCCTAGAACAAATACAATACAGCATTGACTATCAAAATTAACAAGAGACAAACACGGAACCAAGAGTGCACGATAAAATTCAAAGAGATCATTCTTGATTATAACCAGAAAGTGATGAAGCCTGTCTGACATTTAGATTCAGAGCATTCTAGAAGGTAGAACCTGCGACAGCAAAAGCCTTATCTCCCCGAAGTTTCCTCTGCGTCCTAATCTACACCTAAACAAAGTTTAAGTTAATTGGGATTGTCTAATTGTCACAGCGAGCCCTTTTCAGTATCACACTCTTCTGGTTATAAAGGCTGCTTTACGTACTTTTGCTGGACTAGATGTTTGGATGCCAGTACAGCTATTTCAATATGATCTCCCCAAGCTACAGCACATGCAATAAAAAGTGCAAATGCTTTGGAGATTTACGTCGCGATCCAGAAGCAGCGGTTTGTTATTATTGGAGGCTCCCTGAAATGGTGGTTCAGCGTATGAGCTTGTAAAAGTCTCTTGTAATGAAATGAACAGGGCGTTTGGCATTTGAAACAGTTGTCAGGCTCAAATGCCAAACTGATTTAATCGGCATCGCTGAGATTTCTTTGGTATGTGATGGATGTAGAGGGTTAACCATTACTGAATCCCCTGTTGACTCTGTGTTACATGCAGATTTAAGGCTGCAGAAAGGCAGTTCAGATGTTGTTTTGGCCACGTGAAAACGATGTTGGGTTGAGAGCTGCTCATCCATGCTCAAAACACCGTACTAAAACATTGTTAAACAGACCCCAGACAGTTTCAGTCAAAGGCTGCTATGTTCAGACTGCAGCCACAAGTGTCCCAAATCTTTTCTAAACATTTTTGCGAACAGTCTGAACGGCTCAATTTCTATTTTTTTTAAATCCGAGCCAGGTCTCTCTCATACGAGCTCCTGAGTCTGATACATAACCGATTTGTCTGAATGGCCAGGTCACATTTATCCGATTTCTACGCCATCGAGCCCAATTTAAACTCAGTTTCTCACAGATACCAGTCGCTGGAGATTCAGGAAGAGTTGAACGACGCATTTGAAGCGTAATGAAATCGCACTTTTAACTCTTTTACTGGGAGTTTATCGTAAAATGTGTTCTTTTGAGTCTCTATCGTTTCCTTAATGTAGTTTAATACTAATAAAATTGGCTCTGATCAAATATTTACACTCACAAAGCCTCAAGCGTTCCCGACAGCAGGCACGTCAGTGTTTGTCTGTTAGCAGTGCATTCTGGGGGATGTAGTTTCCTCCTCTGCGCATGCGTGTCACTTTCGAGCCGCATTTCGTTCACACAGAAGACGAATAGCAGGCCCATGCTGTGTATAATGTGAACAAAGACACCCAAAAAATGGATTTCACTAAAAAATTGGGCATTAAGACCTACATCCTATACGCAGTCAATAGAGTACAAGAGTTTCACCTGGAACATTTATCAAAACTTTTAAGGAATGCTTCTTCTGAAATCCTCCGCTCATCTCCGGATTTGGCCTCTGTCAAGCCTGGAAATTGGAAAATTGGGAAGCTCATTACAAAAATCAGGTTAAACGGGTCCTGTGCCACAGCTGGCCAGGCTCAAACCTCTTTCACCCGCTCTAATGAGGGGTGTCAGTGACCTCCGGTACATGCGAATGCCTGCTGCTGTAATGACCTGCTGATAACGGCCGAGTCTGGTGGAGTCGAACACCCCTCCGCGAGAGCTCTTTGTTCCGCTAACAGTCGTCATTTAGCAGAGCGGCACACGGAGGAAGACAAGCATCGCTGGATGTAATTAGACCCGAAGGTGTTGAAGGACAAACCGAGCTTGATTCTTTTGTCCCCGGAGCCAGAGACATCTGATTCAGAAGCTCCCAGGATGAAATCAAGTGAAATTAAGACATTACCTTTGAGCATTAGGGTCTCTAAGAGCGGAAGATTAAATTAATTCATTTTTGATAGGGATAGCTATACTCGTTTTTCTGAAAAGCTATGTTTAAACTGAATTTAATTGATTCATTGAATCAATTTAATTTAACTGAAAATAATTATCATTATGTTCATTTTCTCTGTAAGATGACTAAGAGAGGTTGACAGAGAGCTTGATAACTGTCTGAGCACATTGCTAGCTGAACTTCTGTGTCCCGTGAGCAGGATCCTTCACTCCGTGTTATTAGACGCTCCAGAATCACGTAAAATAAAACACTCACACTATTCCTTCTCAGAGATTAAAACAGCTGCACTGTTATCCTCGTTTTCCGGAGCTGTATTCTGGCTGTCTGACGTCTTAGCGCATATCCACATAGACTTCCTGTTACATGAGACTTCCAATCAGAAGCCACACTTCATGAGGAAGACAGAAACTCTTGCTTCTGATTGGTTTAGCTAGTTGCGTGATTGCTTTTGTAGCCTATGGAGAGACAGATCCACATTCACAGCAGAACAGTAACTAAGTGTGATCAGAGCGGTTGATGTATACCGTAACAGCTGGTTAAGGTGCTGCTGGAAACAATGATGGGGATTTTTAACTCTGATTAAACACTGACACCACTTTTTATATCTACTGCTCTCTCATTGGTTAAAGACACTGACAGTCGATAGCGGAGCCCAATTTATACTAGATGAATTGCATTTTCTGTTGGAAAATACTTGTGAATCCATAAGGCTAAACAAAATATTTACTTATAATTGTTTACATTTTTGGAAAGTTAAACCTTTAGCTGAAATAGTTAAATGGAATATTTAGAGTTGAAAAAGTGGCATAACCCAATTTACTTCTAAAAGAGGTTCAATTGAAGTCGAAACATAGTGTTTGTTTAAGTTTCCATTAACGGCCCTTTCTTTTGAGCTCAAATACACTTAATATCAGGAGATATTAAGTTAACAGCTCTTGCTTAGAGAGAGTAAAGTTGACGTGTAAGTGTAAAAATAGTAACTTTAATAAACGAAAACATAGTACAAACACCAGTTGTAGTCACCCGTGAGTTAAATGGAACCTATGACTAAGAAAATCAAATTTTTATTTTAAGGGGGATTAAAGCACAATGACCACAGTCAAAGTTACTTGCTCAAACCTTTATTCGCAGCTTTGCGTTGCACGGGATCCAACACAACACCATCCTCAATGTTGTTAACAAAAATGTTAACACAAAAAACCTTCTGAAATACAACCAGAACAGAGCAAGGAACATGTATGAACACCTTCAAGCAATTCAACAGCATAAAATAATTAATAAAATTAACTGAGAATGGAACACACTATGCCTAAACAGTAATGACATCATCACACTCTCGACCAATCATGCGTCACTACACCAATATCTTTAAGGGGCAGATAACATGTCATTTTAACTTGCAGAAGCAGTTCTTTACAATCTCATTTTACACTTACAGAATCCACGTTTATATGTGAAGTCGTCATACATATATATCACTCTTGTCGAATAAAACCTTTCAGGATGGATATTGAAATATTGCCCAGCCCTAAAATGTACTCGTTTCCTCCCATACCTGCAGCATCTCAGAGGGAACACTGAGGCCCTGTAAGCCACAGGTCCAGATCTCATGACTAGAAGCAGCGCTTGAACAAAAATGACTCCCGACTGTCATGCTCAAGCAGCTTTAACTCTCTCGGAAGCTCCCTAATGAAACCGGAGCTTTCTGTTCCTCGTGGGGGTCTGAATGCTGGCAAATGGAATGGAAAGTGTCCTCATGCGCCGTGACTGTAACTCTAGAGCCGCAGCCGGACTCGGGAAGAGACCAAACTCCGGTTGCTATGGAAACCCATGGATGTGGAGCACGAGTAAGCAGCGCTTGTGAGCGGCTTCAAGGGTTAAACAGAAATAAATAAGTTCTTACCTCATCTTGCTCTAGTCTTTTAATGATTCTCTGACACTCTTAGGATTGAAGCACACTGTAAAATCGAACAGTACACTATTTGAGAAATGCGTTTATGTTTACTTGATTTTACTCAATGTTGAATTTGCTTAAATGTTAAGTATTGGTAAACTGTTTGAATAAATATTTGAGAGTACTAACAAAACTTAAGTAAATGTTCTCAACATTTTTAGTGCATGTCATTGCATATAAAACTTAATATTTGTCAGTAAATAACTCAAATATAATCAATTCAACAGTTCTGTTTGATTATTAAAGTCATGATAATTATTAAACTTACTTACAATTTCTCCCCAAGTTTTGAATCTTTGAAGCTTTTTTTGAACCTTTGAATAAATAAGGCAATCAGTTTCCTAAGTTTCTTTTAAATAAACTACACTGTAAGTTCTATTAGTTCAGTTTACTCAAAAAACTCGGGAAACTGATTGTCTTATTTATTATATTATTTTTGATTAAATATGTTTGAGTAAATGTACTGACAAATATTAAGTACCAGGGACAGTGAGAGAGAAGGTTCTGCTGAGAGATCTTCTGCCTTTGTGGGACGGAACCACGACTCGATGCTCCTTCTTTGAGCGCAGGCTTCAGGAGGACATGTAGGAGTGTAGGAGCTTCTGGAGGACATGTAGGAGTGTAGGAGCTTCTGGAGGACATGTAGGAGTGTAAGAGCTTCTGGAGGACATGAAGGAGTGTATGAGCTCGTAGAGGACATGTTGGAGTGTAGGAGCTTCTGGAGGACATGTGGGAGTGTAGGAGCTTCTGGAGGACATGTAGGAGTGTATGAGCTCGTGGAGGACATGTAGGAGTGTAGGAGCTTCTGGAGGACATGTAGGAGTGTAGGAGCTTCTGGAGGACATGTAGGAGTGTAGGAGCTTCTGGAGGACATGTAGGAGTGTAGGAGCTTCTGGAGGACATGTAGGAGTGTAGGAGCTTCTGGAGGACATGTAGGAGTGAAGGAGCTTCTGGAGGACATGTAGGAGTGTAGGAGCTTCTGGAGGACATGTAGGAGTGTAGGAGCTTCTGGAGAGCATGTAAGAGTGTAGGAGCTTCTGGAGGGCATGTAGGAGCTTCAGGAGGACATGTAGGAGTGTAGGACCTTCTGGAGGACATGTAGGAGTGTAGGAGCTTCTGGAGGACATGTAGGAGTGTAGGAGCTTCTGGAAGACATGTAGGAGTGTAGGAGCTTCTGGAGGACATGTAGGAGTGTATGAGCTCGTGGAGGTAAACAGGCACTGATCTGGAGAAAGTTTTGTAGCCAGCATCATTGAATTGAATTTAACAGCATTTGCTGGAAGTCCTGGTAGGAGAGCGTTGCAGTTGTCCAGACGTGAGAGGACCAGAGCCTGAACCAGGAGTTGAGTTGCATGTTCAGTTAAGCGCCTTATCTTTAGAATGTTGTGCAGTGCAAATCTACACGCTCGAGTTCTCTTTGTGATGTGGTCTTTGAAGGACAGCTGTTCATCCAAAATCACTCCAAGATTCCTGACTGAAGGAGAAGAGGTGATTGTAGAGGATTCCACCTGGATGGTGAGGTCGTGATGCACAGAGGGATGAGCTGGGATTACCAGAAGTTCCGTCTTGGCCATGTTGAGCTGTAGGTGATGGTTCTTCATCCAAGTAGAGATGTCGTTCAGGCAGTCAGTTATGCGGGTAGTTACTGACAGGTCATCAGGGGGGAACGACAGATAGAGTTGAGTGTCGTCAGCGTAGCAGTGGTAGGAGAATCCGTGTCTGAGGATGATAGGGCCCAGGGAGGTGGTGTAGATGGAGAAGAGAAGTGGGCCAAGGACTGAACCCTGGGTAACCCCGGTGAGTAGGTTATGAGTGTTGGAGACCTCACCCCTCCACCTGACACTGAAAGATCTACCAGTGAGATAGGACTCAAGCCAATCGAGTACAGTTCCAGTGATGCCCATCGCAGAGAGAGTGGAGAGAAGGATCTGATGGTTGACTGTGTCAAACGCTGCAGAGAGGTCTAGTAGGATGAGGGCAGATGATCTGCAGTTAGTCCTGGCACCTCGCAGCGCTTCCGTTACAGACAACAACGCCATCTCAGTTGAGTGTCCATCCTTGAAGCCTGATTGGTTGTAATCAAGTTTGTTGTTCTGAGTCAGGAAAGAAGAGAGTTGATTGAAGATGAGTTTTGCAGTGAAGGGCAGCAAAGAGACAGGTCTGTAATTGTCCACCAGTGATGTGTTGAGTGTGAGTTTCTTGAGAAGCGGGGTGACTCTGGCCACCTTGAAGGTGTTGGGGAAAATGCCGGTAGTGATGGAGGAGTTGATGATGTGAGTGAGGGCAGGTGAGATGGTTTGTAGAAGATAAGAGGGGATGGGATCGAGGGGGCAGGTGGTTGGATGCGCTGAGCGAAAGAGTTTGGACACCTGATCTTCTGTGAGTGGAGTGAAAGCAGACATGAAAGGAGTCGAGGATTGTGGATGAATTTGGGTGCAAGGTGGTGCAAACTGCCTGCTGATAGTGAGGGTTTTGTCTATGAAGTGATCAGCGAAGTCATCTGCAGTGAGAGAGGTCGCTGGGGGAGGTTGGGGTGGACAGAGGAGTGAGTTGAAAGTCCTGAAGAGCTTTCGGCTGTCCTTGGCATGTTCAATCTTGTCGTGGTAGTATGTTGTCTTCGCGTCTTGTACCTTGCTTGAGAAGGTTGAGAGTGCAGTTTGGTACGCTTCGAGATCTGCCATGCTCTTTGATTTCTTCCATTTTGCGCTCTGCCGATCTGAGGGTGGACCTCTGTTCCCGGAGAGCGTGCGATAGCCAAGGGTTTGATGGTGTTATTCTGGCTGGCCTGGAAGAGAGAGGGCATAGTTGATCGAGGCATGTAGCAAGTGTGGAGCAGAAACGGTTAGTTGCATCGTGAGTGTTGAAAGAGGAAAAGTTTCCAGGTGTTAAGAGAGAAGAGGACACAGCTGAAGAAAAGAGAGAGGAATCAAGGGATTTAAGGTTACGATTAAAGGTGACAGGGGGTGGTGTTGAGTGTGAACAGGTAGGCAGTGTGAGTTTGAACGTGATGAAGAAGTGATCAGATGTGTGCAGAGGAGTAACTGTGAGATGATCAGGAGAGCAGCTGCGTGTGTAAATGAGATCTAGCTAATTTCCTGATTTGTGTGTGGCTGTGGTAGGGACAAGAGACATGTGAAAGGAGGACATGAGTGAGTGGAAGTCAGTAGCGTATGGTTAAAGAAGATGTATTTGAAGTCCCCAAACACAATGAGTGGGCTGCTATCATCTTCTGGAAAAGAGGAGAGCAGACCATCAAGCTCCTCCAGGAAAGTGGAGAGCTGTTCTCCTGGTGGGCGGTATATGGTGAGGATGTGCATTACAAGAGGGGAAGTGATAGTGAGAGCATGATATTCAAATGAGCATGTCTTACCAAAAGATGTGAAGGTAGAGAATCTGAAGGTCCGAGAGATGAGAAGTCCAGCACCACCACCTTAGAACGCTCAAATATTTTAGTATTCCAATTTTTTGGTACTCTCTGTTAGTTAGTTGTACTCTCAAATATTTATTCAAACATTTTGCAAATGATTTGAAGTAAACTCAACATTTGAGTAAAATCAAGTAAACATAAATGCATTTCTCTAGTAAAGTTTACTGGGATTTAGAGTACATCTGAGAGGCATCGGTGTGTTGTTCCTCTGAAAGAACTTTGTAGTTGATCGTTCGTTGTTATCGGTCACTACTCTCTCCTTTATCACTGCAGTGCTGATGATTATTTTCGAGGGCGAGCTGCTGTTTGTGCGGTTTAGAAGGCGATTTGAGCTTTTCCCCGAAGCTTTTAGGCTGAAGTGTGAACTGAAGGCTGCAGGCTTCCAGCGCTTCGCTTGAGTGTGTCGCAGCTCTCGTTTGTGTTTGGTGTGCTGAGACGAGTCCGGTCATCAGGGGGGCATTAATCTCTGTAGAAACTCTCTCTCTCTCTCTCTCTCCCTCTCCCTCGCACGCCCACATGCTATACATCTCTCTCTCTTTTTCTCCCTCCCCTCTTCATCGAACACTGAAGGTTGTGCTTGTTTAGGACACTGTAGTGGTTCAGCTGGAGGAGCATTAGCTTTCTCACCTCTGGTTCAGTTCTCTTGGACCTGATCAAGAGGAACAACTCAAGCATTGTGTGTTCGGCTGCAGCCGTCGGCTATTTTGATAATCGATTAATCTATCACTGTAACCGTGCGGTTAATTGGAAAACCTTTTAGTTTTTTTAATCTCCTGATATTTAACTTCACAGAGAAGTAAAAAGTGTATAGAAATCAATATCTGATGTATCTTAAAGATCTGCAAAAAAGATACTTACTACTAATAATAATAGTACTTTAATATTAATATAAATCTACTTAATATACACATAGTAGATATGTGACAAAATTATGCAAATCTCTAAAAAACTACTGATAAAGATTTCAGAAGAATGTTTTTTATTTTTTATTATGACAAAGAAATAAATAGTGTGAAGGTTAGAGCATTGAATAAAGTCACTAGATTTCTGTTCTAGACACAATATAATTATGTATTTTATTTCTCTTCAAAAGTAATCTTCATCTCCCATATTTCACTAAAATAGCTGTGTTCAGAAGCACATTAGTTGCGTTTTAATAGATTCAAACGTTCAGCGTACTGTACACAACTATCAATGAGTTAACAATAAAACACCGGCTGTACGTCTGACGTAGCTAAAGAGATTTCTAAACGTAAAGTTCAAGTAGGCTGCAACCTTAGAGTTTAACATTAACTTGCTACAGATCCCGGAAGAATAAAACGAAATAAAAATAAGGGTTTCCCGACTGAGCTCCTCTTCAGGGTCTGTGCTGCACCGCGCTGAAGCTTGAAAAGCTGTTCACCGAAAAGATTCCGCCACTTTCTCTGTGTTTTCTACGTTTCATTCTGACGCTCGGGAACGATGAACCAGAAGTAGATTCTACAAAGTGAAAGTTTTTCTACAAAGCTTTGATTAAAAAATATTAATTGATCGTTTTTTTTGTACTCAATTTAATCATTTCATTCGATTTTTAATTTGTTTAAATCTGATTTAAAAACCTGCTCACATGAAGAGAACATGAACTCCCCCGGAGAGAGGTTCCTCTGCACGTTTGATGCAGGCGCTGCTCTCAAATTCTTTCGCTGAATGACAATTGGGCAAAAGTATAAAGTAATTCTCTGGTAAAAAAAAATATTACCTGGAAAAAAAGGAATAATACATCTACTCAGTCTCCAATCAGCTCCGCCGCTACTCTAGAAACATACTAATGATAAAATGTTTTGGTGGCCTAATTATTCAAAAATCAGATAATCTGTGTTGGTTAAAATGTCACAGTAATAGATTTTCCTGCTCCAACTTGGAGCTATTTCATAATTAAACCAAACCCCATATCAGAGGATTGAATTCTAGAAGACAAAGGCAGAGCTCAACAGACCTGGAGGAAAGCTCTGAGAGAGAGAGAGAGAGAGAGAGAGAGAGAGAGAGACAAGAAAGGGGAGGGAGAGGAGAGAGAGATATCTATATATATAGATATATATATATTTATATATATTATATATATATATACAACTCAATCAACCCACCTTCAACTCGGTGGATCTGGGGATCGAACTGATGACCTTCTGATCCTTATCCTCCTTATCCACCAGACTACAACTGCCCTTCTTCTGATTCTTAAAACAGCTGTTGAAATTAGCATTTTTACATAACCATACAAAAAAGCCATTCTTCTGTCAATACAGACCCTCCTGTGGCTACGTTTGCTCCCATCTTCTCATACCCTCTGAGGTTTGAGACTCAGGTCCTGTAAAGAGCAACACTCAGAACCGGAGCAAGACTTCCAAACGGATTTGAAGAAGGCACACAAGAACCTCCAGCTGTGATCTGTAAACGGCGCCGTACAGCTGCTATCAATGAGAGCGTGGGGTGGTTGTATTATACAAGGCCTAGCTCTGAAAGTCCTGGTTTTACTATAAACATTGGCAGAGCAACAAAGGGACGAAGAATTCAAAGTAGTTTTCACCAAGGTTACGAACAGGGAGCTCTCCTGAAACATGCGATTGATTTCAGGGTTGTTCAGAATGAACTTTAGCTCAGAAAGAGGAGATGTTGAGGGAGATGTGCAGTTGAAGACCTGTATCAGCCCCCTGTGAGCATTTTCTTTTTAAAATAGTTTTAAATAATGTTAGGAACACAGCATTTTTAAACATAATAGTTTATTCAGCATTGTCCAGATGCC
>UELW01000080.1:178471-210126 GCA_900490495.1 Danionella dracula
ATACCTCGAGCCATATTCAGGTTCATGTTTGTGTAATAGTATTTTTATTTTTTTGTGACCTCTCAAAACAGCTCGATCGCTGTAGCCACACCCACTAACCAATCAGATGAAGAGCTAATGCAGCTCATGTCATTAAAGAACGTGCATGCTGACCGCATCGACAAAAAGTGTTTTGGATGTCCCAGAACAAAAGTGTTTTCGGCAACAAAAGGTGAAAGTATTTATCAGCGATTTTCTGCACGCTAACAAGCAAAACCCAGCAGGGGGCGTGGTGGAAACATGGCAGTGGGAGTAACAGGAGGTAAACGCCTCGTTTTGTGGAGCACAAGAATTTGAGGAGACTCAAAAACATTGTTTACCATAAATACAGTAAATACCGACTTTAAAAGGTTATTAAGGGTGCAGTGATTGCATGATAGTCAGATATCTCTTTTTTTTTACAATGTGAAAGTGTCATAATATTATACCTTTAAACACAAATCATTAAACTTAGCTTTAAAAATCCAAAGAATGGCAGAAAGACTTTGGGGCTCTCCAGACAAGAAAGAATAAGAGAAGGCTTTAACACGCATGAGTAGGATTTTTACCTGCAATAAAACAAGAGAAAAACTACTTAAATCCATGAATGGCCTTCGCTGCACCCCAGATATCCACAACAAAAACTGTTCACAAACTCTACTAACTGTTTAAAAGTGCTACGGTACTCATAGTCACAAGTTCTGGCACTGTCCAGTAGTTTATAGATTTTGAAGTGAAGTGAGAGGGCCATACCAGGAATTTGTGCTCCGAGTTGAACCCATCCCAGTAAACACACACACACACAGCACACGTTTTGGGGTTCAATTTCGGAGTTAAATACTTAAAAGGATAATAATGATGCATTTTTTTTCCCCAGGTGCCAGAACACTATATATCTCTCTTCTTCTAGAGAGAGAGAGCGAGAGAGGAGAGAGGAGAGAGAGAGAAGAGAAAGAAAGGGAGGAGAGAGAGAGAGAGAGAGAGAGAGAGAGAGAGAGGAGAGAGAGGAGAGAGAGCGAAGAGAGAGAAGGGAGAGAGAGTGAAAAGGGAGAGAGAGAGAGAGAAGAGAAAGAAAGGAGGAGGAGAGAGAGAGAGAGAGAGAGAAAAGAAAGAGAAGGGAGGAGAGAGAGAAGAGAAAGAGGGAGGAGAGAGAGGAAGAGGGACGAAAGAGAGAGCAAGAGAGGAAGAGAAAGAAAGGGAGGAGCGAGAGAGAGAGAGAAGGAGAACAGCAAGGAGGAGAGAGAGCAAGAGAAAGAGGGAGCGAGGAGAGCGAAGAGAGAGACTGAGTGAGGAGAGGAGAAGAGAAAGAAAGGGTCTCTCTTCTCTCCTCTCACCCCTTTCTTTCTCTATCCTCCACTCGTTTATTTCTCTCTCCTCTCCCCTCCCTTTCTTTCGATATATATATATATATATATATATATATATATATATATATATACAGTGTTTGACCCCCTTTCACATTCAGAACTGCCTTGATTCTACGTTGCATCGATTCAACAAGGTGCTGAAAGCATTCTTTAGAAATGTTATTGATAGGAGAGCATTTTGCAGTTGATGGAGATTTGTGGGATGCACATCCAGGGCACGAAGCTCCCGTTCCACCACATCCCAAAGAAGCTCTATTGGGTTGAGATCTGGTGACTGTGGGGGCCATTTTAGTACAGTGAACTCATCGTCAAGTTCAAGAAACCAATTTGAATTGATTTGAGCTTTGTGACAGGGTGCGTTATCCTGCTGGAAGTAGCCATCAGAGGATGGGTACATGGTGGTCATAAAGGGATGGACATGGTCAGAAACAATGCTCAGGTAGGCAGTGGCATTGAAACGATGCCCAATTGGCACTAAGGGGCCTAAAGTGTGCCAAGAAAACATCCCCCACACAATTACACCACCACCACCAGCCTGCACAGTGGTAACAAGGCATGATGGATCCATGTTCTCATTCTGTTTACGCCAAATTCTGACTCTTCCAATCGAATGTCTCAACAGAAATCGAGACTCATCAGACCAGGCAACATTTTGCCGGTCTTCAACTGTCCAATTTTGGTGAGCTCGTGCAAATTGTATCCTTTTTTTCCTATTTGTAGTGAAGATGAGTGGTACCCGGTGGGGTCTTCTGCTGTTGCAGTCCATCCACCTCCAGGCTGTGCGTGTTGTGGCTTCACAAATGCTTTGCTGCTCTTCTATCAGCTTGAAACTGTTTTTCTCCCACAGTACTGCCACATACTGGATGTTTTTTCCTTTTCACATTGTTCTTTGTAAACCCTAGAAATGGTTGTGCGTGAAAATCCCAGTAACTGAGCAGATTGAGATTGAATACTCAGACCGGCCCGTCTGCCACCAACAACCACGCCACGCTCAAAGTTGCTTAAATCACCTTTCTTTCCCATTCTGACATTCAGTTTGGAGTTCAGGAGATTGTCTTGACCAGGACCACACCCCTAAATGCATTGAAGCAACTGCCATATGATTGGTTGATTAGATAATTGCATTAATGAGAAATTGGACAGATGTTCCTAATAATCCTTTAGGTGAGTAAATACATACATGTATATATCCATCCATCCATTTTCATGTCGGCTTTTTCCCTTTCGGGGTCGCCACAGCGGAATGAACCACCAACTCCTCTGGCACATGATTTATGCGGCGGATGCCCTTCCAGCCACAAACACACACACTCACATATATATATATATGTGTTTTCTGTGCAGCAGTACCTGAACGCACAGACTCTTCTCTCCTTCCGGTCTCTCACACACTCTCATTAATGTATTCAGGAGGGGGGTCTCTGGGGCGCTGCTCTTTGCTTTTGCTGTTACTGTAAATCCCGGTACTGGAATCCCTTCCAGATGGCCCCACCTACACTTTCAATTTCCCAGTTTTATGACTGAGTCCAGTAGGCTTTTTTGTCTTCATCCGGAAACGTAATATATGCACACTGCAGCATAACCAGAATGATTTCTCTATTTGTATATTAATGCTTCAAAGAATTCCAGATCAAGGTCAGAGTCAGGTGATGCTGTAGAGAGGGTCTGGCTAATTGGCTTATCTTCCGAGGGACCTTTCTGCCTTGCGATGCTATAAATGGTCTGGATTTAAACAAGTTATGGATTTTAGCAGTGCTTTGACTTCCTCTCAAGTATCTTCAATCACAACATTTAATTTCAGCTGTGAGGTGAAATTTATATAGCGCTTTACCAGATGCTCAAAGACACTTTACAATCATCAAAGCATTATTCATCCACTCCACATTCACACTCTGGTGGTGATAAGCTACCTCTGGGCACGTTCTCTAGCATTTCTTCATCTGGGTTCTGGCTGAGTCACGGTTCTGATTCGCTTCACAACTGTTATCCCAGTGCATTAAGATTCGTTTTTGCTGTTTTGTTCCAGATCTGTCTGAAACACAGGTTTGAAAGCGGATCTGGCACAGAGTCAGCTGCTCTCTAGGAAACTACCTGATATACACCTTCAAATCCTCATCAGACCAAATCCCTCCTTTTCCATGACTGCTGATGTTTCACTGTACCTCATTTCATCCAAAATACCTGGTTCTTAAATATCGAATGTCTATTTCTTCTGCTGAAGTACATGATATACATTAGACACGACAATGTATATCCTATATTGAGTTCCACACAGGCAGGGCACGTCTTCCTCTGCTCAGAATTAATAGGGCAGTGCTGTTCCGCTAATCTAATAACTCCCTTACAGATGTCTCTTGGCAGTAAGGAGCTCATATTGTAAGCCTACACAAAGCTGTGATCTTTCTTTCATATCTTCAGCTGATGTGTTTCTATATTCATGACTGAACTGAGTACTGAATCGCCAGCTAAAGTTAATCCGGACTGAAACGTGTTGTGAAGACGAGCCTAGCTCCAGAGAGGTTGACGATTCTGTCTTTTTGTCTTTGCAGAAGTGCTCTGGTTTGAGCTGCAGTCATGGTGGCCCTGTCGCTGAAGATCTGTGTTCGACAGTGCAATGTGGTCAAGACGATGCAGTTTGAACCCTCGACTCCAGTTTACGATGCTTGCCGGATTATCAGAGAGAGAGTTCCAGAGGCCCAAACTGGACAAGGTAACTAGACGTTGTAAAACGTCTACCCTAGTCGGTACTCTGCTAAAGGCAGTGTTTTCAATGGAATAGGTTATGAGTTGACGGAAAGCCTACTTTCCTATATCTCCTGTCTATGTCATTAAACAAAAACGCAGATATTTGGAAAACCAGCAAAACATTGTAAAATAGCAATGATGGGGTTGAGAACATCCGAAACATTCAAGTATAAATAAATGTAAATATAAATTCAACTATAAATAATTCCTCACTGTTCATTCTGATACAGTGCACTACTTGCTCCAGAGTACCTGTATTACCTGCTCTTCCTTCTCAGATTCAATATTACACGTACCTGACTTAGCATGTAGATCCATCGCTAACCATGCAAGTTACGGGTTTGATCTGAATGCACAGTTAAAGTTCCACATTGCAATATCTTTGTCTGGTGTGATGTAACTTGTGTTGATCAAACCCTGGCTCTGCGTAAAGTCTTTCTGGTCCCTGGGTTCAAAAGCGTGCTTTTTTGCCCTTGTATCTCTTATTAAAGTGATGCCTTTGGTCACCATGTACTAGAGCTGTAGCCAATTCTGCCATTGTCAAGTCCTTCATCTCTTTCTATCCTATTTCTCTCCCCTTCTCGCTTTCTCCTAACTCTCTATTTCTTGCTCTCCTCGCACTTTCTTTCCCTTTTTCTCAACCTCTCTCTTCTGCTCTCTCTCTCTCTCTGTTTCTGCTTGATCTCCCCTCTCTCTCTCACTTTCTCTCTTCGCTTTCTCACTCTCTTCTCTCTTTCTCTCCCTGTTCTTTCTCTCTTCCCTCTCCTTCACTATCTCTCTCTCATTCGCTCTCTCATCCTCATCTCTCTTTCTCCTCCTGCTCTCTCTCTCTCCTTTGACCTCTCTGTTTCTGCTTGATCTCCCCTCTCTCTCTCACTTTCTCTCTTCGCTTTCTCACTCTCTTCTCTCTTTCTCTCCCTGTTCGTTTTCTCTCTTCCCTCTCCTTCACTATCTCTCTCTCATTCGCTCTCTCATCCTCATCTCTCTTTCTCCTCCTGCTCTCTCTCTCTCCTTTGACCTGTCTGTTTCTGCTTGATCTCCCCTCTCTCTCTCACTTTCTCTCTTCGCTTTCTCACTCTCTTCTCTCTTTCTCTCCCTGTTCTTTCTCTCTTCGCTATCCCTCTCTCTCTCTCTCTCTCTCTCTCTCTCTCTCTCTCTCTCTCTCTCTCTCTCTCTCTCTCTCTCTCTCTCTCTCTCTCTCTCTTCAAACCGCCACCTGGTCGAATATAAAATAAAAGTAATTTTTGTTCATCTGCCAATTTTGTTATTGTTTTTGATCTTTACAGGATGCAATCGTTCCTGCCCTTGTGCTTGGGCATCAGCCAGTCAGTGTTCTGGCCTTGTTCTGGTTTGTCGGGTGACAGAGTTATGACAGTCTGTTCCCAATCTGGGTTTTGTAGAGTTTTCCTTAATTGGAGAGTGCATTGCTTGAACAATACTTTTAGCAAATTTACTGGTCTTAGTCTTTGATCACATGGCTGGTGATTTGCTGTATTATGCTTTTTCAGTTGTGCATTACTGACACGATCATATGGCTGATGGTTCAGGTTTTAGGGTCACATGGCTGATGGTTTAGGTTTTAGGGTCACATGGCTGATGGTTCAGGTTTTAGGGTCACATGGTTGATGGTTCAGATTTTAGGGTCACATGGCTGATGGTTCAGGTTTTAGGGTCACATGGCTGATGGTTCAGGTTTTAGGGTCACATGGCTGATGGTTCAGGTTTTAGGGTCACATGGTTGATGGTTCAGATTTTAGGGTCACATGGCTGATGGTTCAGGTTTTAGGGTCACATGGCTGATGGTTTAGATTTTAGGGTCACATGGCTGATGGTTAAGGTTTTAGGGTCACATGGTTGAAGGTTCAGGTTTTAGGGTCACATGGCTGATGGTTCAGGTTTTAGGGTCACATGGCTGATGGTTCAGGTTTTAGGGTCACATGGCTGATGGTTAAGGTTTTAGGGTCACATGGCTGATGGTTCAGGTTTTAGGGTCACATGGCTGATGGTTCAGGTTTTAGGGTCACATGGTTGAAGGTTCAGGTTTTAGGGTCACATGGCTGATGGTTCAGGTTTTAGGGTCACATGGCTGATGGTTCAGGTTTTAGGGTCACATGGCTGATGGTTCAGGTTTTAGGGTTACATGGCTGATGGTTAAGGTTTTAGGGTCACATGGCTGATGGTTCAGGTTTTAGGGTCACATGGCTGATGGTTCAGGTTTTAGGGTCACATGGCTGATGGTTCAGGTTTTAGGGTCACATGGCTGATGGTTCAGGTTTTAGGGTCACATGGCTGATGGTTCAGGTTTTAGGGTCACATGACTGATGATTAAGGTTTTAGGGTCACATGGTTGATGGTTCAGATTTTAGGGTCACATGGCTGATGGTTCAGGTTTTAGGGTCACATGGCTGATGGTTCAGGTTTTAGGGTCACATGGTTGATGGTTCAGGTTTTAGGGTCACATGGCTGATGGTTCAGGTTTTAGGGTCACATGGCTGATGGTTCAGATTTTAGGGTCACATGGCTGATGGTTAAGGTTTTAGGGTCACATGGCTGATGGTTAAGGTTTTAGGGTCACATGGTTGATGGTTCAGGTTTTAGGGTCACATGGTTGATGGTTCAGGTTTTAGGGTCACATGGCTGATGGTTCAGGTTTTAGGGTCACATGGCTGATGGTTCAGGTTTTAGGGTCACATGGCTGATGGTTCCGGTTTTAGGGTCACATGGCTGATGGTTCAGGTTTTAGGGTCACATGGCTGATGGTTCAGGTTTTAGGGTCACATGGCTGATGGTTCAGGTTTAAGGGTCACATGGCTGATGGTTCAGGTTTTAGGGTCACATGGCTGATGGTTCAGGTTTTAGGGTCACATGGCTGATGGTTCAGGTTTTAGGGTCACATGGCTGATGGTTCAGATTTTAGGGTCACATGGCTGATGGTTCAGGTTTTAGGGTCACATGGCTGAGGGTTCAGATTTTAGGGTCACATGGTTGATGGTTCAGATTTTAGGGTCACATGGCTGATGGTTCAGGTTTTAGGGTCACATGGCTGATGGTTCAGGTTTTAGGGTCACATGGCTGATGGTTCAGGTTTAAGGGTCACATGGTTGATGGTTCAGATTTTAGGGTCACATGGCTGATGGTTCAGGTTTTAGGGTCACATGGCTGATGGTTCAGATTTTAGGGTCACATGGTTGATGGTTCAGATTTTAGGGTCACATGGCTGATGGTTCAGGTTTTAGGGTCACATGGCTGAGGGTTCAGGTTTTAGGGTCACATGGTTGATGGTTCAGATTTTAGGGTCACATGGCTGATGGTTCAGGTTTTAGGGTCACATGGCTGATGGTTCAGGTTTTAGGGTCACATGGCTGATGGTTCAGGTTTTAGGGTCACATGGTTGAAGGTTCAGGTTTTAGGGTCACATGGTTGATGGTTCAGATTTTAGGGTCACATGGCTGATGGTTCAGGTTTTAGGGTCACATGGCTGAGGGTTCAGATTTTAGGGTCACATGGTTGATGGTTCAGATTTTAGGGTCACATGGCTGATGGTTCAGGTTTTAGGGTCACATGGCTGATGGTTCAGGTTTTAGGGTCACATGGTTGAAGGTTCAGGTTTTAGGGTCACATGGTTGATGGTTCAGATTTTAGGGTCACATGGCTGATGGTTCAGGTTTTAGGGTCACATGGCTGAGGATTCAGGTTTTAAGGTCACATGGTTGATGGTTCAGATTTTAGGGTCACATGGCTGATGGTTCAGGTTTTAGGGTCACATGGCTGATGGTTCAGGTTTTAGGGTCACATGGCTGATGGTTCAGGTTTTAGGGTCACATGGTTGATGGTTCAGGTTTTAGGGTCACATGGTTGATGGTTCAGGTTTTAGGGTCACATGGCTGATGGTTCAGGTTTTAGGGTCACATGGCTGAGGGTTCAGATTTTAGGGTCACATGGTTGATGGTTCAGATTTTAGGGTCACATGGCTGATGGTTCAGGTTTTAGGGTCACATGGCTGATGGTTCAGGTTTTAGGGTCACATGGCTGATGGTTCAGGTTTTAGGGTCACATGGTTGATGGTTCAGATTTAGGGTCACATGGCTGACGGTTCAGGTTTTAGGGTTACATGGTTGATGGTTCAGATTTTAGGGTCACATGGCTGATGGTTCAGGTTTTAGGGTCACATGGTTGATGGTTCAGATTTTAGGGTCACATGGTTGATGGTTCAGATTTTAGGGTCACATGGCTGATGGTTCAGGTTTTAGGGTCACATGGTTGATGGTTCAGATTTTAGGGTCACATGGCTGATGGTTCAGGTTTTAGGGTCACATGGCTGATGGTTCAGGTTTTAGGGTCACATGGTTGAGGATTCAGATTTTAGGGTCACATGGCTGATGGTTCAGGTTTTAGGGTCACATGGCTGAGGGTTCAGGATTTAGGGTCACATGGTTGAGGGTTCAGATTTTAGGGTCACATGGCTGATGGTTCAGGTTTTAGGGTCACATGGCTGATGGTTCAGGTTTAAGGGTCACATGGTTGATGGTTCAGATTTTAGGGTCACATGGCTGATGGTTCAGGTTTTAGGGTCACATGGCTGATGGTTCAGATTTTAGGGTCACATGGTTGATGGTTCAGATTTTAGGGTCACATGGCTGATGGTTCAGATTTTAGGGTCACATGGCTGATGGTTCAGGTTTTAGGGTCACATGGTTGATGGTTCAGGTTTTAGGGTCACATGGCTGATGGTTCAGGTTTTAGGGTCACATGGCTGAGGGTTCAGGTTTTAGGGTCACATGGTTGATGGTTCAGATTTTAGGGTCACATGGCTGATGGTTCAGGTTTTAGGGTCACATGGCTGATGGTTCAGGTTTTAGGGTCACATGGCTGATGGTTCAGGTTTTAGGGTCACATGGTTGAAGGTTCAGGTTTTAGGGTCACATGGCTGATGGTTCAGGTTTTAGGGTCACATGGTTGAAGGTTCAGGTTTTAGGGTCACATGGCTGAGGGTTCAGGATTTAGGGTCACATGGTTGAGGGTTCAGATTTTAGGGTCACATGGCTGATGGTTCAGGTTTTAACGTCACATGGTTGAAGGTTCAGGTTTTAGGGTCACATGGTTGAGGGTTCAGGTTTTAGGGTCACATGGCTGATGGTTCAGGTTTTATGGTCACAGGGTTGAGGGTTCAGGTTTTAGGGTCACATGGCTGATGGTTCAGGTTTTAACGTCACATGGTTGAAGGTTCAGGTTCTTTTCTAAAAAATGTTTTGTGTAAAGGAGCTATGCTTGTACATTTGAATTATGATGCATGTATTTCAGCTTCAGATTACGGCCTTTTCCTGTCCGATGACGACCCTAGAAAGGGAATCTGGTTGGAATCTGGACGAACCCTTGATTACTACATGCTGCGGAACGGGGTAGGTCACAGTGTTGGGGTTCTCTTCAAACGTCTGGAAGCTTCTGTTGTGGTTCTAAGAGTCATTCGTTGACGTTACATTCAGGACGTTTTGGAGTACAAGAAAAAACAAAGACCTCAGAAGATCAAAATGCTGGACGGGGCCATAAAAACCATAATGGTGGACGACTCCAAAACTGTAGGAGAGCTGTTGGTCACCATCTGCAGCAGGATAGGTGAGCCTAGTCTCTTTTCTCAGGATTATCTAGTCACTCCAAAATGATAAACATAGTAGAAATATATGTTCCAAGTAATTTAATTATGTACACCGAAAGCACATTGTTTGAGTCTCCCACGACCGACAGACGGAGCTAACGATCTGGTGCTCCGCAGGAATCACTAACTACGAGGAGTACTCACTGATCCAGGAGCAGGTGGAGGACAAGCGGGAGGACGGGATGGGGACGCTGAAGAAAGACAGAACTCTCCTGCGCGACGAGAGGAAGATGGAGAAGCTAAAAGCCAAACTTCACACAGACGATGACTGTGAGGCACCTTTTTGCAAACAGTGATCTACTTATTTAGCTTGTTTTTCATGATTTGCAGATTTTATCTAGCTTAAACCCACAAAGCAATTTGTATGTCCCACAAAACTTGTTTTTCTTGGAACTAGTAACACAATAAGGGCCACAAATGACCTGAAACGAGATAACATACCAGTTGTAAGATGCAGTATGCAACATTAAGTTAAGAGTTTTGTAGCCAATCAGCTGGTCAAGTGATCGACGAGGCACTTTTGAACCAGAGTGTGCTTGTAAATATCTTCTTGTTGTCTCTCAAAGATTGCATATTGCACTTTTAACGTCTGGACCAGGTCTGCTGTAAAACGACAACACCTCTGCTAAACGCAAATCAAGTTTGGTAACATACTTTATGCTTTAACAACAATAAATGATGAAAGAAATGCAAAAGCAACATTCTGATGTTTTTTTTAACTATAGCTGTTTGGAATTCTTTATTTTTAAGGCGGCTGATATATTGCTGTATTCCTAAAAAAACAAAAAAAAAAACAATTCCATCCTAGAGCTGATGGATTATGGGTAAAATGATAATGACGATTACTTTGGAAATATTTGAAATCATAATTATTAAAATGATTTGTCTTTTTGCTTGGAAATATTCTTCTTTATTTATGTTTTTAAATCTTCGTTTTTAAGGCGGCTGATATATTGCTGTATTCCTAAAAGAAAAGAAAAAAATAACAATTTCATCCTAGAGCTGATGGATCATGGGTAAAATGATAATAACGATTACTTTGGAAATAATCATAATTTAAAAAATGATTTTTCTTTTTGTTTAGAAATATTCTTCTTTATTTATGTTTTTAAATCACCCATCTAACCAGATTTAATATCAATTTTATTAATGTTTCTATATTAACAAATCATTACAGGGGAAAAAAAATAGCCTTTTAAGTGAAAATAAAGTTAGATCTTAAGTAATTAATTTTTATTTAAATTCAACACATGGATTAAGGAGACGTTTAATGACAGATAAGTGCTAGATTAATATTTTTCTCTTGGCAAAACATTTATTGTGGGTTTTTATTTATTTTTGCTAACGTTAGCAGCACGTTTCACTCTTTCTGCGCATCCCAAACATGTATTATCTGGATTATCTGTGTCTAACTGTCCACTTAAACTTAAACTGCTGCTGGATAAACCATCCCTTTGGAATTCTAAGTTTCTTTCTGTGTTCAGAGGGGACTTGAGATAATGACTTTTTGCACTTGACGTACCAGAAAGATTTCTAAAAGTATAAAAATCTAAAGTATAAGCTGTTAATGTTGCCAACTGATGATCAACAGTAAAAATTACAAGGTTAAACTCTTTCCAACCAGGAAAACACCAACAATAGAGAATCTTGTGGCGTCATTGCATTTCAACTTGTAAATGTGGTTTTAATGGAAGTCAACGGAGCTCTAGCAGTAAATGAGAGTTAAGTTTTCAATCTGACACTGCAAAAAAAAAAAAAAAAATGGATAAAAGCTAATGTTGCACATTTCTTATGAAAGGGGTTAAGGTTAGGATGACTCTAAATCTAACCTTAACCCTAACTAAACATGTTCATTTAATTTAATTATGTGTTGATCTATACAACTACATTTGACTTGAGCGTTGCTTGCTCGAAGGTTATGAGACCTGCAGACATCAGCTCAATCAGTTTGCTGTGATTGGTGTTGCCTGAAATGAGATAAACGTGGCATGAATCTGAGCAACATTGAACATCACATGTTGTATGATGAAAGCAGTACATACGCCACCAGCTTATTTTAGACTAAAAAATTGTCCATTTTGTGTGCGAAGCAGCATCACTGCTGGTTCCATTATTTATGTCTGTCAAATAAATCTGAGAGTCCGTTGAAGTCTGAGTTTTTGATAGTATTCACTGACAGTTTGTCTAACAAGACAATTTTACAGTACATGCTAAAGATAAAAAAATAATTATTTAATGTTTATATTATAATTAATTAACGGTGGGATTTTTCCCCCCAAGTCAGTGGCATAATTTATGAATTTAGCAACTAAAGAGTCAAAATGTATTTTAAACACACAGTAATTTCATTATTTTGCCATCAGACTACTTTTTTTTTTTTTACATTTTCAGAGCAATTTATTAAAACACGTATACAAATAAGATTTGCCACCAAAAAATATTCCATTTACTGAAACACAGATAAAGTTAACCTCATGTGCTCACCAACATGTAAGGAGTTCTTTTGAGAACTTGCCGTTATTACACAACCAACAGAGGACCACATGGAGACTATGTTAACGTAAAAAAATATATTGTTTCAAATATTGTCTAATATTATTTACCGTGTCTGACTACAGGATGGACAGCACAGGACGAGTTACTATTTTAACCTTAGATTACCAACATGTTTTAGTAATACCACAATGGGAACAATGATATATTTTCTTTATCTAAGGGATAATGCTAAGCTATTTCATCGGCAGTGAACTGGCTGGACCACAGTCGGACGTTTCGGGAACAGGGGGTCGAGGAGAGTGAAATCCTGCTCCTGCGGAGGAAGTTCTTTTATTCGGATCAGAACGTAGACTCGCGTGACCCGGTCCAGCTCAACCTCCTCTACGTTCAGGTAAACCATCACTCGCTTATCTCTCTGTAGCTTTCTCTCCTCAAAGGTGCAGTCTGTAGAATGCCTGCAGCAAGTGAAAAACAAACGCAGCACTGTAACGATGGGTTGCCAGATTGAGGTGACAGTTATCAATCATGGCAATCCACGAGACACACACAGATGCAGTATTAGCGTGGAAATCTGTAACCTCGTCGATGGGTTGCCAGATTGATGTGACCATATCCACGAGATCACGATCAACGAGACACACACAGATGCAGTATTAGTGTGAAAATCTGTAACCTCGTCGATGAGTTGCCAGATTGAGGTGACCGTATCAACGAGACACACACAGATGCAGTATTAGTGTGGAAATCTGTAACCTCGTCGATGGGTTGCCAGATTGAGGTGACCGTATCAACGAGACACACACAGATGCAGTATTAGTGTGGAAATCTGTAACCTCGTCGATGGGTTGCCAGATTGAGGTGACAGTTATCAATCATGGCAATCCACGAGACACACACAGATGCAGTATTAGTGTGGAAATCTGTAACCTCGTCGATGGGTTGCCAGATTGAGGTGACAGTTATCAATCATGGGAATCCACGAGACACACACAGATACAGTATTAGCGTGGAAATCTGTAACCTCGTCGATGGGTTGCCAGATTGAGGTGACAGTTATCTATCATGGCAATCCACGAGACACACACAGATGCAGTATTAGCGTGGAAATTGGCAATTAAATTACCTTATATGTTCTATTTACAGTATTAATATTGATTTGATTTATGAGAACCTCCGCAGACTTCTCCAGAAACAATCCTGTCACTGAAAAATGTCATTATGACTTGATGACTTGACAGAGTAAAAGTAATATGGAGTCATCAAGATACAAGGCTATTAAGATACAAAAGCATTAATAACATGGCACATGGCATAAACCTGTAGACATTGATCAGAAATGTTATGTAAAGAACTGATAAGATAGCAAATATATTGCCAATGTGTAATCATTAGGGGTAAACAACTTTTATGCTTCTGCATCATGGCTGTTTCTTCATCTATACTCATCAAAATTAGACCTGAAAGTTTATTGAAGACTACCTGTCATTTTGTCAAAAGATGCTATTCGTGTTTAAGTTTTAAGTTTAGAATTTATCTCTTGATTTTTGACGACATTTAATGGTGTCACGAACAGGATCATGAGCCTTCCAAGCTTAAAAGCTGCAACAGAATATAGAAAATCTGTTATTCAGTTATAATAATCCTAAAGACTTCGAAATTAAGGTCACAAAGAATAAAGTGGTCTTAGAATTTATAACGTAGGTCAGCCCAAACCAACATCTAATCTGATTTATGTATAACAGCATCTAAATATGATGACAATCGTCTGCTACAATTAAAAATTTTTAACTTGTTTTTTTTTTGATTGTGACTTTTTCGAGCATGCATAATGTTAGTACAGAATACCTTGTGTCTAATCTAGCCAAATGAATTAGCTGTCAAAACTAACGTAGCTTAGCTTTTCAGGTGAAATGTGGCTACTTCAGCGTCGCTTTTCATCGTCATTTTCTTCTCCATCGTCTCTCAGCTGTAAAGAGATGATGAGATATCATGCCTTTTGTGTCTAAGTTTAGAATTTCTCTCTCGATTTCAATGACATTTAATGGTGGCACGAACAGGATCAAGAGTCTTCAAAGTCTGAAAGTTCTAGCAAAATATAGGAAAATTGTTTATTTGGTTATAATTACATAATAACTGTGAGACTACAGTTACATATATAAAGTTTGCTTAAAAGGTAACGCATAGGTCAGCTCAAACCATCATCTGATCTGATATATGTTTAGAGCATTTAAAGAGAACATTGTTTCACATTATACTGCCAAGGTTTTTTTTAAACAACAACTAAATATGATGGGTATCAACTGAATATAACATTTTTTAACTAATTTTGTGACTGGAATATGAGTGAAAGAAATGTGTTTTCGTGCATGCATAACGTTAGTCGATAGTACTGAATAACTTGTGTCTAATCTTGCCGATTTAATTAGCTGTTAACACTAACGTAGCTTAGCTGTTCAGGAGAAATGTAGCTACTTCACCGTCCCTTTAATTTTCTCCATCCTCTCTCTTCCTTCGTCCTCTTTCTAAAACATCACAAATGTATATCCTCATTTATTCTCGAATCATCATGACAGTGTTTTCTAATCACGATGAGGTTCAATGCCTATTAATCCTAACTGTAAACTGTTCACGGTCTCCTCGGTTCATTAAAATCTGGCAACCAGATTTATGCTTCTGAGATTGGACAACCCGAGGGAGGAAATGCATCACAATCACATTAACACACAGACTGTAAACTCAAACACAAACTATGTGTTGAGTATGTATGTACTTCTAGCATCACGGTGGCGCAGTGGGTAGCACGGTCATCTCACAGCAAGAAGGTCACTGGTTCGAGCCTCGGCTGGGTCGGTTGGTATCTCTGTGTGGAGTTCTCATGTTCTCCTCGTGATCGCGTGGGTTTTCTCCGGGTGCTCCGGTTTCCCCACAAGTCCAAAGACATGCGGAATAAGTGAATTGAGTAAGAACGATTGTCCATAGTGTTAAAGAGTGAATGTGTGTGTGTGAATGTTTCCCAGTGATGGGTTGCAGCTGGAAGGGTAAAACATATGCCAGAGAGTTGATGGTTCAGTTCCGCTGTGGCGACCCCGAAAGGGATAAAAACCGACATGAAGATGAAATGTAAGGAGATGAGATGTGCAAGAGTCCAGGTTCAGATAACAGATTATGGGGAGCTAAGGTTTAAGAGTTCCACAGATGGATGGCTTGGAGAAAAAAGCTCTGTTTGTGCCGTACAGTCCTGGTGTTGGTGGCGCTGAAGCGGCGGCAGGGGGGCAAGAGCTCAGAAAGGTGGTGTCCGGGGTGAGTGGGGTCTAGAATTATTTTGTTAGCCCTCTTTCTCACTCTGGTGGTGTACAGGTCCTGGAGGGAGGGTAGGGGAGCACCGATGATCTTCTCTGTCATATGAATAGTCCTCTGAAGTCTATGGACGTCTGCTTTAGAGGTGGCGCTAAACCAGACAATGATGGAGGAGCAGAGAACAGACTGGATGACCGCAGAGTAAAACTGGGTTAGCAGTGTCTGTGGAAGATTGAACTTCTTCAGCTGGTGCAGGAAGTACAGTCTCTGCTGGACCTTCTTCACAATGGAGTCGATGTGTGTGCTCCACTTCAGGTCCAGAGAGATGAGTGAAACGCGATGACTTAGCCAATCAGATTAAACTAGAGGGTCATTTGAAAACTGAGAGCAACCAGCATCGCCGTGGAAACAGTGCTCGGGCAATCAGTACAGAGAGAGAGCGTGATCAGCCGCACCTGCAGCTCTGTCAGGATTCTCATAAGAGAATGGTGGTAACGGAACCCAAACGCACGACAACCAGAGGTTTAGTCAGTCTCTTTATTATTAAAAACAGAAAATAACAACATAACATTGCCCACGAGGAGGAAATACCTCCAATAACTAAAGTAAGCCGAAAAGTCTAAGATTAAGGACTAAAATGGAACAAACGACTACAGCAGGACTAACCAAAAACAACAGGGTGTGACATTAGCAACGCTGCAACACTGAACATGAGAAGAAGGAGTCTTATAAAGGAAGACGACTAACCTAAACGAGAACTAACACAGGTGATTACCTCAACTGAACCGGAACAACTAGACACGAGTGGAAATCAATCAAGACCGTGAACAAGACGGGAGTGAATCTACCAACTGCAAAGAAAAAAACAGAAGCTAATCTCTTTAACGAAAACAAGAAGACTTAGCAAGAGCAAAAACCTAAAGGAGTAAACCAAAACAGAACCCCGACAAGCTCATCTGATCGTGGCCCTTGACGAGCTGTGTGGAAGTGTGTTCTCTTTTTGAGGCCAAGAGAAGGACTGAAGAGGCGCACCGCATCCTCAGCTGAGAGCCACACACTCCAGGACCACGTCTAAGGCCAGTGCCCCGCTTACCCTCTCTCTCTGTCTGGAGCGTTCCACCAGCGCTGCACAGTCATCTTTCGACACATTCACATTGTCCCACAATTCAATTCAAAATAAATCTCAGATATTACAGGATCTCATCGGGTTGAAACACCGCTGAGCTGCTTGATGAGCGACGTATGCTCTGAAACATCCTGTGTGCTCTTGAGTCAGCGTGTGCTCGCCCTGTTACACCTTTCTTCTCTCTCCCTGCATCTCTTCTCTCTCATCTCTCCCTCTCTCTCTTCCCCCCTCTCTCCCTCTCTCATTTCTCTCTTTCTCTCTCCCTCTCTCATCTCTCCTCTCTCTTTCTCCACTATCTGTCCTTCTCTCCTCTTTGTCTCTTTCAACCTCTTCCCTCTCTCTCTCTCTCTGATGTCTCTCACCATCTCCCCTCTCTTCTCTCTCCCTTTCACTCTTTCCTTCTAATCTCTTTCGCTCCCTCTCCCCCTCTCAGGTGTCTCTCTCCCTTTCTCTCTCTCTCTCTCCCTCTCTCTCAGGTGTTTCTCATCCCTTCTCTCTCTCCCCCTCTCTCTCAGGTGTGTCTCACCCCTTCTCTCTCTCTTCTCTCTCTCTTTTTCTCTCTCTCTCTCCCTCTCATCACTCATCTCTCTCCCTATCTCTCTCAGGTGTCTCTCACCCCTTCTCTTTCTTCTCTCTCCCTTTCTCTCTCTCCTCTCTATCTTTCTCTCTCTCATCTCTTTCTCTCCCTCTCCTCTCTCTCTCTCCTCTCTATCTTTCTCTGTAATAAACACACTCGCCTCCTTGAAATCCTCTGACACACACCCACATTCTTTCAGAAACACAAGAGCGGTGCTCTCAGAAAGAGAGACGAGTGTGTTTGGCAGGCTGGAGGGGATTTCTCTGCGACTGCATCACAGCACAGTTTTGTGTGTGTGTGTGTGTGTGTGTGTGTGTGTGTGTGTGTGTGTGCGCGTGCGTGTGTGTGTGTGTGTGTGTGTGTATGTGTGTGTTCCAGAAACACTCGCTGCTACTCTGAACACGCTGAAGGCGTCCGTAAGCGATGGAAGACGATTGGTTGAAAATCACACTGGTACTCGTGTGGAGTGACGATATATTCCCTCAAACAAGAGAGTGTTTATGACTTCAGACGGATAGTATGAGACGCCACTCTTTCAGCCTCTCTTTTGGAAGCGCAGGAAGGGTTTTTATGTAAGGCTCTCGAGCAGATGGACTGTCGGTTTTCATCAGGGCTGCAGGGCGTGTGTAATATTAGACGGCTCTCAGTATCAGCACACAGTCTTATTGAAACATCTTAAAGGGACAGTTCACCACACACGCTCATGGAATAATACAATAATAATACAATAATACCTTAGCTGGAGTAAAACACGTTTTTTGGGGGGTCAGGACTATTGAATGTGTTTACTAATGACATTGCTTGCGGGATGTAATCCAAAGGTTTTAGCAGAAAGCAAAAGGGACTCTGTGTACTACCACGTAACATGATTTGGTTACCATACCATACCAACTTTAGCACTTTAAAAAAGACAACCAAAAGTGCTGCAAATCTCTAAATACTAAACACACTAAAAAGATATAACACATTCAACACAATAATACAGTTTAAAAACACATAGAATTAGTAAAAGAAGCTAAGTCCTGCTAGGATTAAAAGCCACAGAATAAAAGTGTTTTTTAAATGAAAAAAATAAAAGTGGGTTTTAAGGTGGGTTTTAAAAGTGTGCAGTGAGGGGGCAGCTCTGACGCTCAGAGGGAGGTTGTTCCACAGCTGAGGAGCAGCGACAGAGAAGGCCCTGTCCCTCCTGAGCTTCCTCCTGGACCTCGGTACCTGCAGCAGCAGCAGGTCAGCTGACCTGAGAGACCGAGAGGGGGAATAGGTGTGAAGAAGCTCAGAGAGGTACGGAGGGGCAAGACCCTTTAGACATTTAATTGGTTGATGTTAAATGATCCAAAATGTCAAAATACAGTTTGAAAATAAAGCTTGTTTTCTTACAGCCAACCACAATTTTATTGGCATATAAGAAAAAATTTTTAATGAAGAGAATTTTCTTACAGCCAGCGACGGAGAGTTACCCGAAAGGCTCTTCAAAAGCTGATTTTACGAATTAACTGTTTGAGTCTTGAGCAGAAATGATAAATCATTAATAAGATTAGGTTTGAAATAGTAATCATATTTGGGTTTTTTAACCTTTTAGGTTCTGATGATTTCCAGATTTATAAGACATATAATAATAAAAAAATCTTGATTTTTGATGATTACATGTTGATGATGAAGTGTGTATCTTTTATTGCATTAAAAAACACATCTACACCTCTTCAAAAAAGAATATTTTTAGCAAATTTGAGAAATATTTTATATATATATATATATATATATCTCCTTTTAGTATGATAAATATTTTCCAAAAGCATTGCTTTTTGATCATTTCTTAAGGGGAGATGCTGTAGAAAGGAGGCAAAAAGTGACTGATTATTTGACATTTAAGAGTGTAAAAATAAAACAACACTAATTGTTGCAGCACTCCAAGATGCTTTGTTTTTAAATAAAGCACATTTTCTTACAGCCAGCAACAACAACAAAAATTCTCTGGGTCAAAAAAATGTCGAAAGAACATTTTATTCACAATATTCAGTTGGCGTGCTTGCAAAATGTATTTTGCTGCTCAGAATCTCCAAATATCTCCAAATTTGTTCCGAAGAGAAAAGAAGCTTTTATGGGGTGATATTGGGGTAAGAAATGAAAGACTAAAGTAGAATTTTTTGGGTGGAGTCTCCCTTTAACTGAGTTACTGTGTCTCTCTCTCTTTATATGTCATCTTTCAGAAGACATTTTGCGCTCAATCTTCTGTTGTAGTGGAGCTCAGACCTTTGCAGAGATCCTTTCTGAGCTGAGAGAATCTATAATTATTTTTTTATCACTCCATCAACCAACGCTTTTGTGATTTTGTGACAGGAAACAGAGAACCCAACTTTAAATCACTTTTTCTGCCTTCTGCTTTTCATGTTTTTGTGAGCAGATGTTGATCTGCTCTCGGAGGCGCTAGCTGTTCGCAGCACTCTTGATTCACGGGGAACGTCCGCTCTGCTCTCTGTCTGTGTTCCAGGCCCGCGACGACATCCTGAACGGCTCTCACCCGGTCTCCTTCGAGAAGGCCTGCGAGTTCGCGGGGATTCAGGCGCAGATCCAGTTCGGCCCCCACGTCGAGCACAAACACAAGCCAGGCTTTCTAGAGTGAGAGTGCTCAGAGTTAACACAGTCAGAAGCACATCCACTATCCCCTCATTTGAGTTTGCATTAAAAACGAAAGGCAAAAAACCCTTTTTTTTTTTCATTGTTAGTTTTTATAAAACTGAATACATTTTTTTAATGTTCAGTTCCTTTTTTTTATTTTTTTCTTTAAAGAATTTTCTTTTATTTTTTTTCTAAAATGAATGATGTGCATTCAGTAGTTCTATTTTCATTTTAGAAAAAGTACCGAACAACATTTTGTATACATACGTTTTTGACTAAAGCATTAAGTGCATGGTCTTGTCACGTCCATGTGGATCTACAATATTAGGAACAAGCTCATGTTTTTTCTTCTTTTCTTTGGCCAAAGCGTTTGTGTAGTGAGAATAAACATGTTAAATGTGTTTTCAGCCTGAAGGAGTTCCTGCCGAAGGAATACATCAAACAGAGGGGCGCCGAGAAGAGGATTTTTCAGGTACGTGACCCTCGAGCAGCTTTACTCAATCTGTGTGCTTGAGAAAATGTAATATTGGAGGCTGTCAGTGGAAATGTTGAAAGAGTCAGAGCTCTCCAGAAGAAGGGGTTTGAGTCTTCAGCACATGGTCAGGGAAAGACTGAGATCTGCAGGAGGTCAAATTTCAAAAGCCCATGGCACACGTGCTTTTTTATTCGTTTTTTTTTAGCCATGTGTTTTACATTTAACAGATAACTAAATACCCAAAATAAAACTTTGAAATAAGTTTTAAAAATAGTACAAGCATCCTAATTAATACAACAGGGTTCAGTGTGACGTCATTTCCCAAATGTAATTAAAACATTTTTTATTTAACTAAATGAATACTTACATTTAAAATAGACAGTAACTAAACGAAGCTAGTTGTGAGGATAAACATTTGACCCACAGATTCGACAGGTGACGTTAGAGTGGAACTTATAAAAGTGGAATAATAAAATCTAATTTAGATATTGACAGGTGCAACAGATCAAACAAGATATTAAGAGGGACAGGTGATATTGACATGTTCTCTAAACTAAAACAAAAAACACAAACCAAAGACAGCCACAAGCCTAACAAGCCATCAGCTATCACGTAACTGAAGGATGAAAAAAATGAACACTAGTCATATGAGCCAATAGTGGTCACATGAGTGGGTGACATACAAAAAACACCAGTTGTGTTAGGCAACTGCGGTCACATGACAGAAGGACAGACACAAAATTGGACACCAGTTAGTGTTCACATGACTGGAAGACACAAACAACATTTAATAACAATTTTCAGAGCCAACAGGGATCACATGAGTGTAGGATACAAACAAATATGGACACCAGTCGTGTTAGCCAACAGCGATCACATGACAGGAGGACACACTCAAAATGGACACCAGTCGTGTTAGCCAACAGGGATCACATGACAGGAGAACACACTCAAAAATGGACACCACTCGTGTTAGCCAACAGGGATCACATGACAGGAGGACACACTCAAAAATGGACACCACTCGTGTTAGCCAACAGGGATCACATGACAGGAGGACACACTCAAAAATGGACACCACTCGTGTTAGCCAACAGGGATCACATGACAGGAGGACACACTCAAAAATGGACACCAGTCGTGTTAGGCAACAGGGATCACATGACAGGAGAACACACTCAAAAATGGACACCAGTCGTGTTAGCCAACAGGGATCACATGACAGGAGGACACACTCAAAAATGGACACCAGTCGTGTTAGGCAACAGGGATCACATGACAGGAGGACACACTCAAAAATGGACACCAGTCGTGTTAGCCAACAGGGATCACATGACAGGAGGACACACTCAAAAATGGACACCACTCTTGTTAGCCAACAGGGATCACATGACAGGAGGACACACTCAAAAATGGACACCAGTCGTGTTAGCCAACAGGGATCACATGACAGGAGGACACACTCAAAAATGGACACCACTCTTGTTAGCCAACAGGGATCACATGACAGGAGGACACACTCAAAAATGGACACCACTCGTGTTAGCCAACAGGTATCACATGACAGGAGGACACACTCAAAAATGGACACCAGTCGTGTTAGGCAACAGGGATCACATGACAGGAGAACACACTCAAAAATGGACACCAGTCGTGTTAGCCAACAGGGATCACATGACAGGAGGACACACTCAAAAATGGACACCACTCGTGTTAGCCAACAGGGATCACATGACAGGAGGACACACTCAAAAATGGACACCAGTCGTGTTAGCCAACAGGGATCACATGACAGGAGGACACACTCAAAAATGGACACCAGTCGTGTTAGGCAACAGGGATCACATGACAGGAGGACACACTCAAAAATGGACACCAGTCGTGTTAGCCATGTAAGATCAAATAACAGGAGGACACAAAAAGTATGGACACCAGTCATGTTAGCCATGTAAGATCACATAACAGGAGGACACAAGAAATATGGACACCAATCATGTTAGCCATGTAAGATCACATAACAGGAGGACACAAAAAATATGGACACCAGTCATGTGAGCCAACAGTGATCACATAACTGAGCACAGAAAAACAAACATGATCACTATTATGTTAACCAACTGAGGTCACATGACAGGAAGACCTGTCACACAAGACAACCAAGAGGGGTCACAAAACAATGAATACCAGTCATGTGAGTCAACAGTGGTTACATGACTGGGCGACACAAACAAAAAATAACATCAGTCATGCGAATGAACTCTGGCTAAATAACAGGAATTCACACAAATATGGACCCCAGTCATGTTAACCCTTTGCAGTCAACCATGCACAGCATTTATGGGTGCCAACAATGATCACATGACTGGATGAAACTAACAAAAAACACCCGTCACACACCAACTGGGGTCACATGACAGACGGACAAAAATATAGCTACCTTTTATTATCTCAAGTATATGTAGGAGAATAAGAAACATAATGATACATATTTTTATTAAATAGTAAAGCTTTTAATGAAGCTAACTATCATTCAATGCCTGAGAAGTTTCAGTGTCTCTCGCTCTCTCTCTCTCTCTCTCTCTCTCTCTCTCTCTCTCTCTCTCTCCTCTCTCTCTCCTCTCTCTCTCTCTCTCTCTCTCTCTCTCTTTGCAGGATCATAAGAGCTGTGGTGAGATGATGGAGATCGAGGCCAAAGTCAAATACGTGAAGCTCGCCAGGTCTTTGAGGACGTACGGGGTCTCCTTTTTCTTGGTCAAGGTGACTCTTTTCACACATTTAAACCTTCATTAAGGTACATTTTTGATATTAGCATTGCACAAGGGAACATCTCTAAGATTTCTGAAGTTATTGCATATATCTTTGCAGTCTGCGGAGATGAGTGGAGTAAAAGTAAAGTTCTTATTGAGATGCAGCAGGGCTATCAAATGGCAGCCTGATCTCTGCAGCACTTCAGCAGAGAAGGGTCTGAAAGGGCTATTAATATTGCATTTCATCCACGCTTGAGAGAGAATACACACAGACAGGTTCAGAATAATATGAGTTCCTGTTGCTACCAGAATGTTCAAACATGTAGAAACCATTAGTTCTAATAAACATCAACCTTTATCTGGTGCCAGTCAAAATCATGGCTTCTGAATATTTGAAAGAGTTGACTTACTGGTTCTCGAAGATTTCGTCTCAGATGTCTTTGTCTTTGTTTACTGCCGTTCTCATCTGGCTGCAGACTAGAGAGGATTATTATAACGTCAAAATTCTAAGCACGGAAAGTGATATTTTGAGAGTGCTAAAAGATATTGTTGGGAGAGCTAAAGAGAGTGTCTACACACACAAACATATTTGACCTTCAAAATTGATTTTTGCTCACTCAAAAGAATTTTTTTTGTGCAAAAAGAACATTTCGTTCATAATACTTTTCGTTTGTCTGTGTGCAAAATGTCTCAGAAATGACTTTTCGCGCTTAGAATTGTAGCGTTAAAATAATCTCATAGAGACAATGGCTGCTCCAAAGACATATTTCATAAAATCTGGTTTATCAGCGTCAGCGTAGGGTTACTACAATAATAAAAAAGCACAAAAACAATGATTACGAAATGTAATTTTTGACACTAAATGAAAGTAATTTCAGCTACATCTAACACAGTTTAATTGCCAAAACAGGGGAAAATCACACTGAAAACAAAAATAATCAAGTAATTATCAGAAAAAATGGCATACATTTTTAAATAAGAGACCATTTTTCTTGGTTTCAATTTCAGCTTGATTTCGCTGCTCAAAGTTTTGATTGCACTCTCGACATTTTAGTTTTCGCTTTCTAACTTTTTGTTTGCGATGCTGAAATTTACAATCATCCTTCCGGCACCAATCTTCTCTGAGGGCGGGGCTAATAGTGGTTCACACTCATTGGCTGATACATGTTTGATTGGCTGCCCAATGAGCCGAATATACAAGTATGATCCAGATTGTTTTTCACCAGGTGGTGTGTTTCTAGAGCCGGAGCAGAAAGTATGTTTTCAAAATGTATTTAATACTTATTCGCACTTTTACACGAATTCCATACGCAACATTTCAAGATGGTTAAAATTAACTCTAGCCAATGAGTGCGAACCACTGTAAGCTCCGCCCCCACAGGAAATTAGCGCCAGAAACAGCATCGAAGCACTACGAGATGAACGGCTGAGAAAGCGCTTGAAAAAGGAAAATATAAACATCCAAAAGCTCATATTGCAGGTGTTCGACCATCAAGAGTTGTTCAACAAAGCCCTCAAAGATGTTAAATCAGCTGGTGTGTGAGTAATGATGGGAAATTTCATTCAACTTGCAGCTACATTCTTTTGACTCTTGTTCATAAAAAAACAATCATTTAAGGTTCATTTGTATTGTTCTTAATGGGAAAAATCTGGATCTAATTGCAAAACATTATGACAAAGACCCCAAAATTGAGCAAAATACACGAATCTGAGTAAATAAACATGCTCAACAGGGTCTTCTGATGATTATCAGTGTAGTCCGCTCGCACCAAAGAAAACGATTCACTCTGGGAAAAGAGTCCATTACTAACAAGTCAGATTTGTTTGTTTCACAATCAATCAATCAAGTTTTTATTTAGCTCCTTTTTTAGCAGTTGCTTTCAAAGCAGCTTCACAAAGTCCTCGTGAGGATCAGGTAGAGTAAAGAGGAGTTCCCTCTGTGAGGCCCCTGGGAGCCTCGCTGACTGAGGCAGGTGCTAATCACCTCCCCAGCATAAAGAACAGACAAACTAAAAAACCACCGATGACAGGACCTGAAAAAAAAAAAAAAAAAAACAAAAAAAGACAAAACAGGAACTAACAAACGAAGAAACAATGGTTAGAAAACTGTAACACAGACAACAAACAGGTGATCAGCATCAGCTGCAGGAGGAGAGATAAATGATGAAGAGAGCTTAGAGAGGAACCACATTCAACCACATTGATTTTTCCACAGTTTGTATGTTTATGGTGCTCAGAAACCAGATCAATTTAGACAAATATCAAGAGCCAATTATTGGAATATTAGATTAAACAGATATGTTTTTAATTTAGTTCTGAACTCTGTGAGCGTAGCTGAGCTTCAGACAACATCCGGGAGTTTATTCCAGAGTGTCGCGGCTCTATAAGGCAAGGCATGTTTATTTGCATATCACATTTCGTACACAGGGTAATTCAAAGTGCTTTACATTGGAAATAAAGAGTAAAAGAAAGTAGATTTAATAAAATAAAAAAGTACATTTAATAATATATGAGAACGCTCTTCCTCCTCTTGTGGATTTACTAACCTTTGGTACAATCAATAGTCCTGCTTCTTGTGATCGGAGAGAGCGAGCTGGAATATATCGTGAGAGGAGACTGCTCAGGTAGAGCGGAGCCAAGCCATTCAGCGCCTTAAAGGCAAGGAGCAGAATCTTGTAGTCAATGTGATATTGTACAGGAAGCCAATGAAGAGAGCACAGAACCGGTGTAATGTGATCATATTTCTTTGATTCTTGTGAGAACTCTAGCTGCTGCGTTTTTTTAACGTGGTTGCTGATTAGCCGGCTAACAGAGCGTTACAATAATCCATTCTGGAGGTCATGAATTACCCCAAATGACTCATCACTACCCATGAGCGCCAACCAATGGCAAGGAGTGTCGCTGCATCCACTTTTAACACTAGCATTTGAAATGTACCCTGCAGGGAAGCAGCCGAGGATTCGTGCAATTCTCAGTTGGAATAGATGTGTAGAGACCTTACATTCTATAATTGGTCACCTTCTGTTTTTGGAATGATTCAAATTGGTTTTATTCCATTTTTGGATTAAGCAAATTGTGCGTCACTGAAATAAGTGTAATTTGTGGACCGTCACTTAATGAAACATCTTTCAGCACAAATGCTGTTTTTGTGCAACCGTTATCTAGTTTTCTGCTGCATGTAATTAATTGAAATTCAGCAAATAAACACTGTAAACAAGCTTCTTGCAGCACATTTTAATTCACAATCATAAGACCGAAGCCTTTTATCTCTCTGGCACACAGGAAGATTTACTAGCGCCCGCTCAACGATCAGTTTCAGGTTGTAAGTGGAGTGTGGCTAAGTGTCTGGTTTCAAATTAACAGTGCCGTACAATAAACAACAGCACCTCAAATGAGCTAAAACACTGTCACTGATTGCCACACACAATTAAACAATGAGCATTCACCATATAATCAAAATTTACCCACAACGGTTGAAGCTCACCCTTGAAAAGGGATGTCAGTGCCCAGAAAGGAACGGGGAACAATACCTCTGAGTCTGGCTGTTATTTATACTGCGCTCTTATCAGAGGATGTTATTTTTTGACCCTCGGGTGAAAACAATAGCCTGGAGCTGTACGGTGCAAAAAGTCCTTTAAATGGTTGTTTTTAATGTGTTTGTGATGTGGCTGTGTTTCATTAGCAGCTGAGAGAGAGAGAGAGAGAAATCGGAGTGAGAGAAAGAGAGATGAGAGTGAGAGACTGAGAGGAGGGAGAAAAGAGGGATTGAGAGAAGGAGTGAGAGTTGGAGAGATGGAAAAGAGAGCGATATAGATGGAGAGAGGAGAGATAGAAAGAGAGGGAGGGAGAGAGAGATGGAGAGGAGTAACAGATAGAGAGGAAAGGGAGAGTGTTAAGAGAGAGAGAGAGAAAAGAAAAAGAGGGAGGAAGATAAAGAGAGCAGGAGAGAGTAGCAGTGGGGTGAGAAAGATGAGAAAAGAGGAAGAGAGTGAGATGAGAAGGAATGAGAGATGGAGAGGAGAGGGAGTGATAGAAAAAGAGGGAGCTATAGTGGGGAGAGAGAGAGGAGGGCGAGAGGAAGAAAGACAAGAAAGTGGAAGAGAGAGATGAGAGAAAGAATGGATAAACGAGAGAGGGAAGTAGAAAGAAGAGAGAGAGAGAGGAGAGAAAGAGAGAGGGAAAGATTTAAAGGCAAATGAAAGTAGGCAGCAGGTTCTGGGTGAGTGGAATGTAGAGTTTGAGAGGTGCTACCTGGAATCCATGAGGTTCACGTTTAAAATAAATTCACATTTAAAACCTCATTTTGTTGGTTTCCAGCTCTTCAAGGTCCGAAGCACACTCTGGTCATGTTGCTGAAGCAGATCTTTCCTCTGTGTCTGAAGGACTTCCTCTTAAAGGACTTGATCTCATTCTTTAGGGTACTAATGACAAGCATATAAAAAAAATTAAGTTACGTTTGTAAAAGGCAGCGTTTGACCTTGTAAAAAGAAAATTCTTTTCACAATGACTCGTTTTGGAGCCTGGCCCTTTAAATGATCCTGAGCTACTGCTGATCTCGTCCTTCAGTCACTCTTCGTCCCTCTCAAAACGGCATTTTCAATTAAGTTCAGTTTTCTTTTTTGTTACTTAAACATGTTCATGTTTATATCATCATCATATTAAAGTCTTTTATAGTCTATTAGAGTTTTGCTGATTGCGTATTCCATGCTCACCATATAATACACACACGCCGCATGTTGTGTCTATTACAGGAGAAGATGAAAAGCAAGAATAAGCTGGTGCCGCGTCTGCTGGGCATCACCAAAGAGTCGGTGATGAGAGTGGACGAGAAGAGCAAAGAGGTCGTGCAGGAGTGGCCCCTCACCACGGTCAAGAGATGGGCTGCGTCCCCCAAAAGCTTCACACTGGTAAATTCTCCAGAGCTCACTGCCAGTGTTGCCAGATTGGGGGGCTTTTGGTTAAGTTAATGTAATTGACCGGAAGGTTGGTGGTTCGATCCTCACCAGGTTCATTCTGCTGTTGTGGCCTAGGGGAAGCCACTCCTCCCACATTGCCCTGTTTGGATGTGGGGTGTGTTTGGTGGACGAGTGTGCTTGGTGGGAGATGTTTGGTGGATGTGTGTGACTGGTGGGGGGTGTTTGGTGGATGTGAGTGACTGGTGGGGTGTGTTTGGTGGACGAGTGTGACTGGTGGGAGATGTTTGGTGGATGTGTGTGACTGGTGGGGGGTGTTTGGTGGATGTGAGTGACTGGTGGGGGGTGTTTGGTGGATGAGTGTGACTGGTGGGAGGTGTTTGGTGGATGTGTGTGACTGGTGGGGGGTGTTTGGTGGATGTGAGTGACTGGTGGTGTGTGTTTGGTGGATGTGAGTGACTGGTGGGGTGTGTTTGGTGGACGAGTGTGACTGGTGGGAGATGTTTGGTGGATGTGTGTGACTGGTGGGGGGTGTTTGGTGGATGTGAGTGACTGGTGGGGGGTGTTTGGTGGATGAGTGTGACTGGTGGGAGGTGTTGGTGGATGTGTGTGACTGGTGGGAGGTGTTTGGTGGATGTGAGTGACTGGTGGGGTGTGTTTGGTGGATGTGAGTGACTGGTGGGGAGTGTTTGGTGGATGTGAGTGACTGGTGGTGTGTGTTTGGTGGATGTGAGTGACTGGTGGGTGGTGTTTGGTGGATGTGAGTGACTGGTGGGGAGTGTTTGGTGGATGTGAGTGACTGGTGGTGGTGTGTTTGGTGGATGTGAGTGACTGGTGGTGTGTGTTTGGTGGATGTGAGTGACTGGTGGGGTGTGTTTGGTGGATGTGAGTGACTGGTAGGGAGTGCTTGGTGGATGTGAGTGACTGGTGGTGTGTGTTTGGTGGATGTGAGTGACTGGTGGGGTGTGTTGGTGGATGTGAGTGACTGGTGGGGTGTGTTTGGTGGATGTGAGTGACTGGTGGGGTGTGTTTGGTGGATGTGAGTGACTGGTGGGTGTGTTTGGTGGTATGTGAGTGACTGGTGGGGGTGTGTTTGGTGGATGTGAGTGACTGGGGGTGTGTGTTTGGGGATGTGGAGTGACTGGTGGGGAGGTGCTTGGTGGATGTGAGTGACTGGTGGTGTGTGTTTGGTGGATGTGAGTGACTGGTGGGGTGTGTTTGGTGGATGTGAGTGACTGGTGGGGAGTGTTTGGTGGATGTGAGTGACTGGTGGTGTGGTTTGGTGGATGTGAGTGACTGGGTGGGGTGTGTTTGGTGGATGTGAGTGACTGGTGGGGAGTGTTTGGTGGATGTGAGTGACTGGTGGGGTGTGTTTGGTGGATGTGAGTGACTGGTGGGGAGTGTTTGGTGGATGTGAGTGACTGGTGGGGTGTGTTTGGTGGATGTGAGTGACTGGTGGTGTGTGTTTGGTGGATGTGAGTGACTGGGTGGGGGTGTTTGGGTGGATGTGAGTGACCTGGTGGGGGGAGTGTTTGGTGGATTTGAGTGACTGGTGGGGGTGTGTTTGGTGGATGTGAGTGACTGGTGGGGTGTGTGTTTGGTGGATGTGAGTGACTGGTGGTGTGTGTTTGGTGGATGTGAGTGACTGGTGTGGGGTGTTTGGTGGATGTGAGTGACTGGTGGGGGGTGTTTGGTGGATGTGAGTGACTGGTGGGGGGTGTTTGGTGGATGTGTGTGACTGGTGGGGGGTGTTTGTTGGTGGTCAGGAGGCCGTAGGCTCAGAATGGCAGCCATGTTCTGTCAGACTGCTCCAGAGCAGCTGAGGACTGTCAAGGTAGCTTATCACCAGCAGTGAGTGAATGTGGAGTGAATGAATAATGCTCTGATAATTTTAAAGCGTCTTTGAGTGTCTAGAAAAGCGATATATAAATTGAAAGCATCATTAATTATTATTATTATTTAAAAAACTGTAACCCTGAGCCAAGGATAGCAAATTTTTATGATGAGTAACATAGAATGAGCCAGTCACCTTTTTAGTTTCCACTTATTAAAAAAAAAAAACTAAAAAGAACCATGAGACATATTACTCAACAAAAACAGCCCCTCCGCCCCTCCCCACCCCGGAATTTACACCTGTGATTGAGTGGAATCATTATTAGACAGAACTAAAATCTAAATTACTTAGAGATAAATAATTATCATCAGATCAAAACTTGTTTTGATGGCTACCGATCAAAGTAATTGCGCGGTGAGTCCGAGCTCTTAATAGCGGTTCTTACCTTGATCGTGTGTCCTTAACAATCTTTTAACCTTGCAATTCCCCGTCAGGCGGCTACAAGGACAGACTGCAGCAGAAATAGAAAAATCACTTCCACACTGTATGAGACGCAAACCTTGAGTTGTTTATAGCCCTACCGTGTGTCTGTGTGTTTGCAGGATTTCGGTGAGTACCAGGAGAGCTATTATTCAGTTCAGACGACAGAAGGAGAGCAGATATCACAGCTCATCGCTGGATACATCGACATCATCCTCAAGAAAGTGAGTCAATGCTTCCTCGAGGTGTCAAAGTTCTGCTTGAAAGCTAATTTAGCTGCTAGCAGAAACAGAGGACCCCTGCAGGCAGTTTAGTGTTATCTTCAAAGTAATAGTCCCACATCACATAACTAAAAGAATCCCAAAATTGTATGAAACATTAAAAATGTTTGCTAGGTTAAAGTACACAAGTTGTTTGGCCATGTTTTTGGTGATGTTTCATGAAGTTGTGCATGCTGCCAAGATCTTCAAAACTGATCTTTTAAATGGGTGAGGCTACCCTCTTTTCTCTTTGACTCCGTTGTTTTAAATGTTTATTCATTGCCATGGCAACACTAATTTACATACAGTAAAAACTTACTGTAAATAAAGTAAAAGCAAATACAGTAAAAACATAACTCAAAATATCAAGCTTAGCAGACTTACAGGTATGCAAAGAAAAAACAGGATTACCTTTCAAAAGATTGTTTTTGCAAGTGACAAAATAGGGAGAAAAGAAAAAAGAAGGAACAAAAGAGAATAAAAAAAGGAAGAAGGATAAGAAGGAAGAGGCTGACATACACCAGCATTCTAAAGAAGAAGTGCGGCATGGTAACGAAGAAAGTAAGAGGAGAAAGAGCGAAGAGCAGTAAAATACTCAAAGAGGGAAAAAGAGGGGGAGCATTAAGAAAAGACGAATGAAAAAAAAGAGGAGAAAGAAGAAGAAGAAGAAGGAAGAGGAAGAATAAGTTATGTATAAAGAAGGAGAAAGGATAAATAAGAGGAAGAAGAAGGAGGAAGTATAAAGAATAAAGAAGATGAAGAAGAAGGAAGAAAAGGAAGGAGGAAGGATAAATAAGAGGAAGAAGAAGAAGAAAATATAAGAGGAGGAAGTATAAAGAATAAAGAAGATGAAAATTAAGAAAAGAAGGTAATAAGTACAGAGGAGAAACGGAGGAAGGATGAAAGAAGAATGAAAAAAAGAAGAAAGAAGAAGAAAAAAGAAAAGAGAGAATAAAGAAGGTAAGGATAAATAATATAAGAGAATAAAAGTATACATAAGAGGAGAACGAAGAAAGAATATAAAGATAATAAGAAATTGAAGAATAAGGAT
>UELW01000759.1:0-56975 GCA_900490495.1 Danionella dracula
TAAAAAACATACAAATGTGTTACATTACCCTTGAAATACACTCACATCATCCTGTAGGAAGTGTTGGTAAAGATGTTAAAGCTTACTCTCATAGGTGACGTTAACAATCTTCACTGAATCATTGAGCTGAGGTTCTCTGGATGAACGAAGAGTGTTGATGGCACTGAGGACTAGAGCTTCAGAAGGAACCGGAGACGAGGAGTTGAACAGCAGTCTGCTCGTAATCACTGCTGAACCAGAACTGTGAGGAGAAAAGCTCTAACTAAGAATGCTTTTCTGGATTGTAGCTCTTCATCAGCTTTTGAAATAATAAAGTATATATAAAACTATTAACATGAACCTTACACTGGTGTTGAAGGTTGTTCAGTAGAACTTTGGTGCAGAAGTCGTTGCTGCAAATAAAAAAAAGTAAAAAGTGAGCTGTTTAATTTTTTTTAATGACTTTACTGGTAAATGTGTCTTTTATGTTTCCAAACCTGCTGGTGATTTCAGCAGGTTCAGGAAGCTGACTGGTTGAATGGGATCTTGATCCTGAAACGTGTATCCCACAATCCCCTGGATCTGGTTTGGAGAGCTCCTGCGCAAGAAACAGAAGATAACAATTGAAGGATCTAATCCATGTCTTCAAAAAGACTTATTAGGGGTAAAGTCTCCTTAAAAAACTTCTCGTTTCAAGATTTGAAATTGCTCTTACGTGAAGTTGGATGATTTGGGTTGTAATGCTGCACTGTTCGGTTCATTCAGAAGAAGGCTCAGCTGCAGAAGAAAAATAACGCATTTAAACTCTGGAAAAGTTTTGCTCTGGACTCAAACTGTTTTAAAAAATAATTGAGAGAGCTTACCGCGCTATTCACTGCATCCTGCACCTGCTGGTAGGTGTTATTACTGAGTGAAGGATCTTGGGGAATGCTGATATTAGCCAGATTGAACGTGAAGATGACGGCGTATGAAGTTTCAGAGACTTCTGTTAAAAGACATACACATGTGTTACATTAACCCTTGAAATCCACTCACATCATCCTGTAGGAATTGTTGGTAAAATGTTAAACCTTACTCTCATAGGTGACGTTCACAATCTTCACTGAATCATTGAGCTGAGGCTCTCTGGAAGAACGAAGAGTGTTGATGGCACTGAGGACCAGAGCTTCAGAAGGAACCGGAGACGAGGAGTTGAACAGCAGTCTGCTCGTAATTACTGCTGAACCAGAACTGTGAGGAGAAAAGCTCTAATTAAGAATGCTTTTCTGGATTGTAGCTCTTCATCAGCTTTTGAAATAATAAAGTATATAAAAACTATTAACATGAAACCTTACACTGGTGTTGAAGGTGTTGCAGTAAAACTTGGTGCAGATGTCGTTACTGCAAATAATAAAGTAAAAAGTGAGCTGTTTTATGTTTATTTATTGACTTTACTGGTAAACGTGTCTTTAATGTTTGCAAACCTGCTGGTGATTTCAGCAGGTTCAGGAAGCTGACTGGTTGAATGGGATCTTGATCCTGAAATGTGTATCCCACAATCCCCTGGATCTGGTTTGGAGAGCTCCTGCGCAAAAAACAGAAGATAACAATTGAAGGATCTAATCCATGTCTTCAAAAAGGCTTATTAGGGGTAAAGTCTCCTTAAAAAACTTCTCGTCTCAAGATTTGAAACTCTGCTTACGTGAAGTTTGATGATTTGGGTTGTAATGCTGAACTGTTTGGTTCATTCAGAAGAAGGCTAAGCTGCAGAAGAAATTTAACACATTTAAACTCTGGAAAAGTTTTGCTCTGGACTCAAACTGTTTTATATAATAATTGAGAGAGCTTACCGCGCTATTCACTGCATCCTGCACCTGCTGGTAGGTGTTGTTACTGAGTGAAGGATTTTGGGGAATGCTGATATTAGCCAGATTGAACGTGAAGATGACGGCGTATGAAGTTTCAGAGACTTCTGTAAAAAACATACAAATGTGTTACATTAACCCTTGAAATCCACTCACATCATCCTGTAGGAAGTGTTGGTAAAATGTTAAACCTTACTCTCATAGGTGACGTTCACAATCTTCACTGAATCATTGAGCTGAGGCTCTCTAGAAGAAAGAAGAGTGTTGATGGCACTGAGGACCAGAGCTTCAGAAGGAACCGGAGACGAGGAGTTGAACAGCAGTCTGCTCGTAATCACTGCTGAACCAGAACTGTGAGAAGAAAAGCTCTAATTAAGAATGCTTTTCTGGATTGTAGCTCTTCCTCAGCTTTTGAAATAATAAAGTATATAAAAACTATTAACATGAAACCTTACACTGGTTTTGAAGCTGTTGCAGTAGAACTTGGTGCAGATGTCGTTACTGCAAATAACAAAGTAAAAAGTGAGCTGTTTTATGTTTATTTATTGACTTTACTGGTAAATGTGTCTTTTATGTTTCCAAACCTGCTGGTGATTTCAGCAGGTTCAGGAAGCTGACTGGTTGAATGGGATCTTGATCCTGAAACGTGTATCCCACAATCCCCTGGATCTGGTTTGGAGAGCTCCTGTGCAAAAAAACAGAAGATAACAATTGAATGATCTAATCCATGTCTTCAAAAAATCTTATTAGGGGTAAAGTCTCCTTAAAAAACTTCTCGTTTCAAGATTTGAAACTCTGCTTACGTGAAGTTGGATGATTTGGGTTGTAATGCTGAACTGTTTGGTTCATTCAGAAGAAGGCTCAGCTGCAGAAGAAATTTAACACATTTAAACTCTGGAAAAGTTTTGCTCTGGACTCAAACTGTTTTAAAAAATAATTGAGAGAGCTTACCGCGCTATTCACTGCATCCTGCACCTGCTGGTAGGTGTTGTTACTGAGTGAAGGATCTTGGGGAATGCTGATATTAGCCAGATTGAACGTGAAGATGACGACGTATGCAGTTTCAGAGACTTCTGTAAAAAACATACAAATGTGTTACATTAACCCTTGAAATCCACTCACATCATCCTGTAGGAAGTGTTGGTAAAGATGTTAAACCTTACTCTCATAGGTGACGTTCACAATCTTCACTGAACCACTGAGCTGAGGTTCTCTGGATGAACGAAGAGTGTTGATGGCACTGAGGACCAGAGCTTCAGAAGGAACCGGAGACGAGGAGTTGAACAGCAGTCTGCTCGTAATCACTGCTGAACCAGAACTGTGAGGAGAAAAGCTCTAATTAAGAATGCTTTTCTGGATTGTAGCTCTTCATCAGCTTTTGAAATAATAAAGTATATAAAAACTATTAACATGAAACCTTACACTGGTGTTGAAGGTGTTGCAGTAGAACTTGGTGCAGATGTCGTTGCTGCAAATAAAAAAAAGTAAAAAGTGAGCTGTTTAATTTTTTTTAATGACTTTACCGGTAAATGTGTCTTTTATGTTTCCAAACCTGCTGGTGATTTCAGCAGGTTCAGGAAGCTGACTGGTTGAATGGGATCTTGATCCTGAAACGTGTATCCCACAATCCCCTGGATCTGGTTTGGAGAGCTCCTGCGCAAGAAACAGAAGATAACAATTGAAGGATCTAATCCATGTCTTCAAAAAGACTTATTAGGGGTAAAGTCTCCTTAAAAAACTTCTCGTTTCAAGATTTGAAATTGCTCTTACGTGAAGTTGGATGATTTGGGTTGTAATGCTGCACTGTTCGGTTCATTCAGAAGAAGGCTCAACTGCAGAAGAAAATTAACGCATTTAAACTCTGTAGAAGTTTTGCTCTAGACTCAAACTGTTTTAAAAAATAATTGAGAGAGCATACCGCGCTATTCACTGCATCCTGCACCTGCTGGTAGGTGTTGTTACTGAGTGAAGGATCTTGGGGAATGCTGATATTAGCCAGATTGAACGTGAAGATGACGGCGTATGAAGTTTCAGAGACTTCTGTAAAAAACATACAAATGTGTTACATTAACCCTTGAAATCCACTCACATCATCCTGTAGGAAGTGTTGGTAAAATGTTAAACCTTACTCTCATAGGTGACGTTCACAATCTTCACTGAATCATTGAGCTGAGGCTCTCTAGAAGAAAGAAGAGTGTTGATGGCACTGAGGACCAGAGCTTCAGAAGGAACCGGAGACGAGGAGTTGAACAGCAGTCTGCTCGTAATCACTGCTGAACCAGAACTGTGAGGAGAAAAGCTCTAATTAAGAATGCTTTTCTGGATTGTAGCTCTTCATCAGCTTTTGAAATAATAAAGTATATAAAAACTATTAACATGAAACCTTACACTGGTGTTGAAGGTGTTGCAGTAGAACTTGGTGCAGATGTCGTTACTGCAAATAATAAAGTAAAAAGTGAGCTGTTTTATGTTTATTTATTGACTTTACTGGTAAATGTGTCTTTAATGTTTGCAAACCTGCTGGTGATTTCAGCAGGTTCAGGAAGCTGACTGGTTGAATGGGATCTTGATCCTGAAATGTGTATCCCACAATCCCCTGGATCTGGTTTGGAGAGCTCCTGCGCAAAAAACAGAAGATAACAATTGAAGGATCTAATCCATGTCTTCAAAAAGGCTTATTAGGGGTAAAGTCTCCTTAAAAAACTTCTCGTCTCAAGATTTGAAACTCTGCTTACGTGAAGTTTGATGATTTGGGTTGTAATGCTGAACTGTTTGGTTCATTCAGAAGAAGGCTAAGCTGCAGAAGAAATTTAACACATTTAAACTCTGTAAAAGTTTTGCTCTGGACTCAAACTGTTTTATATAATAATTGAGAGAGCATACCGCGCTATTCACTGCATCCTGCACCTGCTGGTAGGTGTTGTTACTGAGTGAAGGATTTTGGGAAATGCTGATATTAGCCAGATTGAACGTGAAGATGACGGCGTATGAAGTTTCAGAGACTTCTGTAAAAAACATACAAATGTGTTACATTAACCCTTGAAATACACTCACATCATCCTGTAGGAAGTGTTGGTAAAGATGTTAAAGCTTACTCTCATAGGTGACGTTCACAATCTTCACTGAACCACTGAGCTGAGGTTCTCTGGATGAACGAAGAGTGTTGATGGCACTGAGGACCAGAGCTTCAGAAGGAACCGGAGACGAGGAGTTGAACAGCAGTCTGCTCGTAATCACTGCTGAACCAGAACTGTGAGGAGAAAAGCTCTAATTAAGAATGCTTTTCTGGATTGTAGCTCTTCATCAGCTTTTGAAATAATAAAGTATATAAAAACTATTAACATGAAACCTTACACTGGTGTTGAAGGTGTTGCAGTAGAACTTGGTGCAGATGTCGTTGCTGCAAATAAAAAAAAAGTAAAAAGTGAGCTGTTTAATTTTTTTTAATGACTTTACTGGTAAATGTGTCTTTTATGTTTCCAAACCTGCTGGTGATTTCAGCAGGTTCAGGAAGCTGACTGGTTGAATGGGATCTTGATCCTGAAACGTGTATCCCACAATCCCCTGGATCTGGTTTGGAGAGCTCCTGCGCAAAAAAACAGAAGATAACAATTGAAGGATCTAATCCATGTCTTCAAAAAGACTTATTAGGGGAAAACTCTCCTTAAAAAACTTCTCGTTTCAAGATTTGAAATTGCTCTTACGTGAAGTTGGATGATTTGGGTTGTAATGCTGCACTGTTCGGTTCATTCAGAAGAAGGCTCAGCTGCAGAAGAAATTTAACACATTTAAACTCTGTAAAAGTTTTGCTCTGGACTCAAACTGTTTTAAAAAATAATTGAGAGAGCTTACCGCGCTATTCACTGCATCCTGCACCTGCTGGTAGGTGTTATTACTGTGTGAAGGATCTTGGGGAATGCTGATATTAGCCAGATTGAACGTGAAGATGACGGCGTATGAAGTTTCAGAGACTTCTGTTAAAAGACATACACATGTGTTACATTAACCCTTGAAATCCACTCACATCATCCTGTAGGAATTGTTGGTAAAATGTTAAACCTTACTCTCATAGGTGACGTTAACAATCTTCACTGAATCATTGAGCTGAGGCTCTCTGGAAGAACGAAGAGTGTTGATGGCACTGAGGACCAGAGCTTCAGAAGGAACCGGAGACGAGGAGTTGAACAGCAGTCTGCTCGTAATCACTGCTGAACCAGAACTGTGAGGAGAAAAGCTCTAATTAAGAATGCTTTTCTGGATTGTAGCTCTTCATCAGCTTTTGAATATAATAAAGTATATAAAAACTATTAACATGAACCCTTACACTGGTGTTGAAGGTGTTGCAGTAGAACTTGGTGCAGATGTCGTTACTGCAAATAATAAAGTAAAAAGTGAGCTGTTTTATGTTTATTTATTGACTTTACTGGTAAACGTGTCTTTAATGTTTCCAAACCTGCTGGTGATTTCAGCAGGTTCAGGAAGCTGACTGGTTGAATGGGATCTTGATCCTGAAATGTGTATCCCACAATCCCCTGGATCTGGTTTGGAGAGCTCCTGCGCAAAAAACAGAAGATAACAATTGAAGGATCTAATCCATGTCTTCAAAAAGGCTTATTAGGGGTAAAGTCTCCTTAAAAAACTTCTCGTCTCAAGATTTGAAACTCTGCTTACGTGAAGTTTGATGATTTGGGTTGTAATGCTGAACTGTTTGGTTCATTCAGAAGAAGGCTAAGCTGCAGAAGAAATTTAACACATTTAAACTCTGGAAAAGTTTTGCTCTGGACTCAAACTGTTTTAAAAAATAATTGAGAGAGCTTACCGCGCTATTCACTGCATCCTGCACCTGCTGGTAGGTGTTGTTACTGAGTGAAGGATTTTGGGGAATGCTGATATTAGCCAGATTGAACGTGAAGATGACGGCGTATGAAGTTTCAGAGACTTCTGTAAAAAACATACAAATGTGTTACATTAACCCTTGAAATACACTCACATCATCCTGTAGGAAGTGTTGGTAAAGATGTTAAAGCTTACTCTCATAGGTGACGTTCACAATCTTCACTGAATCATTGAGCTGAGGTTCTCTGGATGAACGAAGAGTGTTGATGGCACTGAGGACTAGAGCTTCAGAAGGAACCGGAGACGAGGAGTTGAACAGCAGTCTGCTCGTAATCACTGCTGAACCAGAACTGTGAGGAGAAAAGCTCTAATTAAGAATGCTTTTCTGGATTGTAGCTCTTCATCAGCTTTTGAAATAATAAAGTATATAAAAACTATTAACATGAAACCTTACACTGGTGTTGAAGGTGTTGCAGTAGAACTTGGTGCAGATGTCGTTGCTGCAAATAAAAAAAAGTAAAAAGTGAGCTGTTTAATTTTTTTAATGACTTTACTGGTAAATGTGTCTTTTATGTTTCCAAACCTGCTGGTGATTTCAGCAGGTTCAGGAAGCTGACTGGTTGAATGGGATCTTGATCCTGAAACGTGTATCCCACAATCCCCTGGATCTGGTTTGGAGAGCTCCTGCGCAAGAAACAGAAGATAACAATTGAAGGATCTAATCCATGTCTTCAAAAAGACTTATTAGGGGTAAAGTCTCCTTAAAAAACTTCTCGTTTAAAGATTTGAAATTGCTCTTACGTGAAGTTGGATGATTTGGGTTGTAATGCTGCACTGTTCGGTTCATTCAGAAGAAGGCTCAGCTGCAGAAGAAAAATAACGCATTTAAACTCTGGAAAAGTTTTGCTCTGGACTCAAACTGTTTTAAAAAATAATTGAGAGAGCTTACCGCGCTATTCACTGCATCCTGCACCTGCTGGTAGGTGTTGTTACTGAGTGAAGGATCTTGGGGAATGCTGATATTAGCCAGATTGAACGTGAAGATGACGGCGTATGAAGTTTCAGAGACTTCTGTTAAAAGACATACACATGTGTTACATTAACCCTTGAAATCCACTCACATCATCCTGTAGGAAGTGTTGGTAAAGATGTTAAACCTTACTCTCATAGGTGACGTTCACAATCTTCACTGAATCATTGAGCTGAGGCTCTCTGGAAGAACGAAGAGTGTTGATGGCACTGAGGACCAGAGCTTCAGAAGGAACCGGAGACGAGGAGTTGAACAGCAGTCTGCTCGTAATCACTGCTGAACCAGAACTGTGAGGAGAAAAGCTCTAATTAAGAATGCTTTTCTGGATTGTAGCTCTTCATCAGCTTTTGAAATAATAAAGTATATAAAAACTATTAACATGAAACCTTACACTGGTAGTGAAGGTGTAACAGTAGAACTTGGTGCAGATGTCGTTGCTGCAAATAATAAAGTAAAAAGTGAGCTGTTTTATGTTTATTTATTGACTTTACTGGTAAACGTGTCTTTAATGTTTGCAAACCTGCTGGTGATTTCAGCAGGTTCAGGAAGCTGACTGGTTGAATGGGATCTTGATCCTGAAATGTGTATCCCACAATCCCCTGGATCTGGTTTGGAGAGCTCCTGCGCAAAAAACAGAAGATAACAATTGAAGGATCTAATCCATGTCTTCAAAAAGGCTTATTAGGGGTAAAGTCTCCTTAAAAAACTTCTCGTCTCAAGATTTGAAACTCTGCTTACGTGAAGTTTGATGATTTGGGTTGTAATGCTGAACTGTTTGGTTCATTCAGAAGAAGGCTAAGCTGCAGAAGAAATTTAACACATTTAAACTCTGGAAAAGTTTTGCTCTGGACTCAAACTGTTTTATATAATAATTGAGAGAGCTTACCGCGCTATTCACTGCATCCTGCACCTGCTGGTAGGTGTTGTTACTGAGTGAAGGATTTTGGGGAATGCTGATATTAGCCAGATTGAACGTGAAGATGACGGCGTATGAAGTTTCAGAGACTTCTGTAAAAAACATACAAATGTGTTACATTAACCCTTGAAATCCACTCACATCATCCTGTAGGAAGTGTTGGTAAAATGTTAAACCTTACTCTCATAGGTGACGTTCACAATCTTCACTGAATCATTGAGCTGAGGCTCTCTAGAAGAAAGAAGAGTGTTGATGGCACTGAGGACCAGAGCTTCAGAAGGAACCGGAGACGAGGAGTTGAACAGCAGTCTGCTCGTAATCACTGCTGAACCAGAACTGTGAGGAGAAAAGCTCTAATTAACAATGGTTTTCTGGATTGTAGCTCTTCCTCAGCTTTTGAAATAATAAAGTATATAAAAACTATTAACATGAAACCTTACACTGGTTTTGAAGCTGTTGCAGTAGAACTTGGTGCAGATGTCGTTACTGCAAATAACAAAGTAAAAAGTGAGCTGTTTTATGTTTATTTATTGACTTTACTGGTAAATGTGTCTTTAATGTTTCCAAACCTGCTGGTGATTTCAGCAGGTTCAGGAAGCTGACTGGTTGAATGGGATCTTGGACCTGAAAATTGTATCCCACAATCCCCTGGATCTGGTTTGGAGAGCTCCTGTGCAAGAAATAGAAGATTGCCATTGAAAGATCTAATCGGTGTCTTCAAAAAAATGTATTAGAGGTAATGTCTCCTTAAAAAACTCCTCGTTTCAAGATTTGAAAGGCTGCTTACGTGAAGTTGGATGTTTTGGGTTGTAATGCTGCACTGTTCGGTTCATTCAGAAGAAGGCTCAGCTGCAGAAGAAAATTAACACATTTAAACTCTGGAGAAGTTTTGCTCTAGACTCAAACTGTTTTAAAAAATAATTGAGAGAGCTTACCGCGCTATTCACTGCATCCTGCACCTGCTGGTAGGTGTTGTTACTGAGTGAAGGATCTTGGGGAATGCTGATATTAGCCAGATTGAACGTGAAGATGACGACGTATGAAGTTTCAGAGACTTCTGTAAAAAACATACAAATGTGTTACATTAACCCTTGAAATCCACTCACATCATCCTGTAGGAAGTGTTGGTAAAGATGTTAAAGCTTACTCTCATAGGTGACGTTCACAATCTTCACTGAATCATTGAGCTGAGGCTCTCTGGAAGAACGAAGAGTGTTGATGGCACTGAGGACCAGAGCTTCAGAAGGGACCGGAGACGAGGAGTTGAACAGCAGTCTGCTCGTAATCACTGCTGAACCAGAACTGTGAGGGGTAAAAACACAGTTAGAGGGTTGCTTCAGATTGGAGAGTTAAATTTTTTTACAATTAAGTGAGCATAAATAAAATAGTTAACATATAACCTTACATTAGTAATGAAGGAGAAACAGAAGAACTTGGTGCAGATGTCGTTGCTGACAGATTTGCATTCTGGCCTACAGTTGGTGCGACTATTGGATTAATTGTTGCAAATTCAGGTATATTGGTAACATCTGTAATAATTCCAGTTGTAGTTGTTGATGTCGTGAAAAGACCTGAATCAATAAGTGGGACTGAAGTTGTTTTGGTTGAAAGAGACTGAGTAGTTGGAGCTGAAGTTGTGCTAGTAAAAGCTGCAGTTGTCTTTAAAAGACCACTTGTAAGTTCTGGAAATGCAGATGTTGTTTGGGATCCAGCTGTGCTTTCAATTGGAATAGAGGAAGGCGTTGATGAGATTCCAGTTTGTGTTGAAGTCTTAGGTAGATTAGGTACAGCTGTTTTTAAAGTAGCTGGAAATGTTGGAGGAGCAGTTGTTGTTGTTGGACTTAAGGTAGACGGTAAAGTTGAATGTACTGAAGAAGGTGGCATAGAAGTTACAGAAATGGTTATGCCTTCGGGAGACACATCTGAAATTAATGGAGGTTCGAGTGTTGAGGTAACAAGTGTTGTAGAGTCTGTAACCACTGTTGTATCAGAGACAGAATTAGTAGTGCTTGAAACAGGAGCAGTAGTTATTTGAAATGCAGATGTTGTTGGCAACGCTGTTGGTTTGGTGTCTGAACTCTGACTCTGGGTTTCTGTTTTTGTTGATGCATCTGTTGTTGTAGTTGTGGTAGTAGAAAAATCAGATGCTGCTGTTGATGTTGATGCAATTTTAACGGCAACAGGTGTTGTTTCGGAAAGTGGAACAAAAGATGTAAATGAAGGCACTGCTGTTGAGAAATGAGTTAATTCTGAAGTAATGTTAGCAACTCCTATGTTCTGGTTTGATGCAGAGGTTTCAATTGCTCCTAAAAGTACTGTTGTTGATGTTGAAGCTGATGTAGAAGTGGAAGGTGGAATTGTGCTTGAGGAGTCTGTTGTTGATGCAGCTGAAGTAGGTTTGGTAGCATCTGGTGTGGTTGTAAATCCTGTAGTTGACGTTTCAACAGCAGTTGTTGAACCAAGAGTGGAATGTGAAGTTATTTCTTTTGTAGTGGTAGGTCCCACTGAAGTTGGAGCTGATGTAGAAGTTGAAGGAGGAGTTGTGCTTGTGGAGTCAGTTGTTGTTAAAGCTGAAGTAGTTGTGGTAGCTTCTGGTGTGGTTGTAAATACTGTAGTAGTTGTTTCAGCTGAAGTTGTTGAGCCAATTGTTGATTGTGAAGTTACTTCTGTTGTAGTGGTAGAACCCAAAGTTGTTGATGTTGGAAATAATGTAGAGGTTGAAGGTGAGGTTGTGCTTGTGGAGTCTGTTGTTGTTAAAGCTGAAGTACTTTTGGTAAAGTCAGGTGTGGTTGTAATTCCTGTAGTAGTCGTTTCAGCTGCAGTTCTTGAACCAAGAGTAGACAGTGAAGTAAGTTCTGTTGTAGTGCTTGGACCCACTGATGTTGATGTTGGAGCTGATGTAGAAGTTGAAGGTGGAGTTGTGCTTGTGGAGTCTGTTGTTGCTGAAGCTAAAGTAGTTGTGGTAGAATCTGCTGTAGTTGTAAATACTGTAGTAGTTGATTCAGCTGCAGTTGTTGAGCCAAATGTGGATTGTAAAGTTATTTCTGTAGTAGTGGTAGAACCCTCTGATGTTGAAGTTGAAGCTAATGTAGAAGTTGAAGGTGGAGATGTGCTTGTGGAGTCTGTTGTTGTTGAAGCTGAAGTAATTGTGGTAGCATCTGGTGTGGTTGTAATTACTGAAGTAAATGTTTCAGCTGCAGTTGTTGAACCTAGAGTGGATTGTGAAGTTACTTCTGTTGTAGTGGTCGGTCCCAATGATGTTGATGTTGGAGCTGTAGTAGAAGTTGAAGGTGGAGTTGTGCTTGTGGAGTCAGTTGTTGTTGAAGCTGAAGTAGCTGTGGTAGCTTCTGGCGTGGTTGTAAATACTGTAGTAGTTGTTTTAGCTGAAGTTGTTGAGCCAATTGTTGATTGTGAAGTTACCTCTGTTGTAGTGGTGGAACCCACAGTTGTTGATGTTGGAGCTAATGTAGAGGTTGAAGGTGAGGTTGTGCTTGTGGAATCTGTTGTTGTTGAAGCTGAAATAGTTATGGTAGCATCTGCTGTAGTTGAAAATACTGTAGTAGTTGTTTCAGCTGAAGTTGTTGAGCCAAATGTGGATTGTGAAGTTATTTCAGTAGTAGTAGTAGAACCCACTGATGTTGATGTTGGAGCTGATGTAGAAGTTGAAGGTGGAGTTGTGCTAGTGGAGTCTGTTGTTGAAGCTGAAGTAGCTGTGGTAGCATCTGGTGTGGTTGTAATTACTGTAGTAGTTGTTTCAGCTGCAGTTGTTGAGCCAAATGTTGATTGCGAAGTTACTTCTGTTGTAGTGGTAGAACCCACTGTTGTTGATGTGGGAGCTAATGTAGAGGTTGAAGGTGGAGTTTTGCTTGTGGAGTCTGATGTTGCTGAAGCTGAAGTAGTTGTGGTAGCATCTGGTGTGGTTGTAATTACAGTAGTAGTTGTTTCAGCTGCAGTTGTTGAGCCAAATGTTGATTGTGAAGTTACTTCTGTTGTAGTGGTGGAACCCACAGTTGTTGATGTTGGAGCTAATGTCGATGTTGAAGGTGGAGTTGTGCTTGTGGAGTCTGTTGTTGTTGTAGCTGAAGTAGTTGTGATAATGTCAGGTGTGTTTGTAAATCCTGTAGTAGATGTTTCAGCCGCAGTTGTTGAGCCAAATGTTGATTGCGAAGTTACGTCTTTTGTAGTGGTAGAACCCACTGTTGTTGATGTGGGAGTTAATGTAGAGGTTGAAGGTGGAGTTGTGCTTGTGGAGTCTGTTGTTGCTGAAGCTAAAGTAGTTGCGGTAGCATCTGGTGTGGATGTAATTACTGAAGTAGCTGTTTCAGCTGCAGTTGTTGAACCAAGAGTGGATTGTGAAGTTACTTCTGTTGTAGTGGTGGAACCCACAGTTGTTGATGTTGGAGCTAATGTAGATGTTGAAGGTGGAGTTGTGCTTGTGGAGTCTGTTGTTGTTGAAGCTGAAGTAGTTGTGATAATGTCAGGTGCGGTTGTAAATCCTGTAGTAGATGTTTCAGCTGCAGTTGTTGAACCAAGTGTGGATTGTGAAGTTAGTTCTATTGAAGTGGTGGAACCCACAGTTGTTGATGTTGGAGCTAATGTAGATGTTGAAGGTGGAAATGTGCTTGTGAAGTCTGTTGTTGTTGAAGCTGAAGTAGTTGTGGTAGGATCTGGTGTGGTTGTAAATACTGTAGTAGTTGTTTCAGCTGCAGTTGTTGAGCCAAATGTGGATTGTGAAGTTATTTCTGTAGTAGTGGTCGGTCCCACTGATGTTGATGTTGGAGCTGATGTAACAGTTGAAGGTGGAGTTGTGCTTGTGGAGTCAGTTATTACTGAAGCTGAAGTAGCTGTGGCAGCTTCGGGTATGGTTGTAAATACTGTAGTAGTTGTTTCAGCTGAAGTTGTTGAGCCAATTGTTGATTGTGAAGTTACTTCTGTTGTAGTGGTGGAACCCACAGTTGTTGATGTTGGAGCTAATGTAGATGTTGAAGGTGGAGTTGTGCTTGGGGAGTCTGTTGTTGTTGAAGCTAAAGTAGTTGTGATAATGTCAGGTGTGGTTGTAAATCCTGTAGTAGTTGTTTCAGCTGCAGTTGTTGAGCCAAATGTTGATTGCGAAGTTACTTCTGTTGTAGTGGTAGAACCCACTGTTGTTGATGTGGGAGCTAATGTAGAGGTTGAAGGTGGAGTAGTGCTTGTGGAGTATGTTGTTGCTGAAGCTGAAGTAGTTGTGGTAGTGTCTGGTGTGGTTGCAGGTACTGAAGTAGATGTTTCAGCTGCAGTTGTTGAGCCAAATGTGGATTGTGAAGTTATTTCTTTAGTAGTGGTAGAACCCACTGATGTTAAAGTTGGAGCTAATGTAGAAGTTGAAGGTGGAATTGTGCTTGTGAAGTCTGTTGTTGTTGTTGTTGAAGCTGAAGTAGTTGTGGTAGTGTCTGGTGTGGTTGTAGGTACTGAAGTAGAAGTTTCAGCTGCAGTTGTTGAGCCAAATGTGGATTGTGAAGTGATTTCTTTAGTAGTGGTAAAACCCACTGATGTTGAAGTTGGAGCTAATGTAGAAGTTGAAGGTGGAATTGTGCTTGTGAAGTCTGTTGTTGTTGTTGTTGAAGCTGAAGTAGTTGTGGTAGTGTCTGGTGTGGTTGCAGGTACTGAAGTAGATGTTTCAGCTGCAGTTGTTGAACCAAGAGTGGATTGTGAAGTTACTTCTGTTGTAGTGGTCGGTCCCACTGATGTTGATGTTGGAGCTGATGTAGCAGTTGAAGGTGGAGTTGTGCTTGTGGAGTCAGTTGTTGTTGAAGCTGAAGTAGCTGTGGTAGCTTCTGGTATGGTTGTAAATACTGTAGTAGTTGTTTCAGCTGAAGTTGTTGAGCCAATTGTTGATTGTGAAGTTACTTCTGTTGTAGTTGTGGAACCCACAGTTGTTGATGTTGGAGCTAATGTAGATGTTGAAGGTGGAGTTGTGGTTGTGGAGTCTGTTGTTGTTGAAGCTGAAGTAGTTGTGATAATGTCAGGTGTGGTTGTAAATCCTGTAGTAGTTGTTTCAGCTGCAGTTGTTGAGCCAAATGTTGATTGCGAAGTTACTTCTGTTGTAGTGGTAGAACCCACTGTTGTTGATGTGGGAGCTAATGTAGAGGTTGAAGGTGGAGTAGTGCTTGTGGAGAATGTTGAGGCTGAAGCTGAAGTAGTTGTGGTAGTGTCTGGTGTGGTTGCAGGTACTGTAGTAGATGTTTCAGCTGCAGTTGTTGAGCCAAATGTGGATTGTGAAGTTATTTCTTTAGTAGTGGTAGAACCCACTGATGTTGAAGTTGGAGCTAATGTAGAAGTTGAAGGTGGAATTGTGCTTGTGGAGTCTGTTGTTGTTGAAGCTGAAATAGTTGTGGTAGCTTCTGGTGTGGTTGTAAATACTGTAGTAGTTGTTTCAGCTGCAGTTGTTGAACTAAAAATAGACTGTGAGGTTATTTCTGTTGTAGTGGTCGGATTCACTGATATTGATGTGGGTGCTAATGTAGAGGTTGAAGGTGGAATTGTGCTTTTCGAGTCTGTTGTTGTTGTTGTCGAAGCTGAAGTAGTTGTGGTAGCATCTGGTGTGGTTGTAATTACTGAAGTAGATGTTTCAGCTGCAGTTGTTGAACCAAGAGTTGATTGTGAAGTTACTTCTGTTGTAGTGGTAGAACCCACAGTTGTTGATGTTGGAGCTAATGTAGATGTTGAAGGTGGAGTTGTGCTTGTGGAGTCTGTTGTTGTTGAAGCTGAAGTAGTTGTGATAATGTCAGGTGTGGTTGTAAATCCTGTAGTAGATGTTTCAGCTGCAGTTGTTGAGCCAAATGTTGATTGCGAAGTTACTTCTGTTGTAGTGGTAGAACCCACTGTTGTTGTTGTGGGAGCTAATGTAGAAGTTGAAGGTGGAGTTGTGCTTGTGGAGTCTGTTGTTGCTGAAGCTGAAGTAGTTGTGGTAGCATTTGGTGTGGTTTGAATTACTGAAGTAGATGTTTCAGCTGCAGTTGTTGAACCAAGAGTGGATTGTGAAGTTACTTCTGTTGTAGTGGTGGAACCCACAGTTATTGATGTTGGAGCTAAAGTAGATGTTGAAAGTGGAATTGTGCTTGTGAAGTCTGTTGTTGTTGAAGCTGAAGTAGTTGTGGTAGCATCTGGTGTGGTTGTAAATACTGTAGTAGTTGTTTCAGCTGCAGTTGTTGAGCCAAATGTGGATTGTGAAGTTATTTCTGTAGTAGTGATAGAACCCTCTGTTGTTGAAGTTGGAGCTAATGTAGAGGTTGAAGGTGGAGTTGTGCTTGTGGAGTCTGTTGTTGTTGAAGCTGAAGTAATTGTGGTAGCATCTGGTGTTGTTGTAATTACTGAAGTAGATGTTTCAGCTGCAGTTGTTGAACCAAGAGTGGATTGTGAAGTTACTTCTGTTGTAGTGGTCGGTCCCACTGATGTTGATGTTGGAGCTGATGTAACAGTTGAAGGTGGAGTTGTGCTTGTGGAGTCAGTTGTTGTTGAAGCTGAAGTAGCTGTGGTAGCTTCTGGTATGGTTGTAAATACTGTAGTAGTTGTTTCAGCTGAAGTTGTTGAGCCAATTGTTGATTGTGAAGTTACTTCTGTTGTAGTGGTGGAACCCACAGTTGTTGATGTTGGAGCTAATGTAGATGTTGAAGGTGGAGTTGTGCTTGTGGAGTCTTTTGTTGTTGAAGCTGAAGTAGTTGTGGTAGCATCTGGTGTGGTTGTAATTACTGTAGTAGTTGTTTCAGCTGCAGTTGCTGAGCCAAATGTTGATTGCGAAGTTACTTCTGTTGTAGTGGTAGAACCCACAGTTGTGGATGTTGGAGCTAAAGTAGAGGTTGAAGGTGGAGTTGTGCTTGTGGAGTCTGTTGTTGCTGAAGCTGAAGTAGTTGTGGTAGTGTCTGGTGTGGGTGTAAGTACTGAAGTAGATGTTTCAGCTGTAGTTGTTGAACCAAGAGTGGATTGTGAAGTTACTTCTGTTGTAGTGGTAGAACCCACAGTTGTTGATGTTGGAGCTAAAGTAGAGGTTGAAGGTGGAGTTGTGCTTGTGAAGTCTGTTGCTGTTGTTGTCGAAGCTGAAGTAGTTGTGGTAGCATCTGGTGTGGTTGTAATTACTGAAGTAGATGTTTCAGCTGCAGTTGTTGAACCAAGAGTGGATTGTGAAGTTACTTCTGTTGTAGTGGTAGAACCCACAGTTGTTGATGTTGGAGCTAAAGTAGAGGTTGAAGGTGGAGTTGTGCTTGTGGAGTCTGTTGTTGCTGAAGTAGTTGTGGTAGTGTCTGGTGTGGGTGTAAGTACTGAAGTAGATGTTTCAGCTGTAGTTGTTGAACCAAGAGTGGATTGTGAAGTTACTTCTGTTGTAGTGGTAGAACCCACAGTTGTTGATGTTGGAGCTAAAGTAGAGGTTGAAGGTGGAGTTGTGCTTGTGAAGTCTGTTGTTGTTGTTGTCGAAGCTGAAGTAGTTGTGGTAGCATCTGGTGTGGTTGTAATTACTGAAGTAGATGTTTCAGCTGCAGTTGTTGAACCAAGTGTGGATTGTGAAGTTACTTCTGTTGTAGTGGTGGAACCCACAGTTGTTGATGTTGGAGCTAATGTAAATGTTGAAAGTGGAATTGTGCTTGTGGAGTCTGTTGTTGCTGAAGCTGAAGTAATTGTGGTTGCATCTGGTGTGGTTGTAATTACTGTAGTAGTTGTTTCAGCTGCAGTTGTTGAGCCAAATGTTGATTGCGAAGTTACTTCTGTCGTAGTGGTAGAACCCACTGTTGTTGATGTGGGAGCTAATGTAGAGGTTGAAGGTGGAGTTGTGCTTGTGGAGTCTGTTGTTGCTGAAGCTGAAGTAGTTGTGGTAGTGTCTGGTATGGGTGTAAGTACTGAAGTAGATGTTTCAGCTGTAGTTGTTGAGCCAAGAGTGGATTGTGAAGTTACTTCTGTTGTAGTGGAGGAACCCACAGTTGTTGATGTTGGAGCTAAAGTAGAGGTTGAAGGTGGAGTTGTGCTTGTGAAGTCTGTTGTTGTTGTTGTCGAAGCTGAAGTAGTTGTGGTAGCATCTGGTGTGGTTGTAATTACTGAAGTAGATGTTTCAGCTGCAGTTGTTGAACCAAGAGTGGATTGTGAAGTTACTTCTGTTGTAGTGGTAGAACCCACAGTTGTTGATGTTGGAGCTAATGTAGATGTTGAAGGTGGAATTGTGCTTGTGAAGTCTGTTGTTGTTGAAGCTGAAGTAGTTGTGGTAGCATCTGGTGTGGTTGTAATTACTGAAGTAGATGTTTCAGCTGCAGTTGTTGAACCAAGTGTGGATTGTGAAGTTACTTCTGTTGTAGTGGTCGGTCCCACTGATGTTGATGTTGGAGCTGATGTAACAGTTGAAGGTGGAGTTGTGCTTGTGGAGTCAGTTGTTGTCGAAGCTGAAGTAGCTGTGGTAGCTTCTGGTATGGTTGTAAATACTGTAGTAGTTGTTTCAGCTGAAGTTGTTGAGCCAATTGTTGATTGTGAAGTTACTTCTGTTGTAGTGGTGGAACCCACAGTTGTTGATGTTGGAGCTAATGTAGATGTTGAAAGTGGAATTGTGCTTGTGAAGTCTGTTGTTGTTGAAGCTGAAGTAGTTGTGGTAGCATCTGGTGTGGTTGTAATTACTGTAGTAGTTGTTTCAGCTGCAGTTGTTGAGCCAAATGTTGATTGCGAAGTTACTTCTATTGTAGTGGTAGAACCCACTGTTGTTGATGTGGGAGCTAATGTAGAGGTTGAAGGTGGAGTTGTGCTTGTCGAGTCTGTTGTTGCTGAAGCTGAAGTAGTTGTGGTAGTGTCTGGTGTGGGTGTAAGTACTGAAGTAGATGTTTCAGCTGTAGTTGTTGAACCAAGAGTGGATTGTGAAGTTACTTCTGTTGTAGTGGTAGAACCCACAGTTGTTGATGTTGGAGCTAAAGTAGAGGTTGAAGGTGGAGTTGTGCTTGGGAAGTCTGTTGTTGTTGTTGTCGAAGCTGAAGTAGTTGTGGTAGCATCTGGTGTGGTTGTAATTACTGAAGTAGATGTTTCAGCTGCAGTTGTTGAACCAAGAGTGGATTGTGAAGTTACTTCTGTTGTAGTGGTAGAACCCACAGTTGTTGATGTTGGAGCTAATGTAGATGTTGAAGGTGGAATTGTGCTTGTGAAGTCTGTTGTTGTTGAAGCTGAAGTAGTTGTGGTAGCATCTGGTGTGGTTGTAATTACTGAAGTAGATGTTTCAGCTGCAGTTGTTGAACCAAGTGTGGATTGTGAAGTTACTTCTGTTGTAGTGGTCGGTCCCACTGATGTTGATGTTGGAGCTGATGTAACAGTTGAAGGTGGAGTTGTGCTTGTGGAGTCAGTTGTTGTTGAAGCTGAAGTAGCTGTGGTAGCTTCTGGTATGGTTGTAAATACTGTAGTAGTTGTTTCAGCTGAAGTTGTTGAGCCAATTGTTGATTGTGAAGTTACTTCTGTTGTAGTGGTGGAACCCCCAGTTGTTGATGTTGGAGCTAATGTAGATGTTGAAGGTGGAGTTGTGCTTGTGGAGTCTGTTGTTGCTGAAGCTGAAGTAGTTGTGGTAGTGTCTGGTGTGGGTGTAAGTACTGAAGTAGATGTTTCAGCTGTAGTTGTTGAACCAAGAGTGGATTGTGAAGTTACTTCTGTTGTAGTGGTAGAACCCACAGTTGTTGATGTTGGAGCTAAAGTAGAGGTTGAAGGTGGAGTTGTGCTTGTGAAGTCTGTTGTTGTTGTTGTCGAAGCTGAAGTAGTTGTGGTAGCATCTGGTGTGGTTGTAATTACTGAAGTAGATGTTTCAGCTGCAGTTGTTGAACCAAGAGTGGATTGTGAAGTTACTTCTGTTGTAGTGGTAGAACCCACAGTTGTTGATGTTGGAGCTAATGTAGATGTTGAAGGTGGAATTGTGCTTGTGAAGTCTGTTGTTGTTGAAGCTGAAGTAGTTGTGGTAGCATCTGGTGTGGTTGTAATTACTGAAGTAGATGTTTCAGCTGCAGTTGTTGAACCAAGTGTGGATTGTGAAGTTACTTCTGTTGTAGTGGTGGAACCCACAGTTGTTGATGTTGGAGCTAATGTAGATGTTGAAGGTGGAGTTGTGCTTGTGGAGTCTGTTGTTGCTGAAGCTGAAGTAATTGTGGTAGCATCTGGTGTGGTTGTAATTACTGAAGTAGATGTTTCAGCTGCAGTTGTTGAGCCAAATGTTAATTGCGAAGTTACTTCTGTTGTAGTGGTAGAACCCACTGTTGTTGATGTGGGAGCTAATGTAAAAGTTGAAGGTGGAGTTGTGCTTGTGGACTCTGTTGTTGCTGAAGCTGAAGTAGTTGTGGTAGCATCTGGTGTGGTTTTAATTATTGAAGTAGATGTTTCAGCTGCAGTTGTTGAACCAAGAGTGGATTGTGAAGTTACTTCTGTTGTAGTGGTGGAACCCACAGTTGTTGATTTTGGAGCTAATGTAGATGTTGAAGGTGGAGTTGTGCTTGTGGAGTCTGTTGTTGTTGAAGCTGAAGTAGTTGTGGTAGCATCTGGTGTGGTTGTAATTACTGTAGTAGTTGTTTCAGCTGCAGTTGTTGAGCTAAATGTTGATTGCGAAGTTACTTCTGTGGTAGTGAGAGAACCCACTGATGTTGAAGTTGGAGCTAATGTAGAAGTTGAAGGTGGAATTGTGCTTGTGAAGTCTGTTGTTGTTGTTGTTGAAGCTGAAGTAGTTGTGGTAATGTCAGGTGTGGTTGTAAATCCTGTAGTAGTCGTTTCAGCTGCAGTTGTTGAACCAAAAATAGACTGTGAAGTTATTTCTGTTGTAGTGGTCGGATCCACTGTTGTTGATGTGGGAGCTAATGTAGAGGTTGAAGGTGGAGCTGTGCTTGTGGAGTCTGTTGGGTTTGAAGCTGAAGTAGTTGTGATTACATCAGGCGTCGTTGTGATCTCTGTAGTAGATGTTTCAGGCGTAGTTGTTGAACCAAGTGTGGATTGTGACGTTACATCTGTTGAAGTGGTAGGACCCACTGACATAGTGGCTTGTGACTCTATAGTTGTTTGGGCTCTGACAATTAAAACACAAAATTAAATGTAAGAAATTTACTGTTGTTTGGTATAATAATTTTTTTTACAGTTTTGTGTTACTTACTGGGCATTAATTGCAGAATGAACAGCACACCAGATATACACTAAAATGAGAAACAGTGGTATAAGGGTTCACTAAAGGTTTTTCTATGTAACCGTGAGACTGCAGTCTTTTGGTTCAAATTAAACATTCAAACATTAAAATTATACATTTATACTTACATATTGCATATATTTTCTTAGTGGCATCTTGAGATAATTGAAACAATCCCCTAAAAAATAAGCAAAGAAACAGCCTCTTACATACAAAAATCATCTGCATCAAGATTGTGGATTTGAATCTCAAAAGCTACATTCTGTACGCATAGTTTAGAACTGACTACCTGTCAACTTTAAGCTGGAGGAGAAACACCACATTCCATGTGATTATAAAAGATAAATATTTGTAAATATAAAATATGTATGGAACATCGGATAATACAGACCAAATAACAGCATTAGTAAAGTAACAAATACATCTGGAAGCAGATTAAAAGATCAGTGAATTTTATTTACATAACATATTTTACTTGAACAGGTCTTGTCTCTCCTGCACTACAATGTTATAAGGTCAATTGTTAATAAAGTATCTAAAGCAAAATTATCGAAAGCAATCAAGTTTCTTTCTTCTTAACTCAGAATAGCAAACAGTGGACACACAACAGGGACTGCTGAACTCTGTGAAAGAAGCATCGAAAGAAAGACCTGAATCGAGATTAAATACGGTCAACTACCAGATTCTTTTTTCAACTTGGTTTGAGTTTCACTGTCAAATGCTTTCAAGTCGGGTGGAGGGGACACTCATCGCTCATTAACTGTTCAATGGGGTGTGTCAAGGTTTAGCCCTTGGTCCGCTTTCTTTTCAATCTACACTACTTCCCTGGGCCCTATCATCCACAAATATGGATTATTTTACTACTGCTTTAAAGATATAATGTTCTTGTTCAATCTAAGCAAGTTAGTGAATTTCTCACCCAGGGTCCCTGCAGGTTTCTTAGGTTAAATTTAAGGCGTTTTAAGATTGCAAAAACACGTAAAAACCATCTTTGGCATGATTTTGAGCATTTGCAGATGTTTTCTCAAACTTTGAAAACCCCAAAAATCTATTTTATGTTTTGAGCATTTATGCAAGTATTCTCAATCTATTGCAACCCTTACCATCCCCTTTACATTTTTTTAATCGTATGTCAATATCGGGTAACACCAACAGATTTTGAGACTTTTAAGATTTTGAGAATTTATGAGTGTTCACAAGCGTTTTCTCAAACTCTGACAACACAACCATCATGGTTTTGAGTGTAGATGAGTCTTTCCTCAAGCTAAGGCAACGTTAAATGTCCCTTAAAATCTTAATATAATCCATTCTTCCTTCTTTTTCTTGTCTATTCCCAACTTCCTTTCACTCTTTTTTGCCCAATCAGCTGAGACAATATCTATGTGAACTACTTGACTTTTACTGTATAACACATTGCATATTGTCTTTCTCATACTGTTCCTTTGGATAAAAATGCTAAATGCATATATATAAATATCAATGTAATGTACCCCAACAAAGTCTGTTGTAAACCATTTATTAATTCATGTATATATTTAAGGAGGGAGGGAGACTAGGGTTATATAAAAAATAACAAATATTTTTTTGGCAGATATATTGAGCTGTCTTTATTAACACCACATTTACATTTTATGCTTTTAGCAGACACCTTTGTCTAAAAGGACTTACAGTAGGGGAGAAAAAAAAGAAAATTTTAATACAACATACTGTTACCTAAGTTTTTATTTTATACATATTAAAATAATCATATAAAGCTTTCATCATATAAAGCAGCCATCCAATACAGTAAAAGCACATTTAAAACTCATCCAAACACTTTTTATACTTATTTTGCCTCACTGATTTATTAAACAATAAAGCTGAAATACCAAAGCCATCTGCAGCATGTATTTTCCATTCATTCAGTAACCTACCTTCTCCCACTCTTTCGAGTCATAACCATGAGAAATATCAATATTCCTCCAGATAATCCTTGCAATGCTCTGTGTGATGCGTTTGAGATCACCTATCATCTAGTGAGAGGAGACGAAATATGGGCCAGCATATTTCAAAGGTGTGTTGACGTTTGAAAGGTGTGGTACAGGTGCAATTTGGTGACAAACCCCTTCAGCGTAAATCACTGCATCAGATCGATTCAACTCAACTCAATCAACAATGAAGGGTGTTTCCATCAAGGAAACTGCGTTAAAAGGCTTTCCAGACTGAAAGGTTTTAGCAAATAGGATGCTGAAATAAAACTGAAAACAAAAAATACCTGTAGTCATACCAATATAAAATCACTTTTGAGCAATATCAAAAACTATTCAAACTCACCATATAAACATTATTGTGTGTGAAAATAATTCATCTGCAGGGAACACCTTCATATGAAACAATACAGAAATTTTCAGATAATCCTACTTCATTATAATTTAAAAACAATGTTTTTAACAACTTAAAAACATTTCACATTTTTACACCAATTAACACCATATCATCTTGTCTGCTTTTTTACTTTCGGGATTGTCACAGCAGAACGAACTCTTCTGGCATATGTTTTATGCGGCAGATGCCCTTTCAGCCGTGGATCCTATTCCAGGAAACATTCACACACACTCATTCACACTCTAGGGATGATTGTTTTTTCTCAATTCACTTATTCCGCATGTCTTTGGACTTGTGGGGAAACCGGAACACCCGAAGAAAACTCACGCGATCACGGGGAGAACATGAGAACTCCACACAGAAATGCTAACCGACCCAGCCGAGGATCGAACCATCAACCTTCTTGCTGTGAGACGACCGTGCTACCTACTGTGCCACCGTGACACCCTAGGTAATCAATTTATTAGAGTATTTTTCTCTTTACACAAACAAAGTAAAATTTTTAACACGCTCAACCACAGTGATCAAGTTCTGTATTTAGTTGCATCTGGTTTCCTCAAGACATGACAAACTTTCTATTCGGAGTCCCACAGGTGCTCTTTCAAATTCTTAGCAAGTTTTTAAGTGTTTTGGCTAAGGAGACAAACATTACAGCACAATAAAGATTTTTCTGTTATTATTTTGTTCTAAATAGGTGTCTCTCACTTGCTTACAGTTTGCTTTAATTAAGAATCTAAAAACAGATTAAATACAGAAAGTAATGCTTTAAAACACTAATTGATTTTATCCATACAGTAATATTGAATTCATTGAATTTCACCATTTATCTGACATAAAAGACTATTATTTCATGTTTAACGGCCAACAAAATAATTCAAATTAGATTGTCAAGATGTCAGGATCTGCCCAGTATCTTCTTTGTAGATCGGTGTCGCCAGGGGTCAGATCACTGACAGTCCTTCCCTCAGTTTTGGTTTCACCTTGTTTTCAGTTATCTCTCTTATTTTGTTTTGCCACCTCCAGCCACATGGCTTGGGTCATGTGACTGATGGTGGCCATCTTTGATTTGTTTTTGCACATGTTCTAGTTTTGTTCCTCCTTTTTTATCATTTTCTAGTTAGAGTTTTCAGTTGGTACACCTGTAGTTTCTCTTGTCATGTTTGATTGGTTTCCCTTTATAAGCTTCTCTCAGTTTTCTTTTGAGTGTGGTTCATTTTACCCCTTGTCAGTGTGTGGTTGTATTTGCTGTTGTGCTGCAGTGGTGTCTATCTGTTCAGCCAAGATTTCAATTGTATATTATTTGTTGGTTTTCCCCCTCGTGGGTTTGCTTTGTTACCCTTGTTATTTTGTTTCTTAAATCAATTACTAGAAGACTGTCATGCATATGGGATCCGCATTCCTCTTTTGGCCTCCCGCACCTGACACAAGATAAGGTCGTGATTTAATCAGCTCAGAATCCACTTTTTGTTGACAATGTTCACAATACGTTATCACAAAGAAAATATTTTTAGAAATAAAATAAGATTTTCTAACTTACAGAATAGTTTTGCAGGTATAAAAAATGCTAAACGTTACACCCATTAGCTTAAGATTCACTTATACTCTCTTTGAGCTAAAAAAAAAAACATTGTGACAAGGACGCACATACCCTCGAGCAGTTTATTCGCAGAGCTGTTGCAGAGCAGGTTATGAGCTTTAAATCATGCTTCAAGCATCGAGCATTTTCCTGGAGGTTGTCAAAACACACAATAAGGATTTATTTTAAGTAGAACATCAGATCCAAAGTTAGACCAAAGTTTTGGTCACATTTCTCACACACAAAAAAATGGGACAAAAATTTACTCCAAAAATTTAAATAATCTTTTTTGTCATTTTTAATGTTTCATGAACAAATAATTGATTCCAAACGTCTGCAATTTCAATGTAAGTACGGAGATAAAAAATTGTGCTGTTACTCCAGAATAAAAAAATTTACAGCCAACGATGTGTATACTTCAATACTGGGTTTAAAGAAAAAACTTCAGGATAATGGTTTTCCAAATAAAACATAAGAGGCTCTTCTCAATTTTCAAGCGAGCTCCTCTGCTGATTCATGGTGCAAGTTAGCAGCTTAATCCATTGACATCTGACGGGTTTGAAAGACTATCAAAAGAAGATACAGCAGGACCAAAATGTGTTAGCAGAAAAATAAAAAAATACTGAATGTTCAAAAATTATCTTAGTAAATATTGTCTTGTAGCGATTTAAGACCATGGCAGAATTTGGTAAAAATGTTTTTATGGAAAAGGGACTGAGGTTTACAAAGATAAGACCAAAATGCCGTCAAACTGGAGAGAGGTTTAATGACGAGACGCTTTTGTGCCTCTAGCATTGTGTCTTGACTATTGACAGCCCAAAAAAAACAGCACATAAGGGTACAAATTAAGGTCTCAAAACTGGGTCCGCATCCAGTTTAAAAGATGTTACAGAAGTATAGTGACCTCAAACTTAAAAATGGAATAAAGCACATTAACATGTGGAGAGTACAACAAGCTTAAAATTAAAATAATCAAAATAAGATTTTATGTTTTGTGTAAAATTTGCAAGCATGCCAATAAATGTTTCAATAAATGACTGAGAATGAAGCAACACACCTTGTCTCTTTCTCTACAGAACCCCACAGGCAATTGACTTTTGACCCATGTAATTTTAAAACAGACAAGGGTGCAGTTTGCGCCACTATACTTCAGTTCTTTGACTTCAGTTAATTGTTGTTTGTTCATTTTTAAAGGAAGCTCTCTAAGTGTTTCTCAAGACTCAAATTCCTGAGGTCAGATCTGAACAAAACAAAAGAATCTCCTTAATTTATTATTTTTATATTATTAATCTTCAGACAAATACATATAAGGTTTTTTTCTTATAATATGATTGTGATTAGAAAAAAAAAGTGTTTATTGACTCATTCATACTAAACTCCTCATCTACATGACTCAGTGAAGCGAGCAGCTTATGGACCTACTGAATGAAATCTATTTGGCATGTTTTGATGGCATTTTATCTCGATAAAATGAAAACCAATAAACACACGATAAAGCAATAATTATCCTTTTAAAGTTCAAATCTAACTATTGCTGTCGAGTTAATCAGGCATGAGTGCATAAATTTAGCCCCCAGCAGATGAAGATAAACTACAAACTTATCCCTTCATGTATGTTAACGTATGTGAAAAGCTAGCATAATCCTATTTGCCATGATGCGCCTTAATCTGCATTTGAGAGCAGTTACGTTGAGTTACGTTCACCGGTATGAATGAATGATGCTCTTGCGGGAGGGGCGTAGTACGGATGTATGTCAGATTGTACTGGCTAAAAGATTCACTTTCAAAAAAGCACTCGTTTCTTAATAAAGACAATAACTGGTGGATTTGTTACACAGAAAATGTACCAATTTCTGAAGAATACATTCCTTTTTTACATTCATCAAACACTTTCAGTTTTGGCAGTTGTGCTCCGGTGGATAAGGAGATCGACACTGCTCAGATCCAATAAAACACTTGCTCTCCATCTTTAACAATTACAGCTGTGGAGCCCTCAAGCAAGGCACCAGTTTCCCGGCTGCTCACTGAGCACCGCAACATGGCTGCCCACTGCTCCGGGTGTGTGTTCACATTGTGTTTGTTCACTGTTGTGTGTGTGTGTGTGTACACTGGGATGGGTTAAATGCAGAGCACAAATTCCAGGTATGGGTCACTCCATAGCTGGCCAACTGGTCACTTTCACGTTCACTTTTGGTCTGGGACATCCAAAAACACTTTCTTCTAATTATGTATTAACACGGTTTTGACACTTCTGAGTCAGTCAGCACAAAATTCTTCTTTGAAATGTGTTAGCACTTTATCTGACTGGTTAGAGAAGGAATCTCAAACTCGTGGCTCACGGGCCACCAATGGGAAGATGACAATTTGTTGATATTCTTGAAATCAGATGATAATTTGTAGTCCCCTGACCTCTTGCGAGTTTTATATGAATGACCCTTTACAGTATTGAACAGAATCCACATCAGGGTCCTGTTGCTTAGTGCAGAACTCGTCCAGGTTTGAGGCACCAGTTGCAAAATACTTCGGTCTGTACAATCGAAGCTGACTTGTAAAACCCAGACTTGTAAAAACAGACTTGTTAAAACTTGTAATATTTCTGCTTCGACGGATGAAATATATGAGTGTGTTGGTGGGAAAATTATAGGTTCAGGAGCTGAATTGCCTGAGACAAGAAGCTGTGTTTGTGCCGGGCTGTTCTTATGTTTTAGTGCTCTGAAGCACCGGTAAGAACTAGGCGAGGCGCTTGCCTGAGTGGGCAGCATCTAGAGTGATCTCCTGAAGTCCACTAGCATCGTCACTGTTTTGAGTATGTTAAGGCCGATTGTGTGTTCTTGCCACACCAGAGAGTCAGACAATCCTCTTCCTGTCTGTATGCAGACTCCACGCCATCCTGGATGAGACCGATGACAGTGGTGTCATCTGTGAACATCAGCAGCTTCACCAAGGAGTCTTGGGAGGTGCAGTCATTGATGTAGAGGGAGAAGAGTAGTGCTGATGGTGCGGGTGTCAGAAGTAAACTTCCCCATCCTCACTAGCTGTTGTCTACCAGTCAGGAAACTGGGGATCAACTCCTGGTGGACCCTGGAGTATATTCAGGAGGAGTGATGGGATGATGATGTTGAACGCTGATCTTCACGTAAGTCCTTGGTTTATCCAGATGTTGCAGAGTGTAAGTGAAGCCTCTTGTTGACTGCAACATCCACAGACCAGTTGGATCGGTAGGGGATTCCAGTAGGTGATGTCCATCAAGTAAGCCAACACCAGTCTTTTAAATGGTTTTTGGCTTCTTGGGGATGGGGATGAAGGAGGACTTGAAGCTTGAATGGAACTTCACAAAGCTCCAATGATCTGTTGAAGATGTATGGGTAGATCGGTGCCAGCTGGTCGGAACAGGTTCTGAGGCATGTTGCTGAGACCCCTTCAGGGCCTGGTGCCTTCCTCTTCAGGGACACTAGCGGGCCCTTGGTTATTTGAGTTTGAGACCCCTGGGTTAGAGGGTGATGTGTAAAGGTTATTGCACATATGCACATGTGTCCTTGAAAAACTGCTAGCTTCTTCATCTATGGATGTACTAAACCTTGTGTAATTTAATTTTGTCTAAGCCATGACACTTGAAAGGCCAGTGTGAAATTACTCGTGGTAAAATATGAAATCTGTTTAAATTCTGTTCTAAGATGACTCAGTAGAAGGGGTGAGTGAGGTAGATAAATGAGCAGTGAGTGAGGCGCTTTACGGTGAAAGAGGTACAATTGCAGCGCACTCCAGTGTAAAAGGCACACTCCGTGAAACACATCCACTAAAGAGATTTATTAATATCACTAAAACCAGAGATTTAAAAGTTTTAATGGATGCTAATTACAGGGAATGGAGTGTAAAATGATCCTTACTTTGGTTTTCTTATGAAGTTATAAAAACCTGTTTTAAATCCTGTCAACATGTTGTTAAATCTAAGAGTGTAATAAAAATGTTTTGGTTTAGTAAGACTAAAAAACAAGTACTCAATGCTTCATGCATGTCAAAGATGGAGGGGTACCCATGGGTAATGGGTAAAAAAAGTGAAGAAGCTTCCAATGAAGGCTGTTTCTTACATTTCTCTCCAATCTATTTCTCTCTGATCTGTTTTTATCACTCTGAAAAGCACTGTAAAGTTAAATGGGTATGTACAAATCAATTTGCCTTTCTGAGTCTCACTGTATGAGGGTCTCAAGAATTTAAATCTGACATATTACAGATTAAAACTATATTTACCAAGAGGTGTACATTCTCTCCAGAACACTGTAGGCTGATTGTAGATTTGAAACTATAAACCTTTCAAAATCAGTGATAAGGAAAATGAAAATCTAATCAGAAAAACAGGTATGGCCATGACTCTGTGTGTGATACACTGCAAATAAAACAGAATTAAAACAATTCATGTGCTATGAAAACCATTGTGTCTTGATGTAGGGAGTGAACCACAGAGTCAATTCAATTTATCCAATGACATGATGAGAGAGAGAGAGAGAGTTTGAGAGTAAAGAAAAGTAAAAAAAAATGTTGCACTTGTTACTGGTCAAAGATTTTAATGTTACTATCGTGAGTAGAACATTTCTGATACCATAAAGCGGAATGTCAAATTTGAGAAACAATGAGAAAGAGCACCTCATAAACAATCAAATACATGGAGAAAATTAAAAGACTCATGTCACAAAAGACATAGCACCCTTAAACTTCATTTTAACACCCTTAAAACATTCATTCATAAAACAAAAGTTTAGTTTTCTTGTCTAAGTTCCAAGAGGAGCTGAAAGAGTCCAATAAAAGATCTCGGAACATTTTTGCTCACCTGAAACTCGCGGGTTTTGCTTCAATTCGATAATTTGCATTTAAATCAAGATCACCAATAGAAAACTTTGTTTTAAAGCACTTACATTGTAACAAAAGCAGAAGTATCAAATTTAACAGATTTTCAGTAATTACTTCACTGAATTTAATGTCCTTTGTTTTGTTTGCAAAAGGATAAATAATTATTTTAAACTTTCTGATGAAATTTGTCATTATATTCTCTCTCTCTCTCTCTCCCCCTCTCTCTCTCTCTCTCTCTCTCTCTCAGTGTCTTAGAGAAAATACTTCCAGGGTGTGAGAACATTCTGAACCTGTTGTACTTGTGCACTAGCAGTCCATCAAATAAGAGAACTGTCCTTCTTTCACAATCATTTTTGTATTGTATTAATTTCCTCTTGGGCGTGGAATTTCAAACATGTAAATACACTTGTCGCATCAACATCTTTGTGTCTTTGATAAACACAGACGTATACACTGACACACCTTCATTTTTATGAGAATCAAACAACAGGTTTTTCATCCCAACAGGTTTGCTTGAGTTAGTGATCACATTGAAACCAAAATGATCTATTTTAAGAGAAACTGATCAACTAAATGTTAGCATGTATGACAAAGAGACTTTCTTGATACAAAAAAGCACCAAGAAAACGTGTTCTAAAGATTATTCACGGAGCCCGAACGCCTGTGTATTATTCTTATTTATTTTTTTTCCGTCAAAGTATTTGGACACTAACAGCAGTCAAAAACAGCAAAAATATTAGTGCTGTCTAGTTCTCAGTCTAACTTCTTCCACTCATGAAGTTAACGTTTGTTTGTCTTGTTAAAATCAGGTCATCAATAAATATGAATACAATGCGTTACATTTATTGTTCTCACCTTACAACTCATGCCGCAACTCTAATTATAATTCATTAAAATTCCATGCTATGTTTTATTGCTGTCATGCACGTACTTTATATTAAGAGATGGAAAATGAAATAAAAAATGACATGACTTGCTATTAGGGCAAACTGCTCGCCAAAGACATGAAATAAAAGTGATGTGACCACTCATCAGCGGATCTTGTTAAACCCTTCAGACCATTCGTCCATTACAACACACCTCTTCACGAGGGCACACTTGCAGAAGTTAGCTTTGGTAGGGCAACCAGAATTTGGCATGTATAGACGCATACCAGACGAGCTGTCCGTAGAAGGGCTTCAGGTTCGGGAAAAGTTGAAGCCTGGAGACCCCCCCAAAATTAGGAGAAGGGGTGGAGGAGGGTTTTTGCTGTTGATCGGTCAATGAGACTGGGCAAACTGATGCTTTATAAAGGGTGGAACTCCAAGCTTAATAGGGAGACCGCCCTGCGCTAATTGACTGTGTGTGCTACTCTGAAACTTTGTTTGTAACCATCACATAATATAACACTTTTATCTTCTGGACAATCTTACCGCTTGTTTTTCCTGAGACTGCATGTTTTAATGCAGTAAACAGTCCGAAAATGTCTGTGTTTGCACTCAAATAAAACTTTTTTCTATTTTTCTTTACCATACATCATTTATATTATTTGATTTCATTTGTATTATTATTTGATTTAAGTTGCAATACTATTTGAGAGAGTAATGTAGCTAAGTAGAATAGAGAGGGAATAAAAGAGTGGACCAAACTGGTCAGGAGATTACAGTTACTCCCTATTTTTTTTCCCGAACATAACATCCTTAGATTGTTGATAAGCACAGAAAATTAGGATCCTGGTCTAACAAATCCTTCGCAGCAGTGTTAACAGTGAGGTGTAAGAACCACAGAGACATACAAAGAATTCAATTAGAAAAATACATTAATAAATAGAAAGTGTAGTGATACATAATTCCCTGTCTGGATTATTTTATTATTATCATTATAAAAGCTCTACTCTATATTATTATAATACCATTTAAAAACCAGAATCAATAAGAGAGCATGATCAATGCGTGGTGACTAATGTTACTTAGTCATCACACCTCATGGACGTCATCCTCTGTAAAGGGAAAATGACGTAAGAAAAAATGTAAGAGAAGATATTTCTATTACATAAATACAATGGAGTTGGGGTTATCAAGTATTGCTTGTTAAAAATGTTTTGAAAAGGATCCAACAGGGAAAGAGACTTGTCTGCTAACACTACACACGTTAACAACTGTACAGAACATAATGTGCTAACGTTAAAGAACTTAATATAAACTATAAAACTATAAAAACATGCATGCACACCAGAGATCACATGGATTCTAACTATTAACGTTCACAATATGGATTTCACAATACATCCATTAGCTTTAGTTTCTTGATATTTGGTTAAAAGACCTTGAACAAAAAACAAAAACAAAAAAAGATGTCTTTGGAATGTATGCATCTTTTGAAATGAATGTTAGAAGTTTTTTCTTCAATAAAAATAAAATAATGGCCTGCACAGTGAATACATTCTACTCTGAAAAGCTGTGCTACATACAGCAGCCTCAGATCTGGTTCTCGTAATCATAGAGGAACCTTTTTTGGTACCATTTAGGGCCAGTCTCTAAAGGTGCTATTTAGAACCAGTCACACTCAGAGCCTTACACAGCCGAACACAAATCACTTTAATAATACTGTGGGCTTATTTAGTTGTTATATAGCACTTATTTCCATGTAAAGAAACAGATCTAAATATTGATTGGTTTGGAATTACTGTTTTGTAACATTCAAGCAGTTAACTCATGCCATTATCATTATATTAATTGAAAATTGTCATAAAATGGCAATATTACCCCTTATAGTGTGGCAATTAATAGCAACAAAGTAATAGCAGTAATAATAATAGCGGTTAAACTTGTTGTATTTGTTATCAAGTTACAGGCGTACACGAGTCTAATGAATGTGCTCTTAAAAGAAAAGTAGATGAAATTCAGATGAAGTTTTTTTATATGGAACATGGGAATAATGGAGATCTAGAACATCTCTGGGAAAAACGGATGAAAAATGTACCATCCACTTGGGCACAAGTCCTTTTGACGCCAATCTAGAGCTAAACAATTTCTATCATAAAAGCTTTCATTTGTTCTGGGGTCTCTATACCCATTGATTAAAAATTCCAAAAATGGTTTGTTTGTTTATTTATATACAAGAGCACATCTGTGGTCATTTCATGGCTACAGTAGTTATATTATACATACAAAACAAACCCTTTTATTATCCAGGTAATTACAGTTTTCCTTTTAAGTCCGTACTAAGAATAAAACTCAACAGTCGATATGGTGCTCCATAAATTTCTATGTAGTTTTCCATCATTCCATAAATTGGGCTTTTCATGATAAAATGTTTGATCATATCTAGGCATTTACAGGTTCTGAATTCAGGGCTTCTACTCTAATTAGATATAGCTCTGTGTAATTCTTGTGTAACCTACTCAACACCTTAAAACAACAACTTGTTCCAGTCTGTTCTCTGGTTTGTGGCACTGTGTATTTCATTGCAGGTGGATTGTCCAAAATTATTCATTCATTCATTCATTCATCTTCATGTCGGCTTTATTCCCTTTCGGGGTCGCCACAGCGGAATGAACCGCCAACTCACTGGCATATGTTTTACGCAGCGGATGCCCTTCCCTGCCGCAACCCATCGCTGGGAAACATTCACACACACATTCACACTTTAACACTATGGGCAATTGTTCTTATTCAATTCACTTATTTTGCATGTCTTTGGACTTGAGGGGAAACCGGAGCACCCGGAGAAAACCCACGGGGAGAACATGCAAACTCCACACAGAAATGCCACCTGCCCCAGCCGAGCCTAGAACCAGCGACCTTCTTGCTGTGAGACGACCGTGCTACCCACTGCGCCACCGTGACGCCTTGTCCAAAATTAGTTATCTAAAATTTAGGAATGAAATTGATAATGTGTTGTCAGTGTCCTTTCGTCAATAGTGTGTTTTCCAACAGTTAAAAAACATCATTAAATCAATCGAGAATCAGTCATCGTTTGTCTGCTTTTGATAAGAGAGTTACTCATCTCGAAGCCTTTCATTTTGACACTAGACTGGATTCCAGGAAAGTCAAAACGGGTGTTGGTTCGCAAGATATTATTTTGGATATGTCTGAATGTGTGAAGAATGAGGTGGACCTGGATTCTTCTTATAGAGTAAACATTAGTTTCATCAAAATCCAAGCAACACTTTATTATAAATCAAGGTGAGGCTTCCTTGATTCAGTCAAAAAAAAATTTCAACTCCCATCAAGTACTAACGAAACTCCGACAAAGCTGAATGATGCTTTCACAGTTATTTTTAGATTTGTAGCTCTATTATTTGGAAAATTGTTAACGTCACGGCAACGTTGCATGGTTTTACAGTACACCCACACAAAAACATATAATTTTACCATTTTATTTCTTGAAATTGAGTAGTATACTGACAAAAAAGGTACAGAGGCTCCCACCAAAAATATTAAAAACAACATTTTCAAGTTTAAGGAAGCCTTTCATTGAGATGACAAACAAATTGTATGATATAATTTTATTTTAGAGTATTTTGTAGCTGGTTTACGCCAGGTCAAAACGGACCTGTTAACACCAGATGTGATAAAAGAGAGCTAACACAAGAGGAAGATATAATATCAAGTTTTTCAGGAAGCGTAAAAACGTCTGCCTTTTAAATCTATACATCTGCACAAATCTAAACAACTGTGTACCATTAAACATTGTTGAGAGAAACATATGACAAAAATACTACATTACTGTGTAACATACTTTTTGGAGTAGGGTAGTAGTGTAACATTAAATTTGAGTATTCTGTAATAAGTAACTAGTTTTATGCTGAGTAAACCACAAGTTTACTCAATTGTGCAGAAAATGAGTACATTACTAATACAATTATATTAGTTTAAAAAAGATTGGGCAAGGTGTAAAAAAAAAGAAAAAAAAAAGGCAGACGTAGGAACTTTAGCAAAATGGTCTTCACATTATTCACACATTATTTTATGCAATAATAAAAAATAACAGAAAAAAATTATGAAGTGCAATATCTGCCCAAATCCAAAGAAAATTATTTATTTATATTTATTATGCTTTTATTACAAGTAGACGAAAACAGGATTTGTGTGCAATGATACACTCCGAATTGATTTCTTGTGATTAATCTAGAGTTAAGTATCTAATTAGATTTCTAACTACGTAAAATTGAAGCGTAAGCATTACTTTTTAACTGCAGTAATAAGTAGTATGAAACTGCGAGTAACTTGCAGAACACTGCCAATAAAAGCATCTACATCTGAATGGCCAAAGTACATGCAGGCATCTTCAGAATGTTAATTCATGCAACTAAATAAAACTTGGTAAAATCGTCGGGACACTGGCCTCGTTTCACCTGCTGTCCTATATTTTATACTCACCGCTTCTTTCCACTCATCTCAATTTCTCTCCAAAGGCAACCGCATTGTTTTTGTTCCAGTCATTGTTCCATTCCTTCATTTAGCAGTCCTCCAACCAAATCGGTTAAAACAAAGAGGATAATCCTAAAGTAAATAAACCTAATGGTACGGAACAGCCTGTGACAACACAGACAAAGAGATCAAAGCAGATGAAACAGATGCTCCAGTAGTGGAAATCTACAAGGATGTTTTAAATATAGAGTGTGTTATACATGATGAATAGATGTTCATGCAACCAGATAAATTCTGCTTTTTAAAGTGAAGAAATGTATAGGTAATCATATTGGAAATTACATCATGATTACACCACTAAAGGATGGGATTAAAGTTTTCAACGCAGATTTTTGTTTCAGTAGAGAAATCTTTCTTCTGCTTGCTTGGAAATAATTTAATCTGTGAGGGATCTGATGTCTAACAGTCACAGGGTGCAAAACCTGTAGGTCCAGTTGAGCAACGCATCAATCTACGGCCGATGAGCATCACAATATAAGGAATACACAACATATCACCGAATATTCTCTTTGTTTCTTTCAAAAATTGCATTTATTTTCCCACTGTCCACATTTTTTTATTTTTTCCACATTTTTTAACAAACTAAGCTAGTGTGTAAAATAAAGGCTTTCTACTGTAGCTGTGTTTGGAGTTTAAAAGCAGGTTGATGGGAAGTTTTCATCCACTAGGAGGCAATTTGAGTCTTAATTTCACCATAGCTTTTTTGTGTTTGAGCAAACTAAAAAAACGTTTTGACAAATTTTAGTCTGCATATTCTAAGAAAACACATATGTGCGTATGCCTCTGTGTGAGTGACACCTTTTTCTACATCTGATCTAGAGTAAAGATTGTTATATAAGAAATACTTCATGGAAATGCTGTTGTAATGGAAGCCATAAACAAGACAAACAGTAAAAGGAGAAAAATAACATTTTATCTTCCACCAAAACTAACAATTCATTGGAGCCATTGTTTTTACATCTTTTACATGTCGTAAGATAGAAAAGATCAAAGGTTAATTTTTTCATTCAGACCTAAATTCCATTTTATACTGAAAATAAACGTGGGCTTCCTTTTGCACTATATAATAATATAATTACATTTATTTACAGAAGTTTAAGTTAGTAAAATCAGCTTTTTATTTGCCTACAGTGTTTAAAGAATTAAATGCAAACATAATAAACTAAAAAAAAAATCCAGGATTGATGACTTACCAAGGTCTTCAAGCTTTTCAGTTTGTTGGCTTACCTCTACTCTTATCTTCCAGGTCCTCAGGTCAGAATAGCCTCTCACATCCCATCCTCATAATGAACTAAACCACTCTCTAAAAGTCTACAAAAAATAACAAAGAAAAAATATTGTTACAGGAATTTAAGACACAAATGTAGAGTATTCATAAGTTGTGTTATAGTCATTCTCCATAGTTTGCCAGATGCAATCCATGATTGAAAAAACTTTAGTTGAGTTTTTTGGCTTTAAGTGGTTGGCTTGGAGTGAGAAAATGGGCTGAAACGCTTTCTTTACAACCACACTTAAAATACATTGGTGATAAATATCCCAAATGCAGATAAGCCCACACTTGAAAATACATTTCAGACATTTCTTGCATGTTTTAATATTGTTCCCTCCTGAAAAACATGTCTCATGTCATGTTTCGCTTGGTTCTTGCATGTTTCTGTAATCCTGTTTTCTTTTTCTGGAAGCTCAAAGCAGCTCGATGGCTGTAGTCACGGCTATTGGTCAAAGTACCGCCCACTAACCAATCAGATTATCCGCTAATGCACCTCAATGAAGAAAACGTCAAAAAACAATGAAAGCAAAGTGTGTTTTGGATGTCCCAGGCCAAAAGGGATTTTAGGCTTACCAATCGAAGAATAAATTATTTGGAAATGGGTGGATTTTTTGTGTTCCAACAAGCAAAAACCCAGCAGGGTACATGGTGGAAGTATGATCTTTAATAAGAATATAGACAGGCAATGTAGGATTTCTTTCTAAACATTCAAAAATATTTCTATGTTTCAATACTACAGTATAGAACCAGTTATCAGGGTAAAAGGGTTTGAAACAACTTCAATGACAGAGCAGTTGCGTTCAAAATAACAGTTATATCAAAAACCTGATGAAACTGTTTTTACTATTAAAATAAAATTGTATATTTAAAAGTTTTACAACCAGAAAAACACATTTTATGTGGAATTCTATGTGGAAAACTAACCAGTGTAGAGATTGTGTGAATGAGTCAATCAAAAAAACATTGTATAGATCCCAGGAGTCAAACTCAATTCCCGGAGGGCCACAGCCCTGCAAAGTTTTGGGTCAACCTTACTTAACCTGATTCCTCTAATGAAGCTCCTCTTGGATTGTTTAATAGTACTCATGTGTCTCTTAAAATAGGATTGGAATGAAAAAATTAGGTAGGAACAGAATAAGTCTGAGACATTTGGTAATAGATATAGATTATCAGCTTGTACGATGAGGTGTCAGCGTCTTCTTTGGTCTGCTGACTAATTCATGTTCATAGCAGAATGCAGTCTACTTGCCAAGTTGTGACTAGCTTGGATGAATGGTGAGGCTGTTGGTGGAACATGTGGAGTCATATACTGCTTTCATGTATGACACTATTTGCATATGTATTTTTACATTAATTTTTTTATATGTAATTGACAGAATTGTATTATGTCATGTCAATAGACTACATGCCGTACATGTTTTGGTGTACAACATTGTAATACTGCTCTAAAGTAAGCAATTAATAATATAAGAAAAAAGGCAGCCAACCTAGGACCTCTGCTGGTCAAATGTGTAACTGCGTCCTTCGACTTAGTTTTATTTTTTATTTACTCCAACCTAAATAATTATGCAGGCCTATACTGTATGTCCAGATTTTACGAAAATATATCTGAAGAGAGTAAAATCTAAATAAATTTCAAAACGACTCAAAATACAGATACATTTTTTGTTGGCGTTAACTACTTTATGTAACATCATATCTAAAGAACTGAGGAGGTAAAAGACGTATAATATTGAATGTAATGAATTATTAAATACGAAAATGCGTTCAGTACAGGACTGTCAACGTACAGTTGTTGACGTATGATCTGATAAAAGATATATTTGTCATCATTGACGTTAATTAACCAGCTGACTCATCCTAAACTTACCTAGCAGGCTTTCTCGACGTCTTTCTTTCTTTCTCTGAGGTATTTTCCCCAAAGGCGTGAAACTCATTGCGGTTTAAAATGTTAAACATTCACTTTGTTGTCATATATTTTTATTTTATGGACATTGTTCGGTGACTAACGACTCAACCCTGCGCCACCCAGTATTTTTCATAACTTCCGGTTTGGTTAAGAAGTACAAAACGTACAGTCCCTTAGTAAATCTGAATACAAAAAAAAAAAAATAATAAATGTTTGTAAATAAATACATTTTCATAAACAATTGAACAAATACACACATAACTAACTGTACACAATAAAATAAACACACCAATGCACACATAAAAAAAATTAATTAATCAATTCTATATTTTATTTTTCTCTCTCAATACAAATCCAACACTTTAAATGTATAAATATTTGTTTATACGACAGTTTAAATGTAAAACCATCACTGTGTATTTGTGGAAATTATTTTCATTTGATGCAGACGATACTGTATGCACTTGTCCCTTAAAATTAGAAATACAATTAAAATAAATAATATGATACTAAAATACAAAATAAAATAAATCATATATTACAAAAAGTACAGATTTCTTCGATTACAAATATATTTTTAAATAATCCAAAATAATACCAAGAGCAGCAATCCAGTGGGAAATCATCAGAAAGCTTTTCTAGAACGTCTAGAAAAGGCTGTTTCGGGTGGTGTACTGAACGTTATACGACCGTCTCCTGTGCCAACGTCTTCGGATCGCTGCGCAGCACCCACAGAGCAGACACTGACAACAGAATAAAATCACTCTAAGTTTCCATTAAGATTACCAGATGTTAATAAACATTTTTAAGTGTGGTAAAGTGAGTTAATTATTTTATATTTATATAGCTATGTACATTTTGTATTGTTAAACTATACCATTTTATTTCTTTTATTTCTATTTTTCTATTTGTATCAAAAACACATCTAAATTTGTGATTTGCTTTGTTTAAAGGGATACTACGCCCTAAAAAGTAAATGTAGTCAAGACTATTCATTTGAATAGTCTCATGTCGGGTCCGGTTTGAGTTTATAAATAACACAGTTAACTAAATCTGGTTGGGATTAGTCTAAATTCTCTCAGGCTTGGGCCAGGCCTAACATTTTAGGCCTGATTACAGCTCTTTGAAGGCTGTGAATTGTGTATATTGAATTGAAGTATATGAATTCTCCAGAATTATATCCAAATCTCTCAGAATGTGTTCAGAAAATGAATGAAGCCATAACAGGCCTGGAACGATGTAGGGGTTAAGTGATTAATGTCTACATTTTTGTTTTACTTTTTAAAGTTCTATTGAACTCTGGTTAAGTTTTAGTGACATACGTTTTGTTGAATCTTTAGAAATACTTACACAAAGCAGAATCCAGCAAGGTATAAGCATGAGGACAATAGCACAGGGAACGATGATCCCCACCACCCATGCTGCACTTGTGCCATTATTTGAGAGGGTAGTGTTCAGGACTATAGGGAACATGGTGGTCTGACTCGAGGCAGACGTTGATCCAAGAATGTTGCGCACAAGGCCATATCGTTCGATGTCACTGTCTGAGAAAATGTATGAGACGGCAGCCTCGATCACAGTGGAATTACTCCTGTAATCAAAAAGTACAATGAGCAATCAAAAAAAACAATCAATGAATTGTTTCCTTGTTTAAATACGTTATCCTCACGTGAAAGCAATTTGATTGAAATTGAAGTCAGCATTTGATGATTTGTCTAGGATCTCAGACACCTACGGAACGGAGAAATCAATCATTAAAATGTGGTTGATAGTTTTAGGTAAGAGAAAGTTTAGTTTTTTGATGATTGGCATCACAAACTCACAAAAGAGTTTATGTAGGTCGTGAGCGCTGTGAAGGCATCACTCCTCAGGTCAAGCATATCGTATAAGGTAATATTTCCAGTTTCAAATCCAAACTTCAGCAAGAAAGAGGATTCATCAAACTCTGTAAAAAACAATTAAAACATCTAGTGCTTTTTTTTTACATTACTGGATACTTTATAATACTAACTCCTTGTTCAGGGTTGATGCCAATTATTTCACATGGTCAAAACAAGTTTATTTTTCTTTTTTTTACATCAAATGTTTACCCATAGAGTGAGAATTCTGCAGAATTTCAGAATATCTAAATTAGAGTACACTTGTATCATTTGCACAGTTTAATCAGATTTTGTGAATTTCAAAAGCAAATTATACGTATTCGTAAAGAATTAAGCTAACGAAAAGCTCATGAACCACTTTATAAGTATTTTATATATTGGCTATTCCTGCGCAGTGCAGATGTTCATCTCATATTGCAGATGTTAACCCATTTAACACACTCCAATCCATAATATACAATTCTTTCATGGTAAGAAAAAGTTTTTTAAAAATCCACAAAAACTATTATAAAAGAATCCGAATAAAAACACATGCAGTTTTTTCACTCACGCTATATTAAATCCCCCATTAAACATGTTTTTTAAACAATGGCTCCAGATTCAATATCTTTTTCACGTCACAAACCAAAACACAGGACAGATAACTCACTATTATAAGTGACGTTCACCGTGTTGACGAGGTCAGTCAGTGATTTGTCTGTGATCGATTGTTTATTTTTCAACTTCAATCTGTCCAACAGTGAAATGGCCACCTCAAGAACAATGCCCTGGCTGGGAACACAGCCTTGTGTTTGAAACACTAGAGTGATGTGTATAATCACCTTTCCAAGCCTGCAAAATTAGAACATTTACAATTAAACATTCTTAAGTTGTAAGAATAACTGTAAATAAAGATTCGTAAGTAAAAATAACTTAAGAACGTCTTGTAAGAAAGGTACACAATTTCATATTTTGCCACTAGAGGGTGCATTTCCAAAACAAAGTGCAAGTAAGGTTTACTCAACCAGAGTTAATAATATAATGGTCTGTGTGTTGTAAAAATGAAAATAATATCTCAAAGTTTGTTTTGAAGGGACACAAGGAAATATTACACCACTAGAGAGTACAAATTGCACGAACATTTCACTTGACTAGAGGAATAAAGTCAAGCACATGACAGTGTGTGTGTGTGTGTGTGTGTGTGTGTGTGTGTGTGTGTGTGTGTGTATATATGTATGTGTGTGTTTCATCAGCCAATGACTGGCTGTAAACGTCATTTAAAAAGGGACAAAAGGTAACATTACACCACTTATATATAAATTAATAAATAAACAAATAAATTGCAGGAACATTTCACTTGACTAGAGAAAGAAGCCCAAGAATGTAACAGTGTGTGTGTCATCAGCCAATAACTGGCTCAAAGTAATTTAAAAGGGACAAAAGTTAACATTTTGCCACTAGAGAGCGCTTGAACAGCAAGCATAGTTAACTTGGCAAGAATGTGACCAAACTGAAAAAAACAAAAGCAATAATTAAAGTAAGAACTGCTTTTCCAAAGAATAAACATTTGGAATAACAAAGGAATAATTTTTTTTATTCTAACATTTTGTACCTTTCACAGAAAGATAAGCATTGAAGGAGTGACTGAAAAATCTGATCACGACAATAAAAACTTTCATAAGAAAGTAGAAATATGGCTCTTACGTCAAATCTGGAGATGCTGTTGTTACGTCTGAAAGAAAAGCCGCTGTTAGGTGAGAAGGTTTCCTGTTAACATCTTTTGTTTGGCAAAATTTCAAAGCATGTTAGACAGAACTGACCAGGAGTGGTGGTGGTGGTGGTGGTAACAACAGCAGCATTTCTGCTGAAAATTTCCTTGACAAAAAGGCTGTTTGTGTTTAAGTCACTCTCTGAAAACACATACTGAACACTGGCCACGATCTCATTGTTTGTGTTGCTGCGGAGAGATTGAAACAGTCAACATGCACACAGCTAATAATTGTATGTGTGAGAGTTCCAAAAAAAAAGGATAAAAAATCAGAGCTTACTTAAACTCCACTTGACTCAAATCAAATTGAGGAGCATTTTCATCATTTAGGACCTTCTGGATCTGAAAAGTGAGCAAAAACGCTTGACTTTAAACATGTTTTAAATGCACACGAATAATCAATCTAGGTAATGAATCTGAAGCTCACCAGGCTGTTTATAGAGCTTTGGATTGCAATGTAGTTGGAATTACGCAGCTCAAATTTCTCTGACATGGACACATCACTGATCAAAAACTGGAATGTGAGTGCAAACGAAGTGCCATTAATCCCTGGAAAAAAAAAAGTCATTTTCTTTCACTTCATTCACATTTCACATTTACTTTCCATGTAGACCTCACTTGTATAGATGACATTGACCAAGTTCGCGGGGGAGCTTTCTCTTTTTAGGAATCGAGAGTTAACGAAAGACTTCACAAGCAGGAGGATGTCTGCCTCATCTGGTATGAGGCCCAGTTTGTTAAAGACAAGCTTAATATATATTTCAACACTTCCGAGCCTAAAAAACAATAGAAGGCAAGACAAAATAAAAAAAAAATCCAAAAACATTGTTTGTAATATATTACAATGGAGGTGTAAATCTTACAAGGTTGGTGGAGCAATTGTGTTGACTAAAAAAAACAAAGCAAAATATTTCAGTTTCGTTAACTGACTTCTGGAAAAAAAACTAACCAAAAGTTATGCTTTAAGATGTGTCTAAATTTCCTTAATGTTTCCAAACCTGCTGGTAAATTCAGCAGGTTCAGGAAGCTGACTGGTTGAATGGGATCTTGTTCCTGAAAAGTGTATCCCACAATCCCCTGGATCTGGTTTGGAGAGCTCCTGTGGAACAAACAGAAGATGTAATACCTTCTTTAAAAAAAACTCCATGTAACAAGATTTGAGAGTCTGCTGGTTGCTTACGTGAAGTTGGATGTTTTGGGTTGTAATGCTGGACTGTTCGGTTCATTCAGAAGAAGGCTCAACTGCAGAAGAAAATTAACGCATTTAAAACTCTGGAGAAGTTTTGCTCTAGACTCAAACTGTTTTAAAAAATAATAGAGAGAGCTTACCGCGCTATTCACTGCATCCTGCACCTGCTGATAGGTGTTGTTACTGAGTGAAGGATCTTTGGGAATGCTGATATTAGGCAGATTGAACGTGAAGATGACGGCGTATGAGGTTTCAGAGACTTCTGTTAAAAAAAACATACAAATGTGTGACATTAACCCTTGAATCTCTGATGGACAGAAGAGGTTAGAGTAAGCTACGGCCACACTGTACAAGCGGTGGACATGCGCTGACGTCATCTGCACAAGAAGCACAATAAAAACTTGTCTTTAAAATAGTTCATAAAAACACTAGGATTTCTGGTCAGTTTTTAATAGACTTTTAAGAAAAACACACATAGTCTGTGTCATAGAGGAGTTCTAAGTTGAAAACACAGAGTTTGTATTCAGATGCGAGGAGCAATAGCGCTCGTCTCGGCGCCAGAGATGCCAGCTGAAGAAGAATGTTCTGAACTTCAAGCTGACAAAATAAATATGCTTTGACAGAGTAAAACAAACTTTTTTCTGAACTGGTTGAGTAGCACATTACTTTCTGATGATTTTGTTTTTAGTTATTTCAGTTAAAAGTGAATAATACAAAAAATATTGATTGTGATTACAGAGAACCAAATGTTTGATTTATAATGTTTCAAAACGTTGAATTAGAAAGAAAATTAAAGCTGCAAGCAGCGATGGGCGGGCCCTCGCACGATGCATCCGCGGGATCCAAAGATGCCGCCCCCTGGTCTTACATTTTTTTTTGTCATGTACATTAAGTTAAATATGTAAGAGATACAGCAACAAATACATTATTTCCCTTGGAATTCATACAGCCAGCAGAGAGGCGCTATGAGTGATAATCATCAAGTAAGCATATCTACTTGTTCTGAGGTAAGCTCATCATTCCATACATTTTTTACATTCACTGCCAATGACAACAGCTATTTTTAAACACATTTCGAAAGCCTCCAGGTGGCGCTTAATAACAGTCTCATGCAGGACATGAGCTATATTCCATTTAGAATTACCAGCTATTATGCAAATATTTTGTCATGTATTGAGTTAAATATGTAAGAAATATAGCAACAATACGTTAGGATCCCTTGGAATTCCTACAGCCAGCAGGAGGCGCTGATGAGTGTATCATCAAGTAAGCAGATCTACTTGTTCTGAGGGGTGAGCTCATCATTCCATTACATTTTTTACATTGATTGGATGAAGTATGTGAGAGGTACAGTAACAAGTACATTTATCCCCATACATTTGAGAAAGCTCAAATTCGAAATGGTGCCACAGAAAGACCGTGCAACGAACTTCTGCGTTTTTGATAACTTTGGTCATACTGTCTTAAAAGGTCACCAGACAAATTTTCAGTCGATCTGGCATTTTCCTTGGAGGCGTTCGTTAAAATGCGAGATAGCTTTTTCACATACTAGGTGGCGCTGCAGAGCTGTCGTCCAAAGTAAAGTTTGTACAAACAGTGTCAGATCAGATTACATATTTATTGAGGATGAGGTTTAGGTAAATTTTGTGGGGTTTCTAACTTGTTCAAGGTTGTCAAAACAGCTTAAACATTATTCTAGTAACATTTAGGGGGGCGCTGTAGAGCCAATCTTAGAGCGGTGTCACATTGCGGCCTATCATTTCATTAGCCTTCCAAGCTCATCATGTCAGGCCGTTTTCGTGGACAACGGATAAACTAGAACGGAGATATACTCAAAAGTATGTCAATTTGCATCATTTTTGATTGGTGAAATTTGAGGGGGCGCCACCCAAAGACCGTTTTACAAACTGCTGCGCTTTTTGATAACTTTTCATCCAAAGGTCTCCCGAGTAAGCACACCAATTTTCAGCTCGATCTGGTTATTTTCCTAGGAGGAGTTCGTTAAAATGCGAGATGAGCTTTTTCGCGTTCAAGGGGGCGCTGCAGAGCTGTCGTCGACAGTAAAGTTTTTAAAAACGTTGTCAGATTACTTTATTTTTGAGGATGAGGTTGATGCAAATTTGGTGATGTTTCGAACATGTTAAGGGGTGTCTAAACAGCTGAAACATGTTTTTGGTAAAATTCAAGGGGGCGCTGTAGAGCCATTTTTATGCTACGATCACGCCGACTGTGCCAGATCGCTTTTTTGCAAGCTTGACCTTAGTGCCTATTTTGGTGAGTTTTCGAGCACGCCTAGTTTGTGTGAAATCTGCGACGAAAAACACGGACAAGATAATAATAATAATAATAATAATAATAATAATAATCATTAGAAATACAATAGGGCTTCGCCGCACAGCTTCGCTGGCGTGCTCGGGCCCTAATTAAAGCTGCAAGCAGCGATGGAAGGGGTCTCGCACGATGCATCCGCCGGAGCGAAAGCACCGCCTCCCGGCCTTTTTCGAGTTTTTTGACCTTCGAACAAATTTTGGTGGTCTTTCTAACATGTTCAATGGGTCAAAACAGCTAAAACGAAGATTTTGGTAGCATTTAAGGGGGCAGTAAGGAGGCGCTGTAGAGCCAATTTTTGGAGCGCAGTCACAGTGATGCATGTTTGTTGAGCCTGTTAAGGCTAATCATACCAGGCTGTTTTTGTTGATAGTGGATTATCTTGAAAAGAGATACAGACCATAATATGTAAATTTTTTCCACAATTTTGAAGGGTGAACTTTGCTGTGGCACCACCCCAAGACCATTTGACGTACTTCTTAGCTTTTGATAACTTTTTTTCCCTAATGTGTTATGAGTAACCACACCAATTTTCAGCTTGATTAGACATTTCGCCTAGGAGGAGTTGCCAAAGTTTAAAACGAGCGAAAACGCACACTTTTTGAGGTTTTTGCAAAATATCTGTCTTCCGTCAATTTTGGAAAATGGGTTTTTATTAGTAAAAGTTGCAGCTTGGTCATTTACATATGTGTACCAAATTTCATTCGCCTACGATAACCTGGTTGCGCAACAGCTACAAAACCGCTTCAGGTGGCGCTAAAGCGCCATCCAAAGGCCGTTTGACGAACTGCTGCGTTTTTGATAACTTTTCATCCCAAATGCCTTACGACAAACCACACCAATTATCAGCTGGATCGGACATTTCACCTAGGAGGAGTTCGTCAAAGTATGAAGTCTGTGTTTTTTACATAAAACCTAAAATATCCGGTTTTCCGTTCGGTTTCAAAACTCGACCCAATTTACTTTTTTGTAGGTCTTAAGGTCCTACACGTATGCGACAAGTTCTAAGTGTGTATGCAATACAGTGCCTGAAATAGAAGCGTAAAACTATCAAAAACAGGCTTTTAATGCTCGCCACTAGGTGGCGCTATGACGGATGATGTTCGTTGTCATACGCCTGTTCTCGGGCTTGGACTACGATGAGAATGAGACACGTTTGAGACGGATCGGATATTCTATGCCGAGTTATAACAACTTTCTGTTTCAAATCGAAATTTTGACCTTGGCTGCGACCACGACCACATACTTGATGATAGCTGAAAAAAAGTTATAATTTTAAGGTTCCGTATGCCGTATGATGATACTCAAGAAGTTTGGAGATGTTTAGATAAAATCTGTGGGAGGAGTTGTCAAAGTGTGGAACGAGCAAAACGCCCATTTTTAGAGGTTTTTGCGAAATAACTCAATTCCGGTTGATTTTAGAAAAAGGGATTATATTAGTAAAAGTTGCAGCTTGGTACTTTACACATGTGTACCAAATTTCATTCGCTTACGACAAACTGCTTGAGCAACAGCTTTAAAAAACAGCTAAAGCGATGTTTTTGGTCACATATAAGGGGGCGCTGTACAGCCAATTTTTGGAGCGCAGTCACAGTGACGCATATCCTTTTGTTCAACCTGACAAGGTTAATCATGGCAGGCTGTTTTTGTTGATAGTGGATAACCTAGAACGGAGATAAAGTCCAAAATATGTAAATTGTTTTTGCACAATTTTGAAGGTTGAACTTTGCTGTGGCGCCACCCAAAGACCATTGACGTACTTCTTAGCTTTTGATAACTTTTTTTCCCTAATGTGTTATGAGTAACAACACCAATTTTCAGCTTCATCGGACATTTCGCCTAGGAGGAGTTCGTCAAAGTTTGAAACGAGCGAAAATGCACACTTTTTAGGTTTTTGCGAAATATTCGTCTTCCTGTAGATTTTGGAAACAGGGTTTTTATTAGTAAAAGTTGCAGCTTGGTCATTTACATATGTGTACCAAATTTCATTCGCCTACGATAACCTGTTGCGCAACAGCTACAAAACCGCTTCAGGTGGCGCTATAGAGCGCCACCAAAGGCCGTTTGACGAACTGCTGCGTTTTTGATAACTTTTCATCCCAAATGCCTTACGACTAACTACACCAATTATCAGCTGGATCGGACATTTCGCCTAGGAGGAGTTCGTCAAAGTATGAAGTCTGTGTTTTTACAAAACCTAAAATATCCGGTTTTCCGTCCAGTTTCAAAACTCGACCCAATTTACTTTTTTGTAGGTCTTAAGGTCCTACACGCATGCGACAAGTTTTAAGTGTGCATGCAATACACTGGCTGAAATAGAAGGGTAAAACTATGAAAAACAGGCTTTTAATGCTGCCACTAGGTGGCGCTATGGCGGATGTCGTTCGTCGTCATACGCCTGTTCTCAGGCTTGGACTACGATGAGAATGAAACAAGTTTGAGCCGGATCGGATATTCTATGCCCGAGTTATAACAACTTCCTGTTTCGAGTCGAAATTTGGACATTGGCCCGCCGCCACGACCACATACTTTATGATAGTCGAACAAGCTTCTCAATATCAATTGCCGTATGCCTTATGATGATACTCAAGAAGTTTGGAGATGTTTGGATAAAGTCTGTGAGAGTAGTTCGTCAAAAAGTAGAGCGAGCAAAAACGCCCTTTTTTAGAGGTTTTTGCGAAATAACTGACTTCCTGTCTATTTTGGAAATAGACTTTCAATTAGTAAAAGTTACACCTTGGTACTTTACACATGTGTACCAAATTTCATCCGCCTACGACAAACTGGATGATCAAAAGCTGTAAAAACGCGTTAGGTGGCGCTATAGAGCCATTTTTTAGAAATCAGTTTTGGGACCAAAATTTTACGAAATTTTTCACCGGGTCTGATGCGTGTGCAAAAATCGGTGACTTTTCATATATGTTCAGGTACCGAAAAGTGCCCGCAATGATTCCCGGAATAATAATAATAATAATTAAAGCTGCAAGCAGCGATGGGCGGGCCCTCGCACGATGCATCCGCGGGATCCAAAGATGCCGCCCCCTGGTCTTACATTTTTTTTGTCATGTACATTAAGTTAAATTTGTAAGAGATACAGCAACAAATACATTTTTCCCTTGGAATTCATACAGCCAGCAGGAGGCGCTATGAGTGTATCATCAAGTAAGCATATCTACTTGTTCTGAGGGGTAAGCTCATCATTCCATACATTTTTTACATTCACTGCCTATTGACAACAGCTATTTAAACACATTTCAGAAAGCCTCCAGGTGGCGCTATAACAGTCTCATGCCATGAGCATATTATTCCATTTAGAATTACCAGCTCATCATGCAAATTTTTTGTCATGTACATTGAGTTAAATATGTAAGAGATACAGCAACAAATACATTAGTATCCCTTGGAATTCATACAGCCAGCAGGAGGCGCTATGAGTGTATCATCAAGTAAGCATATCTACTTGTTCTGAGGGGTAAGCTCATCATTCTATACAATTTTTACATTCACTGCCTATGACAACAGCTATTTTAAACACATTTCATAAAGCCTCCAGGTGGCGCTATAACAGTCTCATGCCATGAGCATATTATTCATTTAGAATTACCAGCTCATCATGCAAATTTTTTGTCATGTACATTGAGTTAAATATGTAAGAGATACAGCAACAAATACATTAGTATCCCTTGGAATTCATACAGCCAGCAGGAGGCGCTATGAGTGTATCATCAAGTAAGCATATCTACTTGTTCTGAGGGTGAGCTCATCATTCCATACAATTTTTACATTGATTGGATGAAGTATGTGAGAGGTACAGTAACAAGTACATTATCCCCATACATTTGAGAAAGCTCAAATTCGAAGCGGTGCCACAGAAAGACCGTGCGACGAACTTCTGCGTTTTTGATAACTTTTGGTCCATACTGTCTTAAGAGTCACCAGACAAATTTTCAGCTCGATCTGGCAATTTTCCTAGGAGGAGTTCGTTAAAATGCGAGATGAGCTGTTTTCGCATACTAGGTGGCGCTGCAGCTGTCGTAAAGTAAAGTTGTACAAACAGTGTCAGATTACTATATTTATTGAGGATGAGGTTTAGGCAAATTTGGTGGGGTTCTAACATGTTTAGGGTGTCAAAACAGCTAAAACATCTATTTTAGTAACATTCAAGGGGGCGCTGTGGAGGCACTCTTAGAGCGACGTCATATTGCGGCCTATCTTTATTCAGCCTTCCAAGCTCATCATGTCAGGCCGTTTTCGTGGACAACGGAAACTAGAACGGAGATATACTCAAAAATATGTCAATTTTCGGCACATTTTTGAAGGGGAAATTCGTGGGGGCGCCACCCAAAGACCATTTTACGTACTGCTGCGCTTTTGATAACTTTTCATCCCAAATGTCTCCCGAGTAACCACACCAATTTTCAACCGGATCAGACATTTTCCTAGTAGGAGTTCGTCAATGTGCAAGGTGATGTTTTTTCAAAATTATGGGTTTTTTCAAAATGGCCGACTTCCTGTACGATTTGGCGAAAACCTGTCAGAGACTTTTGTACTTGGCTAGAGGTGGTGCATATGTGTACCGATTTTCGTGACTGTAGGTCGAACTGGCAGGGGGACCCCGGTTTTTCAAGGGGGCGCTGTAGAGCCATTTTTATGCTACGATCACGCCGACTTTGCCAGATCGCAATTTTTAGCGAGCTTGACCTTAGTGCCGAATTTGGTGAGTTTTCGAGCACGCCTATGGTGAATTTTGCGAGTTTGGCAGATAAAGAATAATAATAATAATTAAAGCTGCAAGCAGCGATGGGCGGGCCCTCGCACGATGCATCCGCGGGATCCAAAGATGCCGCCCCCTGGTCTTACTTTTTTTTTGTCATGTGCATTAAGTTAAATTTGTAAGAGATACAGCAACAAATACATTAATTTCCCTTGGAATTCATACAGCCAGCAGGAGGCGCTATGAGTGTATCATCAAGTAAGCATATCTACTTGTTCTGAGGGGTAAGCTCATCATTCCATACAATTTTTACATTCACTGCCTATTGACAACAGCTATTTTAAACACATTTCATAAAGCCTCCAGGTGGCGCTATAACAGTCTCATGCCATGAGCATATTATTCCATTTAGAATTACCAGCTCATCATGCAATTTTTTTGTCATGTACATTGAGTTAAATATGTAAGAGATACAGCAACAAATACATTAGTATCCCTTGGAATTCATACAGCCAGCAGGAGGCGCTATGAGTGTATCATCAAGTAAGCATATCTACTTGTTCTGAGGGGTGAGCTCATCATTCCATACATTTTTTACATTGATTGGATGAAGGATGTGAGAGGTACAGTAACAAGTACCATATCCCCATACATTTGAGAAAGCTCAAATTCGAAGCGGTGCCACAGAAAGACCGTGCGACGAACTTCTGCGTTTTTGATAACTTTTGGTCATACTGTCTTAAGAGTCACCAGACAAATTTTTCAGCTCGATCTGGGCAATTTTCCTAGGAGGAGTTCGTTAAAATGCGAGATGAGCTGTTTTCGCATACTAGGTGGCGCTGCAGCGCTGTCGTCCAAAGTAAAGTTGTACAAACAGTGTCAGATTACTATATTCATTGAGGCTGAGGTTTAGCCGAATTTGGTGGGGTTTCTAACATGTTTAGGGTGTCAAACACTAAAACATCTATTTTAGTAACATTCAGGGGGCGCTGTAGAGCTATTTTTAGAGCGGTGCCACATTGCGGCCTATCATTTTATTCAGCCTTCCAAGCTCATCATGTCAGGCCGTTTTCGTGGACAACGGATAAACTAGAACGGAGATATACTCAAAAATTTGTCAATTTTCGTCACATTTTTGAATGGTGAAATTCGTGGGGGGCCACCCAAAGACCGTTTTACAAACTGCTGCGCTTTTGATAACTTTTCATCCCAAATGTCTCCCGAGTAACCACACCAATTTTCAGCTCGATCTGGCAATTTTCCTAGGAGGAGTTCGTCAAAGTGCAAGATGATGTTTTTTCAAAATTGTGGGGTTTTTTCAAAATGGCCGACTTCCTGTACGATTTGGCGAAAACCTGTCAGAGACTTTTGTACTTGGCTAGAGGTGGTGCATATGTGTACCGATTTTCGTGACTGTAGGTCGAACTGGCAGGGGGACCCCGGTTTTTCAAGGGGGCGCTGTAGAGCCATTTTTTATGCTACGATCACGCCGACTTTGCCAGATCGCAATTTTCAGCGAGCTTGACCTTAGTGCCGATTTTGGTGCGTTTTCGAGCACGCCTAGTTGGTGTATTTTGCGAGTTTGGCGGCAGATAAAGAATAATAATAATAATAATAATCCTAACAGATACAATAGGGCTTCGCCGCACAGCTTCGCTGGCGTGCTCGGGCCCTAATAATAATAATCCTAACAGATACAATAGGGCTTCGCCGCACAGCTTCGCTGGCGTGCTCGGGCCCTAATTAAAGCTGCAAGCAGCGATGGGCGGGCCCTCGCACGATGCATCCGCGGGATCCAAAGATGCCGCCCCCTGGTCTTACATTTTTTTTGTCATGTGCATTAAGTTAAATTTGTAAGAGATACAGCAACAAATACATTAATTTCCCTTGGAATTCATACAGCCAGCAGGAGGCGCTATGAGTGTATCATTAGTAAGCATATCTACTTGTTCTGAGGGGCTCATCATTCCATACATTTTTTACATTCACTGCCTATTGACAACAGCTATTTTAAACACATTTCAGAAAGCCTCCAGGTGGCGCTATAACAGTCTCATGCCATGAGCATATTATTCCATTTAGAATACCAGCTCATCATGCAAATTTTTTGTCATGTACATTGAGTTAAATATGTAAGAGATAGCAACAAATACGTTAGTCCCTTGAATTCATACAGCCAGCAGGAGGCGCTATGAGTGTATCATCAAGTAAGCATATCTACTTGTTCTGAGAGGTGAGCTCATCATTCCATACGATTTTACATTGATTGGATGAAGGATGTGAGAGGTACAGTAACAAGTACCATTATCCCCATACATTTGAGAAAGCTCAAATTCGAAGCGGTGCCACAGAAAGACCGTGCGACGAACTTCTGCGTTTTTGATAACTTTTGGTCCATACTGTCTTAAGAGTCACCAGACAAATTTTCAGCTCGATCTGGTAATTTTCCTAGGAGGAGTTCGTTAAAATGCGAGATGAGCTTTTTCGCATACTAGGTGGCGCTGCAGCGCTGTCGTCCAAAGTAAAGTTGTACAAACAGTGTCAGATAACTATATTTATTGCGGATGATGGTTTAGGTTAATTTTGGTGGGGTTTCTAACATGTTTAGGGTGTCAAAACAGCTAAAACATCTATTTTAGTAACATTCAGGGGGCGCTGTAGAGCTACTCTTAGAGCGTTGTCACATTGAGGCCTATCATTTATTCAGTCTTCCAAGCTCATCATGTCAGGCCGTTTTCGTGGACAACGGATAAACTAGAACGGAGATATACTCAAAAATTGTCAATTTTCGGCACATTTTGAATGGTGAAATTCGTGGGGGCGCCACCCAAAGACCGTTTTACAAACTGCTGCTGCTGTTTTGATAACTTTTCATCCCAAATGTCTCCGAGTAACCACACCAATTTCAGCTCGATCTGGCAATTTTCCTAGGAGGAGTTCGTCAAAGTGCAAGATGATGTTTTTTCAAAATGTGGGTTTTTTTCAAAATGGCCGACTTCCTGTACGATTTGGCGAAAACCTGTAAGGACTTTTCTACTTGGCTAGAGGTGGTACATATGTGTGCCGATTTTCGTGACTGTAGGTCGAACTGGACCCCGATTTTCCAGGGGGCGCTGAGAGCCATTTTTTATGCTACGATCACGCCGACTGTGTCAGATCGCAATTTCCACCGAGCTTTAAATTATTGCCGATTTTGGTGAGTTTTCGAGCACGTCTAGATGGTGAAATTTGCGATTTTGGAAGCGTAAGAATAATAATAATTAAAGCTGCAAGCAGCGATGGGCGGGCCCTCGCACGATGCATCCGCGGGATCCAAAGATGCCGCCCCCTGGTCTTATGTTTTTTTGTCATGTACATTAAGTAAATTTGTAAGAGATACAGCAACAAATACAAATTTCCCTTGGAATTCATACAGCCAGCAGGAGGCGCTATGAGTGTATCATCAGTAAGCATATCTACTTGTTCTGAGGGGTAAGCTCATCATTCCATAATTTTTTACATTCACTGCCTATTGACAACAGCTATTTTAAACACATTTCAGAAAGCCTCCAGGTGGCGCTATAACAGTCTCATGCCATGAGCATATTATTCCATTTAGAATTACCAGCTCATCATGCAATTTTTTTTATCATGTACATTGAGTTAAATATGTAAGATATATAGCAACAAATACGTTAGGATCCCTTGGAATTCATACAGCCAGAAGGAGGCGCTATGAGTGTATCATCAAGTAAGCATATCTACTTGTTCTGAGGGGTAAGCTCATCATTCCATAAATTTTTTACATTCACTGCCTAATGACAACAGCTATTTTAAACACATTTCATAAAGCCTCCAGGTGGCGCTATAACAGTCTCATGCCATGAGCATATTATCAATTTAGAAATACCAGCTCATCATGCAAATTTTTTGTCATGTACATTGAGTTAAATATGTAAGAGATACAGCAACAAATACATTAGTATCCCTTGGAATTCATACAGCCAGCAGGAGGCGCTATGAGTGTATCATCAAGTAAGCATATCTACTTGTTCTGAGGGGTGAGCTCATCATTCCGTACATTTTTGACATTGATTGGATGAAGGATGTGAGAGGTACAGTAACAAGTACCATTATCCCCATACATTTGAGAAAGCTCAAATTCGAAGCGGTGCCACAGAAAGACCATGCGACGAACTTCTGCGTTTTTGATAACTTTTGGTCCATACTGTCTTAAGAGTCACCAGACAAATTTTCAGCTCGATCTGGCAATTTTCCTAGGAGGAGTTCGTTAAAATCGAGATGAGCTTTTTTCGCATACTAGGTGGCGCTGCAGCGCTGTCGTCCATAGTAAAGTTGTACAAACAGTGTCAGATTACTATATTTATTGAGGATGAGGTTTAGCCGAAATTTGGTGGGGTTTCTAACATGTTTAGGGTGTCAAAACAGCTAAAACATCTATTTTAGTAACATTCAGGGGGCGCTGTAGAGCTAATCTTAGAGCGGTGTCACATTGCGGCCTATCATTTTATTCAGCCTTCCAAGCTCATCATGTCAGGCCGTTTTCGTGGACAACGGATAAACTAGAACGGAGATATACTCAAAATATGTCAATTTTCGGCACATTTTTGAATGGTGAAATTCGTGGGGGCGCCACCCAAAGACCGTTTTACAAACTGCTGCGCTTTTGATAACTTTTCATCCCAAATGTCTCCCGAGTAACCACACCAATTTTCAGCTCGATCTGGCAATTTTCCTAGGAGGAGTTCGTCAAAGTGCAAGATGATGTTTTTTCAAAATTGTGGCTTTTTTTCAAAATGGCCGACTTCCTGTACGATTTGGCGAAAACCTGTAAGTGACTTTTCTACTTGGCAAGAGGTGGTACATATGTGTGCCGATTTTTGACTGTAGGTCGAACCGGACCCGATCTTTCAGGGGGCGCTGAGAGCCATTTTTTATGCTACGATCACGCCGACTGTGTCAGATCGCAATTTCCACCGAGCTTTAATTTATTGCCGATTTTGGTGAGTTTTCGAGCACGTCTAGATGGTTAATTTGCGATTTAGGAAGCGGAAGAATAATAATAATAATTAAAGCTGCAAGCAGCGATGGGCGGGGCCCTCGCACGATGCATCCGCGGGATCCAAAGATGCCGCCCCCTGGTCTTACATTTTTTTTCTCATGTACTTTAAGTAAAATATGTAAGAGATACAGCAACAAATACATTAATTTCCCTTGGAATTCATACAGCCAGCAGGAGGCGCTATTAGTGTATCATCAAGTAAGCATATCTACTTGTTCTGAGGGGTAAGCTCATCATTCCATACATTTTTTACATTCACTGCCTAATGACAACAGCTATTTTAAAACATTTCAGAAAGCCTCCAGGTGGCGCTATAACAGTCTCATGCCATGAGCATATTATTCCATTTAGAACTACCAGCTCATCATGCAAATTTTTTGTCATGTACATTGAGTTAAATATGTGAGAAATATAGCAACAAATACGTTAGTATCCCTTGGAATTCATACAGCCAGCAGGAGGCGCTATGAGTGTATCATCAAGTAAGCATATCTACTTGTTCTGAGGGGTTAGGTCATCATTCCATACATTTTTTAAATTAATTGCCTATTGACAACAGCTATTTTAAACACATTTCAGAAAGCCTCCAGGTGGCGCTATAACAGTCTCATGCCATGATCATATTATTCCATTAAGAATTACCAGCTCATCATGCAAATTTTTTGTCATGTACATTGAGTTAAATATGTAAGAGATACAGCAAAAAATACATTAGTATCCCTTGGAATTCATACAGCCAGCAGGAGGCGCTAAGATTGTATCATCAAGTAACCATATCTACTTGTTCTGAGGGGTAAGCTCATAATTCCATAAATTTTTTACATTCACTGCCTATTGACAACAGCTATTTTAAACACATTTCATAAAGCCTCCAGGTGGCGCTATAACAGTCTCATGCCATGAGCATATACATCAATTTAGAAATACCAGCTCATCATGCGAATTTTTTGTCATGTACATTGAGTTAAATATATCAGAGATACAGCAACAAATACATTAGTATCCCTTGGAATTCATACAGCCAGCAGGAGGCGCTATCAGTGTATCATCAAGTAAGCATATCTACTTGTTCTGAGGGTGAGCTCATCATACCATACAATTTTTACATTGATAGGATGAAGTATGTGAGAGGTACAGTAACAAGTACATTCATCCCCATACATTTGAGAAAGCTCAAATTCGAAGCGGTGCCACAGAAAGACCGTGCGACGAACTTCTGCGTTTTTGATAACTTTTGGTCCATACTGTCTTAAGAGTCACCAGACAAATTTTCAGCTCGATCTGGCAATTTTCCTAGGAGGAGTTCGTTAAAATGCGAGATGAGCTGTTTTCGCATACTAGGTGGCGCTGCAAAGCTGTCGTTTAAAGTAAAGTTGTACAAACAGTGTCAGACTACTATATTTATTGAGGATGAGGTTTAGGCTAAATTTGGTGGGGTTTGTAACATGTTTAGGGTGTCAAAACAGCTAAAACATCTATTTTAGTAACATTCAGGGGGCGCTGTAGAGCTACTCTTAGAGCGGTGTCACATTGCGGCCTATCATTTTATTCAGCCTTCCAAGCTCATCATGTCAGGCCGTTTTCGTGGACAACGGACAAACTAGAACGGAGATATACTCAAAAATATGTCAATTTTCGGCACATTTTTGAAGGGGGAAATTCGTGGGGGCGCCACCCAAAGACCATTTTACGTACTGCTGCGCTTTTGATAACTTTTCATCCCAAATGTCTTCTGAGTAACCACACCAATTTTCAACCGGATCAGACATTTTACCTAGTAGGAGTTCGTCAATGTGCAAGGTGATGTTTTTTCAAAATTATGGGTTTTTTTCAAAATGGCCGACTTCCTGTACGATTTGGCGAAAACCTGTCAGAGACTTTTGTACTTGGCTAGAGGTGGTGCATATGTGTACCGATTTTCGTGACT
>UELW01000030.1:0-97867 GCA_900490495.1 Danionella dracula
AGCGGAGAGACGAGAGGTAGAGCGAGCAGAAGATAAGATAAACAGGCCACATTGAAACCCACATATGCGCACGCGAGAGACTCTCTATCTCCTGGCCCCCTCACCCACCCTTTCTCTCTCTTTCTTCTCTCCTCTATCCTCTCTCGGAGAAGGGAAACGAAAAAAAGGAGCGGAGAGAGAGAGGAGGAGGAGAGAAGCAGAGAGCGAAGGAAAACAGCAAAAAAGAGAGAGAGACGAGCCGCGGCGACGAGAGAGGGAGAGAAGAGAGGAAAGAGAGAGCGAGAGAGAGAGCGAGAGAGAGAGAGAGAGAGAGAGCGAGGAGTGAGGAGAGGGAGAGAGAGAGAGAGAGCAACGCTATATCAGCTCTCTCTCTCTCTCCCCCTTCTCTCTCTCTCTCTCTTTCTCTCTCTCTCTCTTCTCTCTTCTCTCCTCTCTCCTCTCGGACTCTCTCTCTCTGTCTCTCTCTCTCTCTCTCTCCTGGCCTCTGTTCTGAGTGTGACCGTGTGTTTCAGGACGATGACGACGTCTCCTCCGCTCTCTCGGAGCTCGATGGCGTCTCTGATAACGGCTTGCTGAGCAGAAACGAACCCATTCGCAGTAAAGTCTCCAAACTGACAGAAAAACTGCGCAAGAGGGTTCCCTCGAACCCCTCGGGTCAGCTGCTTTCTTTCTCTCTCTCCTGCCTTCCTTTCTTTTTCACCGAAAACAAATATATTAACTACACGAGTGCTTCTCGCTCTTCAGAGCAGACACGTTAGCGTTTGTGTTCAGAAGGGACTATAAATCGTAGTTTGGTGGTTTCTGAAGGAATAATTCCTGTTCTTAACTCTTTAATCTCATTGTTGTTTTCCTGTTTTCTTCTCATTTCTCCTCAGGAAACTGCTTCCAGTGTAACTCGGCATTCTCTGTTTTAAAGAAGAGGGTAAGAGTCTCTCATCTGTGTTACCCAGCATACAATATAAAAAATGGAATTAAATAAATCATGAACGTTAAAGGCAGCGTGTGCATCAAAAGATGCTTAGTCAACAGATGATTGTCGCTGTTGAGTTTTTTTTAGAATTGCATATCAATTTGTGTGTAAAACTAGGAAGAAAACATCTTGCACAAACAAAACCCCCTCCCTGCGCACACTCAGCCAACGAGACCCCCCTAATGTAGTGGAGTGGTATTGCACTTTAATCTAGAACAGTAGAAAAATACAAAGCATGTTCCCCAAGGTTAAACGCGCCCCCTCTTGACGGAGCGCCACTATTTGAGAAGCACTGGTCAAGTTTTATTTTTAAATCGTTCACCCAGCCTTTAAGGGGCTGGTTCTTAAATTTTTGCATTAATAATCATCGAGCCCCTTTTAAATGTATCTCCAACTTTTAAAATGTTGTTATACTGTTGTTCTTTATTTTTATTCTATAAACCAATCGATCTGGATATATCCTCTCACCCGCTCCTCAGAATGTTTTTTAACATCTGCACCTCCATCTCTCAGAGAAACTGCAGTAACTGCGGCGTCAGCTTCTGTTCCCGCTGCTGCTCCTACAAGGTCTTCAGATCCACGATGGGAGCCACAGGTGGGACGATAACTTGAGAATTCGCCTAGGCTTCTTTTCAAAACGATTGCATGTTTTTCTTTCTCTTTCAGCTCCCGAAGCCCAGAGAGAAACCGTGTTTGTTTGCTCCACGTGCAACTCCTTTCTGAGCACTAAGTTCCCGTAGCATCCTGGGAAAGAAACGGCTGGGCTGCAGGTCTCCTGAGATCTTCAGGGACCGAAACACGGTGGCTTGGCTTGTGTGTCCTGCTGTGGCTGTTTCCTGAGGGTTCTTCTTCACTCAAATCGTTTGGTTTGTGTTGAGCTGCCATTCCTTGAGATTATACCCTGCTAATAGATTAGATGCTATAATACACATAAACCAGTTGAGCCTTAACATGAATATAAATATCTAATAAAGCACATAATCGTTAACAAAACCTTTAAATTATGTTGTTTGTTTTAAAACCAAATGCTATTTTTCACAGCGTTGTGACTTCAACTTAAGTTTTTTTGTTTTTGCTATCTGATATTTAAGCTGCTTTTTGTCCTTTTGTTTTCCTTTTATGTAATTTATTTGCTTTATTTTGTGTGTATTGATTTATATGTTTTCATTAATATGATTTTATTAAGTTGTTGTAAGAGCACACAATAAATGGCCTGTTGAGTCTGAAAAAGCACCCCCACATCATTTCACTGACTGTCTCAATAATAGTTAACATTAATTATGATATATTTAGCTTGTATGTATGTTTGAGTAAATAAAAGCCTGTTATAACTACAGATGAAATACTTTATAGGCTATTTAGATGATTAGGTTATCAATACTAGGAAAGCCAAAGTATATAATTTATCAGTTTTTTTTTCAATAGAAAGGATTGTCCCCTGTTCCTTTAAGTAATATGCATTAAAACAACAACTAGGTGAAACATAATCGTTGAAATAGTAAAAAACAAAAATTGTTTTAGTACTCTTGCAGGCTTTTATTAACTCAAACACTATATTGTACCTGTAAATACACATGTATATATTTTCTATTTTTGTAGTATGATAAGGCAATATGTTATAAAACACTGGAAATTATTTAAAAGCTTATATAAGGGGTGCGTTTTCATACACTCGCCACAGTTCTGAGGTAAAATATCTGTCTTCGTGTTGTTGTAGTTGTCCATGTTAAGTCTGTAACGCAGTAATGAATGTAAAACCAGTATTTTGTGAATCGACACGATGTGTTAAATTGTTTTTAATGGTTTGGGGAAGTTTACGTCAGTGTAAAATGTGTTATTTTAATCGTTGACTGTTACAGTAATAAACGGTTTGAAAGAGAAAGCGTCTGAGGTGAGTTTCCGTCAGGATTTTCGCGCCCATTTGGTCAAATATTCTGGAACAAAAGTGTTAAAAGCCTCCATAATCAGTATTATTTTCCTCTGTTAAAACATGTAATTGACTAATTTTGAGGTAGCATTTTTATTTAACCCCTAAAAAAAGCTCGGTTTTGTTTACTGTTGCTATGATTACCGCTCCTCAAACGTCCGTTACTGAATTGCAACGAATTTATTTCAGGTTCAATTCGTTATTAACAGCTTCTATAGCTATCGGACGTAGTTTTATGTTAATTTATTTTTAAATTACTGCCTTTAAAATGATATATTATTAAATTAAGTTAGCTTATCTCCTTGGGTATAGCGCCATCAGGCAGTTACTTCCGGCCCCGCCTCTTTTCCGTTTATCCCCGAGTCCAAAAACGGATATTACCGAATTTCTCGTGGCGTGAACCCGTTTCAGCCCCCGTGACCGCCTGGCATCTCGAGCTCGCATGGCAACATGGCCACGGAGGTAAGCAACACGCATTTATACATCATTTACAGTCAAAGTGAACCATTTCATATCGAATCTGTCGCCTGCTCGGTGTCAGTTTGCGCTTTTAAATCTGGGTTAGGGATAACGGCTCACGCGTGACGTGACAGAAGCGACTGCATGCGCTAAACTGCTGCCAATGTGTGTTTTTTCTTATTAAAAACCTAAATCAAACATTTATACGTGCGAACTAAAGGAAGCCACAAGTGAGGGGTTTGATGGATGTCGAAAATGTTCACGTAATAACAACAATCTTATCTCTTGGGGTTTCGACGTCTTCATTTACTTTCCCTCAAATTCTTCAGCATCTTTAAATAAAATAACAATTAAGAGGGTACGAACTGTCCCATTTAAACATAGTTACAGCTGGTTTAAATCCCGTTAAATCAGAGGGTTTTAGCAGTTTTTACTTCTGAGAGCGTTTATTTCGTCTCCAGAGCTCGTGTTGATATTTTGACGTATGCTAATGAGCTGAAGCGTGGGTGATGACGTAGAGGCGGGCGCAGCTGGACATCAAAGGGGATGAAAGCGACTCTCCAGACGTCGTTAAGCCACTAAAACGAGAGCAAACCGGGTGTTCGGCGCTTCCCTCTCCGGTGACCCTCGCCGGGATGATTTCAGCACCGAGGACAGCGCTCGAGCGAACCAAACTCCCGTACTGCCACGAGTCTGTGAGCGGCTTTCTCTTAAAATATCGATTCATCTGCGCATTTCTCTTATTTCTTCGAGTGTTCTTCATGTGTTACTGTTGGGCTGTGTGTATTAACAGTGTTTAATTTGTGTGTTTTGATGGTACAATTAAACTGTTGAATTCGAAACCGCTGAGTGGAGGAATTTTCGCGCCTTAATTTTTATCGCGCTTTTGCAATGTACGTCTATGTGTATGTCATCACATATTTATTATTTTATTTGTCCTTCTAAATGAGTGCTCTTGTCATTGAAATATCCTCGCGATCGATTCCGGGGCTTACTCGCGTCCCGCCAAGTAACCTTGAACTCCCGCGCTATTGTTTTCCTCCCGCCAAATTCGCTTTGTTTGATCTCGTTCGCGCGCTAATCGATCAATCAGTCCTCGTCGCGTGATCGGAGAGTGTTGTGATCAGCGGAGAGCGGCTGTGTGAAGCGATCGCCCTCTGCTCATCGATCGGTTGAGCTCGCGGGACTCTTCAGACCGTTACCGGGAGCACCGAGCATGCATTATTAACGAGCCACTTACAGGAACAGCAGCCTGGAGACCTGACCGGGATCGGTTTACCGTTCACAAGTGGCTTATTAACGGCAGACAGAGGTGTTTGGGTTGACCTTTGTGTGTCTGTATTTATCGCTGTGTGTGTTGACGAGCTGTAATCACAGAGCAGATATCAAATGATGATTAAAATAAGTTTGTCGTTATTAGTTTGAGTGGTGAAATGCGGGACTGAACGACTGCGGGTTGGGCTTCAGCTGCAGGAGAAGGGGTGAACCACCGGGGGAGGGGCCCGGGAGGCTGGCAGGGACAGATGGATGCTTGTTTTGGTGTTGGAGGACAATAACAGTGCTCTTAATGCCGCTTCATTTGAAACAGACCGCTGAAATCAGCCAAAATGAGCAAAGATTGAGATTTGGTTTGAATTTAGATTGAGTGATTTAGATCTGAAACGTAAAATAAGAGTTTCTCTTGCTGTGGAAATCTGATATATGCTGTAAGGGTAGATAAAAAAGCTGATTGCTATCAGAGTCTTTGTTGCATCAGTGTCTCCCGCTGACTTCTGAAGACCTCAGGAAACTTTACCTAGTGATGCTTTAGTTCAGTGGTTCTCCAACTACCACGTAGTGACCGTCCCCACCTGGACTGGGACTGAAAACACGTCCTTGATGTCCACTGTGACTGTGTGCTAGATGAGATGGTAGGTACGACGCAGGTATGGTGGTTTACTGGGACACAGGCTTACGGTCATTCGTTTAGTCAATTTAATTTCTTTTTTTAGGGTGCTGACACAATGAAAAAACACTTTGTAGTTAGTTGTTTTGCATGTATTCAACATAATAATAATAGTATCCATAATAGTCTTTATTTTATAAAGCGCCTTTAAAGCTGGCTTCCCAAAGCTCTGAACAGAGAACAGAAGTAGAAGAGTACAAAAAAGGACATTAGCAGCAGAGATAAAATGAAGAAAAACAAGATAAAAACAAAATAGATAGTCAGAGAAGGAATTTCAAATGCAGGGCTAGTTAAAAGCAATATAAAGTATAAAATGTCATAAGCCAATTTTAAAAAGTGAGTTTTAAGATGAGATTTAGAAGCGGTGTAGCTTTGAGGGTCCCGAGCTCGCTCAGGAGAGAGCTCCTCAGCGTCGGGGCAGAGACAGAAAAGCTCTGTTTCTCGTAGTTTGAGAGCGAGGAACAGCGAGAAGCTCAGACTGAGAGGAGCTCAACGACTCGCTGCGAGGGATTCAAAGAGACGATACGTTCTCAGGAGCAGACCATGAGGAGCTTCATATCTGAGGGTTAAGATGATCAAATCTACACGGAAGCGGAGCGGCAGCTAGTGCAGAGATTTCAGAACAGGTGTGATGCGATCATGTTTGTTTGATCTCTCTCTCTCTCTCTCTCTCTCTCTCTCTCTCTCTCTCTCTCTCTCTCTCTCTCACACACACACACAGTTCCATAACCTCCAGGAGCTGAGGCACAGTGCATCTCTGGCCAACAAAGTCTTCATTCAGAGAGATTACACCGATGGCACCATCTGCAAATTCCAGACCAAGTTCCCTTCCGAGCTGGACAGCAGGGTGAGAGAGAGAGAGAGAGAGAGAGTGTGTGTGAGAGAGAGGGAGAGAGAGACCTGGTTTGACCTGCATTAAGAGCAGTCCTCATAAAGAAGGGTATGCCGCTGAACCCCGCAGTGATTTAGAGGCGTCCTAATCACAAAGATCGACCCAAAATCCTTCACGAGTTAATATTAGTATTGATATTTTTTTCTTACTGTAGCTGCAGTTTTAAGTTTACATAAACCAAAAAGCAACTGTTCTTGTAATAAAATGTGAATCGTTGTGAAGACACTTCTTTGGACCCTCAGCGCTCGTGATGTTCTCTGGGTTCAGTCTCCGCCTCCAACACTAAGAGAAGGTCCAAGTGCTTTTATAGTTTTATCACAAAGTTAACAAATGGAGCTGAACACACGTCTGTGAATACAAAGAGAAAGAGAAGCAGTGAATCCATCGCTGGGAACGCTCCTCGTGATAGCAGGCGCACCGGAGAGAGAGAGAGAGAGAAAGGCTCGACGTCAGTAAAAAAAGAGACGAGGAGAATGCTGCTCTTCAGCGAAAGCTCTGCTGAGTGCGCAAACACGTCCGCTCATAATGAGCTGCTAATAGAGCTGATAACGGAGCTCTTTAGGGCTGAGCGCTTTCCTTTCAGCGAACATCCCTCATCCCTCTCTCTCGGGGCGCTCAGGTTTCTGCGGTGGAGCGAGGGACTCGTTTCAGGAGAAACAGAAAGATGTTAGATTAGAGCTGTGCTTCTCAAATAGTGAGGGAACCCCACTACTGTTCACATTTTTTTTTTATTGTTCTAGAATAACAACAGTTATTTCACACAGTTTCCTGTTAGTCAATCCAAACTCGTAGTTGTCTGTAACATTCAGCAGCAACTCAGCAGAGAGCTTGATCACATTATCATCATCTCTTACAGTGGTTCTCAAATAGTGGGGCATGCTCCCCCTGGAGGCTCCATCAAGGGGGTGCGTTTGACCTCGGGGAACATGCTTTTTTATTTTTCAATTAGTGTTTTTTTACTGTTCTAGAATAAAGTCCAATACCACTCCACTACTTTAGGGGGCAGTGGCGCTCTCATTGGTAGAGTATGAAGTGTAGAAGACAGGCGGAGAGAGAAGGAGATAAAGAGACAAACGAAAGTCTAAGACGAAAGCTGAGACGAGGAAATATGACGAGCGTATGTAGCGCTTGGCTTCACTGTGACTGCGGTGGGAGACGAGGAGAGACAGGTGTGCTTACTGAGTCTAAACATGTTGGCAGCGGACAGCATGAAGCCAAATAAATGAAGGCGTCACTTAAAGATATTACAATCACGCTGATAACATCCCAAAAGCAATCACGATCAAACAATGTGTCGGGTTATTGTCTCAATGTCTATCTTGATTGCTCTCTCGTTTCCCCCTATTCTGGTGTGTTTCTATGATTACTCATTATCGTCAGGTGTTTCGTGTTATGCCCTCCCTTCTCCTTGTCCTAAACTCAATTAGCGCTGGCCTTTTTAAGGCTCACTCTGCCTTTGCTCAGTGCGAGTTATTGTTGGTGCATGTTGACAGACTCTCTTCTGATCGCTCGTCTCGTGTCCAGTTCTGTCTGTACTCGCTATCCTGTACAATAAAGTCAGCTGAGCAACTCACCTCGCATCTGGGTCCAATCCTTCATCCCAAACCTGACACAATGTTTATAGATTTTTTAAGGATTTAGTGTTTTTTTACATTTCAGATGCGCCTTAAATCTTTTCTGCTACAGTTAATAAAGCTATTCTTTGTTGTAAGTTGGTCCATATTTCTTTCTTTTTTCTCTCTTATACATTAATAAGGATACTGTGTTATGCAGAGGTGTACTTATAACACATTTAAAGATAAATAATGCTATTTATAGTTGCACGGGGGGAAGTGGGGGCGCAACACAAAATAATTGAGAACCACTGGCTTAAATCAAGTTCAATTACTCCTCAGGTTCCTCTAATTTTTATTTAAAAAAATACTCACTAATAAGTTACTGTCATCAAGTGCACCGCTGGAAGATCTCAAATCCTGATTGGCTGTCGCTGTCTCCTCCCTGTGTGTGATTGGTCAGATTGAGCGCACGCTGTTCGAGGACACGGTGAAGACCCTGAATACCTTCTACGCGGAGGCGGAGAAGATCGGGGGCCGGTCGTACGTGGAGGGGTGCCTGGCCTGCCTGACCGTCTACCTCGTCTTCATGTGCATGGAGACCAGCTACGAGAAGGTGAGCGCCTTCGCTCCTGCTCCGGGCTTCTGAAGAGCGTGACTGATGAGACCAGGCTTTCCAGGTGCTGAAGAAGATCTCGCGCTACATCCAGGACCAGAACGAGAAGGTGTACGCCCCGCGAGGACTGCTCCTCACAGACCCCATCGAGAGAGGCATGAGGGTGGTATCCTTGCTCCGCTGAGGTCCGCTCTCGGACCGTTTACAAGCCCAAATTCTGTCTAAAAATCAGACGTTTTATCTAAAAGTTTCTTTCTAGGTTAAAAAACTACAATTTATCTTAAAATGGTGTCTCAGTCCAAATTCTCTCTTTCTGTCTCAAAACTCAGATTTTGACTTTTTTTTAAGTCAAATTGCTGACGTTATTTCTTAAAATTGTGACTAAATAAAAATTCCATCATTTTATATCAAAATTTTAACTCAATCTAAAAAATGTTGAGTTTTTATCTAAAATTTTTTTTACTTTATATCACAAAATTCAGACCGTTTCTCTACTATTTTCCATTTTTAAGTGCAAAATTTCAACTGCGTGTGACACGATCAAACAAAAAACTTCGAAATTTAATGTTGACGCTACAATTGAGACTTAATTGATTTCAGATATAAAATGGCTTTAAAACTTTAAAGAAGAAATAAGAAATTCTGATCCACAAACCTTGAATATTTTATTACGACGAAATCAAAATTTTGACTTTTAATCTGAAATTCTTTACTATTCTTTTAAGTCTATATTTTCTCTTTTAATGGAACACATTTGTTTGTGAATATTGTTGATATTTGCTTCTGGCTGTTTTAATAAAACTATGCTAAATGAAAAAATGAAGCCCTTAAAGTAAGGGTCTAATAATTATAATCTCATTCTGTAATAAGGGTACCATTTTCTGGACCTCTTTTTCTTTTAGGTTTCAGAATAAATGCGTAGAAAAGTTAGAGTAAAGGGACTCTTTACATTAACTGTTTAGGTAAACATTAACTGTTTAGGTAAACATTAACTGTTTAGGTAAACATTAACTTTTTAGGTAAACATTAACTTTTTAGGTAAACATTAACTGTTTAGGTAAACATTAACTTTTTAGGTAAACATTAACTGTTTAGGTAAACGTTAACTTTTTAGGTAAACATTAACTGTTTAGGTAAACATTAACTTTTTAGGTAAACATTAACTGTTTAGGTAAACATTAACTGTTTAGGTAAACATTAACTTTTTAGGTAAACATTAACTGTTAGGTAAACATTAACTGTTTAGGTAAACATTAACTGTTTAGGTAAACATTAACTGTTTAGGTAAACATTAACTGTTTAGGTAAACATTAACTTTTTAGATAAACGTTAACTGTTTAGGTAAACATTAACTGTTTAGGTAAACATTAACTGTTTAGGTAAACATTAACTGTTTAGGTAAACATTAACTGTTTAGGTAAACATTAACTTTTTAGATAAACGTTAACTGTTTAGGTAAACATTAACTGTTTAGGTAAACATTAACTTTTTAGATAAACGTTAACTGTTTAGGTAAACATTAACTGTTTAGGTAAACATTAACTGTTTAGGTAAACGTTAACTTTTTAGATAAACGTTAACTGTTTAGGTAAACATTAACTGTTTAGGTAAACATTAACTGTTTAGGTAAACGTTAACTGTTTAGGTAAACATTAACTTTTTAGATAAACGTTAACTGTTTAGGTAAACATTAACTGTTTAGGTAAACATTAACTGTTTAGGTAAACGTTAACTTTTTAGATAAACGTTAACTGTTTAGGTAAACATTAACTGTTTAGGTAAACATTAACTGTTTAGGTAAACATTAACTGTTTAGGTAAACATTAACTGTTTAGGTAAACGTTAACTGTTTAGGTAAACATTAACTGTTTAGGTAAACGTTAACTTTTTAGATAAACGTTAACTGTTTAGGTAAACATTAACTGTTTAGGTAAACATTAACTGTTTAGGTAAACGTTAACTTTTTAGGTAAACGTTAACTTTTTAGGTAAACGTTAACTTTTTAGGTAAACGTTAACTGTTTAGGTAAACGTTAACTTTTTAGGTAAACGTTAACTTTTTAGATAAACGTTAACTGTTTAGGTAAACGTTAACTTTTTAGGTAAACGTTAACTGTTTAGGTAAACGTTAACTTTTTAGGTAAACGTTAACTGTTTAGGTAAACGTTAACTGTTTAGGTAAACGTTAACTTTTTAGATAAACGTTAACTGTTTAGGTAAACGTTAACTGTTTAGGTAAACGTTAACTTTTTAGGTAAACGTTAACTTTTTAGATAAACGTTAACTGTTTAGGTAAACATTAACTGTTTAGATAAATGTTAACTGTTTAGGTAAACATTAACTGTTTAGGTAAACATTAACTGTTTAGGTAAACGTTAACTTTTTAGATAAACGTTAACTGTTTAGGTAAACGTTAACTTTTTAGGTAAACATTAACTGTTTAGATAAATGTTAACTGTTTAGGTAAACATTAACTGTTTAGGTAAACATTAACTGTTTAGGTAAACGTTAACTTTTTAGATAAATGTTAACTGTTTAGGTAAACATTAACTGTTTAGGTAAACATTAACTGTTTAGGTAAACGTTAACTTTTTAGATAAACGTTAACTGTTTAGGTAAACGTTAACTTTTTAGGTAAACATTAACTGTTTAGGTAAACGTTAACTTTTTAGGTAAACATTAACTGTTTAGGTAAACGTTATTTTTTTAGATAAACGTTAACTGTTTAGGTAAACGTTAACTTTTTAGATAAACGTTAACTGTTTAGGTAAACGTTAACTTTTTAGGTAAACATTAACTGTTTAGGTAAACATTAACTGTTTAGGTAAACGTTAACTTTTTAGGTAAACGTTAACTGTTTAGGTAAACGTTAACTTTTTAGATAAACGTTAACTGTTTAGGTAAACGTTAACTTTTTAGGTAAACGTTAACTTTTTAGATAAACGTTAACTGTTTAGGTAAACGTTAACTTTTTAGGTAAACGTTAACTTTTTAGGTAAACATTAACTGTTTAGGTAAACATTAACTGTTTAGGTAAACGTTAACTTTTTAGGTAAACGTTAACTTTTTAGATAAACGTTAACTGTTTAGGTAAACGTTAACTTTTTAGGTAAACGTTAACTTTTTAGATAAACGTTAACTGTTTAGGTAAACATTAACTTTTTAGGTAAACGTTAACTGTTTAGGTAAACGTTAACTGTTTAGGTAAACGTTAACTTTTTAGGTAAACATTAACTGTTTAGGTAAACGTTAACTTTTTAGATAAACGTTAACTGTTTAGGTAAACGTTAACTTTTTAGGTAAACGTTAACTGTTTAGGTAAACGTTAACTGTTTAGGTAAACGTTAACTGTTTAGGTAAACGTTAACTGTTTAGGTAAACGTTAACTGTTTAGGGTGTTAATGTTAAAAGTTGTCTCATGTTTAGGGAACATTTTTTTGCACCGCACGGTGCTATATATAATAACGCTTATATATATATATATATATATATATTGCTGAATTTAAGAAATAAACGTTTCACTAAAAGCACAGGAATTTAATTCTTTATTTTATTAATTGCAAATACAATTCTGTTTCTGCATTTTAAACAGAAAAAATTCAGCTTTAGAGCAGAAATAAATGAATGAATCTCAAAGCTTGGGATTGTTAGAGGTTCTCTCTGTTCGGTAACGCTCTGCGGACTAGATGCTCTTAGAACCAATCGTTCTGGATCTTAACGGATGAAATGCTGCTGAAGAACGCCTCTGCTCCGCCTCTAGAGAGCTGACATCGGTCCGAAGCGCTAGAGTTTGTGACTCTGCGGACCGAAGTGGACTGATGGAGGTGTTTGTACGCTCCGTTATTGTTTGTTGTGCTTTACTGAGAGGCTCGAGAGTAAACACCAGCTGCTTTATTCCTTTATTCTGCGCTTCCTTTCTTTCACTCGAGGATCAGATTGAGATCAGCGTGTACGAGGACCGAGGCTCCAGCGGCTCCAGCTCCGGCAGCAGCACGACCAGCAGCAGCGGCCGATGATCCTCTCTCTCTCTCTCTCTCTCTTCTCTCTGTCTCTCTCTATATTTCTTTCTCTATGTCTCTCTCTCTCTGGCTCTCTCTATGTCTCTCTCTCTATGTCTCTGTCTCTCTCTCAGTGTGTCAAACTCAAGGATCGGAATCGTCTCGCGATGGAAGCTTCTCTCTGCAGCAGGAGAGACTGAAGAAATCACTGTAAAATCACAAAACAAGCCGAGAGAGCATTTACTTTACATTCTTCAAAAACCAATGTACCCAAAGCGACTCAAGCTGAGACTGAGAGGAGACAACACGCAGATTATTACAAACTCGAGAAGCTCTCGATAGAATAGAAATGGTTCAATCCAACATAGAAGAAGGAAATAAAACAGCAGAAAAAAGTAAACCATGAGAGAGACAACGTGAAGAAAGGAAAAATGAAGATACATTTGCAGTATTTTTGATCATCTACATCTCTTTTTTTTCTCACAGAAACTAATATTTAATATCAGCGTTTATATTAAACATTAACAATCAGGTTTTATGAAAAAGCTTCCTTTGAGGTCAGAATGTACAGAGACAAGTAAAATAAAATCATGTTCTAATCAAGTCCAACACACAAACACAACTCTTCTGAAACATCCGTTTAAAATTAGAAGCTAGAATTGTTTTCAGGCTTCTCTGAACAGGAAGCTGAGATAATAAGGATAAAATAACATTGTTTAGTGATGCAGTTAAAGCTCTCTACGACGAGTGTTTTCTGGTGCGAGAGAGTCTCTGTTCAGGACCAGTGTACATAATCTTCCTCTAAATTCATTAAAACACATCAAACAGAGACACTGAAAACCCCTTAAATCTCTCAGGATTAAGAGTTATTTTTAAAAGTGAAGAAAAAAGTTTAAAGAGGGTTTCAGCGTTTATTTTCCTGCTAAAAAACTCAAGATTCTACAGAGATAGACGCCAGGGTTCCCTCAGAGCTGCAGAAGGAAGTTAAATGAACACGTTTAAAGATCATTTAGCACGCCCTCTAACACCAAACCCATGAGAACCAGTCTCTGGGACACGTGGGATTTAAAAAAGTTAAAATATGAGGTTAAAACTTGAATATAAAAATCCTGCGAATTCCCAAAAACGATTGCAGAAATGGACTGATTTTCGATGCATCACAAAACTATTCATTCATTCATTCATTCATCTTCATGTCGGCTTTTATTCCCTTTCGGGGTCGCCACAGCGGAATGAACCACCAACTCACTGGCATATGTTTTACACAGCGGATGCCCTTCCCTGCCGCAACCCATCACTGGGAAACATTCACACACACATTCACACTTTAACACTATGGGCAATCGTTCTTATTCAATTCACTTATTCCGCATGTCTTTGTTCTTGTGGGGGAAACCGGAGCACCCGGAGAAAACCCACACGATCACGAGGAGAACATGAGAACTCCACACAGAGATACCAACTGACCCAGCCCAGGCTCGAACCAGAGACCTTCTTGCTGTGAGACGACCGTGCTACCCACTGCGCCACCGTGACGCTATCACAAAACTAATTTATTCAATAAATATTGTATTCATTTAGCTGATTAGGTTTTTAAAAAGGTTTTATTAGATTTAAAAAGGTGGACAACTAAAAAATATCTAAAGCTCAGACTCTGAAATTTCTGTGAGAGTTTTTAGTGCAAATAAAGAAAATCCAGAATATAAATCTCTACGTCTGAGGAACAGAATTTTTTTTTTTCAATATTTTAATATAAGAATGCAGGAGAGGAAATACTAATTCTGAGGAGTAAAATACTCCCCTAGGGAACAAAAAACATGAAATATAAAGATCAGATCAGTGAAGAAAAGATTAAAAAAAGAAAAAGTCCTCTCAGCGTTTAGAATGAAAGCTCAGTTTTCCTCCTCAGAGAAAAGCTTCCATCCAAACGCTTTTATATAAAAAAAATGTCTTGTTTTATATTTAAAACATTCACTTTAAAATCTAATGCAAACCTAAAAGATTGAGCTCTTCTCGTAAAAACAGCACCTTCTGAAAGCCCCCAGCGTCAGGTCCTGGAGTGCTCCTGCAGCACACGGAGACCTTCTCCCGAGCTTCAGCCCATGTTCTCCGCTCACGAACACTGTGATGTATCTGCCGATCGGCTCTCGTCTTCCATCACCCCTCCTCCTGCTCCTCCTCCAGCACCTGAGCTCCAGGCACAGAAGAAGTACTCATGTTCCCATAGACACTGCCAAAAGAATCCAAGGTCCTTCTTCTCTCTGGATTTGTGATTGGTGCGAGCCATTCGTGTGCTTCCTCCCATGAACCCTCATCACGAGCTTCCATTTCTTACTCTGGAACCGTAGTTACTGCAACGAGATGTTTTCCTGATGTGTAGCAAAATAAACGAGCAGTGAAGATCAAGCCTGAGGTCTCGGGGTCTTATTTCTCCTCTGAGAGTTCTTGTGAGGAACAGGAGAACATCAGCAGCAAACACTGAGAAACCCAGCTCTGGAGATGCTTCAGCTCCTGCTGCGAGTCAGAGGAGGTAGATGGGGTCGCAGCTCACCACTGAGAAATGAAAGGACACGAGCGGCTCTAGAGAGCAGAGCGGGGTAGTAACCAGTTACATTTACTTGAGTACTCTTTTAAAATGTGTACTTTTACTCAAGTAAATAATTTGTCAAATAGCTGTACTTAGTTACACCTGAGTTACATTTTAGTTTTATCTTAGTTACATTTTTATTACACCTGAATTACATTTTAGTTATATCTGAGTTACATTTTATTTACATCTGAGTTACATTTTAGTTTTATCTTAGTTACATCTGAGTTACATTTTAGTTTTATCTTAGTTACATCTGAGTTACATTTTAGTTAGACTTGAGTTACATCTTAGTTACATTTTCATTACATCTGAGTTACTTTTTAGTTTTATCTTAGTTACATTTAAGTTACACCTGAGTTACATTTTAGTTTTATCTTAGTTACATTTTTATTACATCTGAGTTTTATTTTAGTTACACCTGAGCTACATTTTGATACTGCTGAGTTACATTTTAGTTTTATCTTAGTTACATTTTTATTACACCTGAATTACATTTTAGTTTTATTTTAGTTACACCTGAGTTACATTTTAGTTTTATCTTAGTTACAACTGAGTTACATTTTTGTTTTATCTTACATTTTAGATACATCTTAGTTACATTTTTATTACACCTGATTTACATCTTAGTTAAATTTTTTTACACCTGAGTCACGTCTTAGTTTACCTGAGTTACATATATTTAGTTGTCTGAATGAGGAGGAGCTAAGAGTGGTGAAGGGTTGGAAGGAGGGATAGCCTCCACAAATGTGGAATGCTTGATCAGTTGGCTGCAGCTTTAATACACTGGGTATGATTAACCGGTCAATTATCAGCCAAAGCTCCTACCAAATTAATTACTGTAACCTCATTAAAAGAGGCACCTACTGCTTTCTTGTGCTTATAAACTGCAGCCAATCTGAGGTGGGACCAACGACTGTAAACCTCTGACTAACAAACCAGACCTAGATCAACTGGATCCGTCACATTTCATCTCGATCTACAAACTTCTATTTTATCAAACCAAAGATTCTTGGGCGAGAATAACCTCATTGTTTTGTGTCTGACTTTGGATCATCTCTGTATTCCTCTGGAGGAGCTGAACCTGTTCCTTGCATAGCTCTTCTCTTCTTCTGCATCCTCTTAGCAGCTCACCTGAGCTTCTAGTTTTAGCAAAGCATTGAGTACATATACAATAAAAGGTAAACTACTTAAATGTTAAATATTCATGAGCTTCATGCCCTGAGAGCGCTGCAGGCCTCCGGAGATCCAGAGGTGCGTCTGAAGATCCTCATTATTCTCCAGAACATTCATCATCTGGGCTCTCTGAGCTCTTCATGAAGGTGAACGAGAGAACCTGAAGGGTTTATTTTAAAACCAGCTCCACAGAGGCACGCTTCTGCTCCGGTTTTCTACTGCAAGAGGTTTCTAGACTGAGCCGGGCGTAAGCGTTTGAACTCAAACTGTAAGTGTGTTAGATTGCTTTGAGTTTATTGAGTTAATCTTTATTTAACGTAAACATGTTTGAGTATCAGTTCTGGTGTTTCGGTGTCAGCTGTGTGAGGAGTAAGTAAGGTCTCCAGGTGCTGTTATTGGGTTAACAGCTTCAGAGGAGACGAGGACATCCTCCGGTCACTGCTGGGAGACAGAAGAAAAGGGTTTAGAGTCTGAAGAAGTTATAGGAGAGAGAGAACAGACTCCCTTTGACGTCCATGTTCAAAATAGCCAACTTTATAAGTTTTGCGTAATTAAGGGTGGGTGGCCACTCGAGTGAGAGTTATACTCAGGTAATGCACCTGTAGGTCAGCTGTGAGCTCCTCCTCCCCAGGGTCAGGATACGTGATCTCGATGAGCGTGTTCACCTCAGACGGCTCCAGCGCTCGAGTGATGGAGCGACCGTCCGGCCAGAAGACCTCAACCCTGCTGGGCTCGGCCGTCCCTGAGAGACAGCGTAAAGAGAGCTCTTCAGAAGAACTCGTGAGCTGACTAGAGATATTACTATGAGTTTGAAAAGAGCGTGACAGAAGAACTCTAGAAGAACTCGTCAGCTGACTAGAGGCTATGCTCGTCAGCTGACTATAAGTTAAATCTTTTATAACACATTATTACTTGCTTAGCCTCATTTAATTGAATCCTGTTGTAGCATGATCAAGTTATTTTTTCAGAAGAGTTGAGATGGACGTCACCTGACCTAAACCGAAGTGAGCGACGGGTTCCATCTGACAAAGGTACCCCGATCCTCCGTCGATGATGCGCGTCTGCGTCAAGCTCTCTGAGCGCCCTCTGCTGGCTGTACTGCTGAGCACCACCTTCGCCCCGCGAGCGAACGCCCCGAAACGAGTGCGAGGAACCACACGCAGCCAGTTATTGCCTGAGCCCTACGGAGAGAGGGATGAGGTGAAGGAGAGAACCCAAACCAACATCAGGTCCTGTTCCAGCTGCTAGTGTAGTGGAGCTGTGCATCCAGTAGCTGAAGGTCGTCAGGTTTTCTTTTTCCCCTCTCTCCTCGCTCATTTCTTCTCTGCCAGTTTTCTTCCTCTCTCACACTCTCTTAGTTTTCTTCTTATTCTCTCTTTCCCAGTTTGTTTTTCCTGAGCTCTCTCTCTCTCTCTTTTCTCTCTGAGTTTTCTTTATCTCTCTCTCTCCCAGTTTTCTACTTTCTCTACCCCCCAGTAAATTTCAGTTCTCTATTTCTATCTCTCTGTTTTGTTCTCTTTCCCACAATTCCCAGTTTTCGTTTACATTATCTATGATTTATTCCCCTTTCTCTCTCTCTCTCTCCCTATTTTCTTTATCTTTCTCCCTCTCTCTTTCTCCCAGTTTTCTTCTCTCTCTCGCCAAGTTTTCTTCCCCTTTCTCTCTTTCCTCTCTGTCTTTTTACTTCTCTTTGTATCCCAGTTCTTTTGCTCTCTCCCAGTTTTCTCCTCTCTCTCTCTCTCTCTCTCTCTCTCTCTAATGTAATGTACCATTCAAATAAAATATTCTTAAAAAAGAGACAGCAAAATCTATATTTGTGATCTAGTATAAACAACAAAAATCTGAGATCTTGAAATCTCAATTTATCAAACAAATTTATTTCGCAATGTAAGCTGTAGTAAACTACGAACCCAAACTCTCAACACCATCTGACCCCCAACAGCGCGAGTGAGCGAGCGAGCGAGCGAGCTACCTGTGTGACGCTGAACACAGAGATGGGCTGAGCTGCGCTTTCGCCATGAGCCAGCAGAAGATCCAGCCGACCGTCTCCGTCGAAATCCGTCACTGTCCCTCCTGCCAGGACCAGTTTCACATCATCTCTTTTACTCTGAACTGAAACGAGGAACACAAACCCAAAAAGCCTCTGTGTTCATGTGAGCTCACCCGTGCCACGCCCCTGAGGCTCCGCGGCATCGCCCACGTCCAGCTCGGTGATGTCACACTCGGAATTCTGCTTCCTGGTAACCCTGGCAACCAGAGAACACAGAGGCTTGGAATTCAGATTCAGAGAGACACTTTGTAGGTGATTGACAGCTCAAAGGGAGATGACTGACAGCTCAAAGGGGAAGTGATTGACAGCTCAGAGCAGAGATGGTTCACCTGAAGACCCTGTTGGCCGCATCTCCTCTGTAGGCAATGTTGTTGAAGAACACCTCCAGCTGGAGATCGTTGTCGAAGTCGGCGGCGATGACGGTTCGTACAGGCGAAGACGTGGAGAAGGCTTGCGTGGCGATGTTCTGTAACACACGATCACACTCAAACCCTCAGAAGATCTGAGAACTTCTGAACCACTCTCTGAGCGCTCAGACCTTGAACCTCTGCTGGCTGTCCTGCAGGAAGAGACGATGCGGGCCGTTCCAGTTCCCATAAACTATATCTGTCCGTCCATCGCCGTTAAAGTCTGCCAGCGCTACTCCTCGGCCATGCTGAAACCTGTCCTCGACTCCTGCCGAAGCAACACACGGTGATGTTTAAAATCACATTATAATGAGTAGAATAAACCAATTAACATGAGTTTAGGAGGGGAGTGTCTTATAAGATACTAATCCAGCATAGAAGACAACATGCATCATCAACGTTTGCGCTAGCTCCACCTCTACTCAGTAGTAATTCCTCAGTTTGGGTTCAGATCTGGTCAGTTGTGTCAGTAGTTGCTCTAGCTTTCTGGATTACTCCTGAAGCTGGTTCTGACCTGCTTTGGCAGCAACATCGCTGAAGGAACCATCTCCGTTGTTCTTGAAGAGAAAGTTGGGGCCGTTCTCGTTGTCGCAGAAGATGTCGGATCTGGTGTCGCTCAGGATCGGACCCACCACTACTCCACGACCACCTGAGAGGAGAACACGGCCCAGAATTCAGCAGTAGAGTGATATAAACACAGCTCGGGCTTACTTTTACCCATAACTGAACGCCCAGACGGGACTGAATGGAGTCACGCGACTTTGGACCACTCGCCAAAGTTAAAAAGCAGCGGCTCTACTCATAGCTCCTCCCAAGGAAGCTCATTTCGGCCACTTGTGTCCAAGATCTTAATTATTCGGGCATTTCTCGTGTTTTAATGTTAAAGTTGTCTCATGTTTAGGGAACATTTTTTTGCACCGCACGGTGCTATATATAATAACGCTTATATATATATATATATATATATATTGCTGAATTTAAGAATAAACGTTTCACTAAAAGCACAGGAATTTAATTCTTTATTTTATTAATTGCAAATACAATTCTGTTTCTGCATTTTAAACAGAAAAAATTCAGCTTTAGAGCAGAAATAAATGAATGAATCTCAAAGCTTGGGATTGTTAGAGTTTCTCTCTGTTCGGTAACGCTCTGCGGACTAGATGCTCTTAGAACCAATCGTTCTGGATCTTAACGGATGAAATGCTGCTGAAGAACGCCTCTGCTCCGCCTCTAGAGAGCTGACATCGGTCCGAACGCTAGAGTTTGTGACTCTGCGGACCGAAGTGGACTGATGGAGGTGTTTGTACGCTCCGTTATTGTTTGTTGTGCTTTACTATAGCTCGAGAGTAACACCAGCTGCTTTATTCCTTTATTCTGCGCTTCCTTTCTTTCACTCGAGGATCAGATTGAGATCACGTGTACGAGGACCGAGGCTCCAGCGGCTCCAGCTCCGGCAGCACACGACCAGCAGCAGCGGCCGATGATCCCCTCTCTCCTCTCTCTCTCTCTTCTCTCTCTCTCTCTCTATGTCTCTCTCTCTATGTCTCTCTCTACTCTCTCTCTCTATGTCTCTCTCTCTATGTCTCTCTCTCTCTCCTCAGTGTGTCAAACTCAAGGATCGGAATCGTCTCGCGATGGAAGCTTCTCTCTGCAGCAGGAGAGACTGAAGAATCACTGTAAAAATCACAAAACAAGCCGAGAGAGCATTTACTTTACATTCTTCAAAAACCAATGTATCCCAAAGCACTCAAGCTGAGACTGAGAGGAGACAACACGCAGATTATTACAAACTCGAGAAGCTCTCGATAAATAGAATGGTTCAATCCAACAGAAAAGAAGGAAATAAAACAGCAGAAAAAAGTAAACCATGAGAGGAGACAACGTGAAGAAGGAAAAATGAAGATACATTTGCAGTATTTTTGATCATACATCTCTTTTTTTTCTCACAGAAACTAATATTTAATATCAGCGTTTATATTAACATTAACATCAGGTTTTTATGAAAAGCTTCCTTTGAGGTCAGAATGTACAGAGACAAGTAAAATAAATCATGTTCTAATCAATGTCCAACACACACAACACAACTCTTCTAACATCCGTTTAAAATTAGAAGCTAAATTGTTTTCAGGCTTCTCTGAACAGGAAGCTGAGATAATAGGATAAAATAACATTGTTTAGTGATGCATGTTAAAGCTCTCTACGACGAGTGTTTTTCTGGTGCGGAAGAGTCTCTGTTCAGGACCAGGTACATAATCTTCCTCTAAATTCATTAAAACACATCAAACAGAGACACTGAAAACCCCTTAAATCTCTCAGAAGTTAAGAGTTATTTTTAAAAGTGAAGAAAAAGTTTAAAGGGGTTTCACGTTTTTTTCCTGCTAAAAAACTCAAGATTCTTCAGAGATAGACGCCAGGGTTCCCTCAGAGCTGCAGAAGGAAGTTAATGAACACGTTAAAGATCATTTAGCCCGCCCTCTAACACCGAACCCATGAGAACCAGTCTCTGGGACACGTGGGATTTAAAAAGTTAAATATGATTTAAAACTTAATATAAAAATCCTGCGAATTCCCAAAACGATTGCAGAAATGGACTGATTTCGATGCATCACAAACTATTCATTCATTCATTCATTCATCTTCATGTCGGCTTTTATTCCCTTTCGGGGTCGCCACAGCGGAATGAAACCACCAACTCACTGGCATATGTTTACACAGCGGATGCCCTTCCCTGCCGCAACCCATCACTGGGAAACATTCACACACACTTCACACTTTAACACTATGGGGCAATCGTTCTTATTCAATTCACTTATTCCGCATGTCTTTGTTTCTTGTGGGGGAAACCGGAGCACCCGGAAAAAACCCACACGATCACGAGGAGAACATGAGAACTCCACACAGAATACCACCTGACCCAGCCCAGGCTCGAACCAGAGACCTTCTTGCTGTGAGACGACCGTGCTACCCACTGCGCCACCGTGACCTATCACAAACTACATTTATCAATAAATATTGTATTCATTTATGCTGTAGGTTTTTAAAAGGTTTATTAGATTTAAAAAGGTGACAACTAAAAAATATCTAAAGCTCAGACTCTGAAATTTCTGTGAGAGTTTTTAGTGCAAATAAAGAAAATCCAGATATAAATCTCTACGTTCTGAGGAACAGAATTTTTTTTTTCAATATTTATATAAGAATGCAGGAGAGGAAATACTAATTCTGAGGAGTAAAATACTCCCCTAGGGAACAAAAACATGAATATAAAGATCAGATCAGTGAAGAAAAGATTAAAAAAAAAAAAGTCCTCTCAGCGTTTAGAATGAAAGCTCAGTTTTCCTCCTCAGAGAAAAGCTTCCATCCAAACGCTTTTATATAAAAAAAATGTCTTGTTTTATATTTAACATCTCACTTTAAAATCTAATGCAAACCTAAAAGATTGAGCTCTTCTCGTAAAAACAGCACCTTCTGAAAGCCCCCAGCGTCAGGTCCTGGAGTGCTCCTGCAGCACACGGAGACCTTCTCCGGAGCTTCAGCCCATGTTCTCCCGCTCACGAACACTGTGATGTATCTGCCGATCGGCTCTCGTCTTCCATCACCCTCCTCCTGCTCCTCCTCCAGCACCTGAGCTCCAGGCACAGAAGAAGTACTCATGTTCCCATAGACACTGCCAAAAGAATCCAAGGTCCTTCTTCTCTCTGGATTTGTGATTGGTGCGAGCCATTCGTGTGCTTCCTCCCATGAACCCTCATCACGAGCTTCCATTTCTTACCTGAACCGTAGTTACTGCAACGAGATGTTTTCCTGATGTGTAGCAAAATAAACGAGCAGTGAGATCAAGCCTGAGGTCTCGGGGTCTTATTTCCCTCTGAAAGTTCTTGTGAGGAACAGGAGAACATCAGCAGCAAACACTGAGAAACCCAGCTCTGAGATGCTTCAGCTCCTGCTGCGAGTCAAGGAGGTAGAGGTGGGTCGCAGCTCACCACTGAGAAATGAAAGGACACGAGCGGCTCTAGAGAGCAGAGCGGGGTAGTAACCAGTTACATTTAACTTGAGTACTCTTTTAAATGTGTACTTTTACTCAGTAAATAATTTGTCAAATAGCTGTACTTAGTTACACCTGAGTTACATTTTAGTTTATCTTAGTTACATTTTTATTACACTGAATTACATTTGTTATATCTGAGTTCATTTTATTTACATCTGAGTTAACATTTTAGTTTTATCTAGTTTACATCTGAGTTACATTTTAGTTTTATTTAGTTACATCTGATTTACATTTAGTTAGACTTGAGTTACATCTTAGTTACCATTTTCATTACATCTGATTTACTTTGTTAGTTTTATCTTAGTTACATTTAATTACACCTGAGTTACATTTTAGTTTTATCTTAGTTACATTTTTATTACATCTGAGTTTTATTTTAGTTACACCTGAGCTACATTTTGATACTGCTGAGTTACATTTTAGTTTTATCTTAGTTACATTTTATTACACCTGAATTACATTTAGTTTTATTTTAGTTACACCTGAGTTACATTTTGTTTTATCTTAGTACAAACTGAGTTACATTTTTTTTTTATCTTACATTTTAGATACATCTTAGTTACATTTTTATTACACCTGATTTACATCTTAGTTAATTTTTTTACACCTGAGTCACGTCTTAGTTTACCTGAGTTACATATATTTAGTTGTCTGAATGAGGAGGAGCTGAGTGGTGAAGGGTTGAAGGAGGGATGCCTCCACAAATGTGGAATGCTTGATCGTTGGCTGCAGCTTTAATACAACTGGGTATGATTAACCGGTCAATTATCAGCCAAGCTCCTACCAAATTAATTACTGTAACCTCATTAAAAGAGGCACCTACTGCTTTCTTGTGCTATAAAACTGCAGCCAATCTGAGGTGGGACCAACGACTGTAAACCTCTGACTAACAAACCAGACCTAGATCAACTGGATCCGTCACATTTCATCTCGATCTACAAACTTCTATTTTATCAAACCAAAGATTCTTGGGCGAGAAAACCTCATTGTTTTGTGTCTGACTTTGGATCATCTCTGTTATTCCTCTGGAGGAGCTGAACCTGTTCCTTGCATAGCTCTTCTCTTCTTCGGCATCCCTAGCAGCTCACCTGAGCTTCTAGTTTTAGCAAAGCATTGAGTACATATACAATAAAAGGTAAACTACTTAAATGTTAAATATTCATGAGCTTCATGCCCTGAGAGCGCTGCAGGCCTCCGGAGATCCAGAGGTGCGTCTGAAGATCCTCATTATTCTCCAGAACATTCATCATCTGGGCTCTCTGAGCTCTTCATGAAGGTGAACGAGAGAACCTGAAGGGTTTATTTTAAAACCAGCTCCACAGAGGCACGCTTCTGCTCCGGTTTTCTACTGCAAGAGTTTCTAGACTGAGCCGGGCGTAAGCGTTTGAACTCAAACTGTAAGTGTGTTAGATTGCTTTGAGTTTATTGAGTTAATCTTTATTTAACGTAAACATGTTTGAGTATCAGTTCTGGTGTTTCGGTGTCAGCTGTGTGAGGAGTAAGTAAGGTCTCAGGTGCTTGTTATTGGGTTAACAGCTTCAGAGGAGACGAGGACATCCTCCGGTCACTGCTGGGGAGACAGAAGAAAAGGGTTTAGAGTCTGAAAGAAGTTATAGGAGAGAGAGAACAGACTCCCTTTGACGTCCTGTTCAAAATAGCCAACTTTATAAGTTTTGCGTAATTAGGTGGGTGGCCACTCGAGTGAGAGTTTACTCAGGTAATGCACCTGTAGGTCAGCTGTGAGCTCCTCCTCCCCAGGGTCAGGATACGTGATCTCGTGAGCGTGTTCACCTCAGACGGCTCCAGCGCTCGAGTGATGGAGCGACCGTCCGGCCAGAAGACCTCAACCCTGCTGGGCTCGGCCGTCCCTGGAGAGACAGCGTAAAGAGAGCTCTTCAGAAGAACTCGTGAGCTGACTAGAGATATTACTATGATTTTGAAAAGAGCGTGACAGAAGAACTCATAACTGTTTTGGTAAACGTTAACTGTTTAGGTAAACGTTAACTGTTTTGGTAAACGTTAACTTGTTAGGTAAACGTTAACTGTTTAGGTAAACGTTAACTTTTTAGATAAACGTTAACTGTTTAGGTAAACGTTAACTGTTTTGGTAAACGTTAACTTTTTAGGTAAACGTTAACTTTTTAGGTAAACGTTAACTGTTTTGGTAAACGTTAACTTTTTAGGTAAACGTTAACTTTTTAGGTAAACGTTAACTGTTTTAGTAAACGTTAACTGTTTAGGTAAACGTTAACTGTTTTAGTAAACATTAATTGTTTAGGTAAACGTTAACTTTTTATGTAAACGTCAACTGTTTTGGTAAACGTTAACTTTTTAGGTAAACATTAACTGTTTAGGTAAACATTAACTGTTTAGGTAAACATTAACTTTTTAGGTAAACATTAACTTTTTAGATAAACGTTAACTGTTTAGGTAAACATTAACTTTTTAGGTAAACGTTAACTGTTTAGGTAAACGTTAACTGTTTAGGTAAATGTTAACTTTTTAGGTAAACATTAACTGTTTAGGTAAACATTAACTTTTTAGGTAAACATTAACTTTTTAGGTAAATGTTAACTGTTTAGGTAAACATTAACTTTTTAGGTAAACGTTAACTGTTTAGGTAAACGTTAACTGTTTAGGTAAACGTTAACTTTTTAGGTAAACATTAACTGTTTAGGTAAACATTAAACTTTTTAGGTAAACATTAACTGTTTAGGTAAACATTAACTTTTTAGGTAAACGTTAACTGTTTAGGTAAACGTTAACTGTTTAGGTAAACATTAACTTTTTAGGTAAACATTAACTGTTTAGGTAAACGTTAACTTTTTAGGTAAACATTAACTGTTTAGGTAAACATTAACTTTTTAGGTAAACATTAACTGTTTAGGTAAACATTAACTTTTTAGGTAAACGTTAACTGTTTTAGTAAACGTTAACTGTTTAGGTAAACGTTAACAGTTTTAGTAAACGTTAATTGTTTAGGTAAACGTTAACTTTTTAGGTAAACGTTAACTGTTTAGGTAAACGTTAACAGTTTTAGTAAACGTTAACTGTTTAGGTAAACGTTAACTTTTTAGGTAAACGTTAACTGTTTTGGTGAACGTTAACTTTTTAGGTAAACGTTAACTGTTTAGGTAAACGTTAACTGTTTAGGTAAACGTTAACTTTTTAGGTAAACGTTAACTGTTTTGGTAAACGTTAACTGTTTTGGTAAATGTTAACTGTTTAGGTAAACGTTAACTGTTTAGGTAAACGTTAACTGTTTAGGTAAACATTAACTTTTTAGGTAAACATTAACTGTTTAGGTAAACATTAACTTTTTAGGTAAACATTAACTGTTTAGGTAAACATTAACTTTTTAGGTAAACGTTAACTGTTTTAGTAAACGTTAACTGTTTAGGTAAACGTTAACAGTTTTAGTAAACGTTAATTGTTTAGGTAAACGTTAACTTTTTAGGTAAACGTTAACTTTTTAGGTAAACGTTAACTGTTTAGGTAAACGTTAACTTTTTAGGTAAACGTTAACTGTTTGGTAAACGTTAACTGTTTTGGTAAATGTTAACGTTTAGGTAAACGTTAACTGTTACGGTAAACGTTAACTGTTTAGGTAAACATTAACTTTTTAGGTAAACATTAACTGTTTAGGTAAACATTAACTTTTTAGGTAAACATTAACTGTTTAGGTAAACATTAACTTTTTAGGTAAACGTTAACTGTTTAGGTAAACGTTAACTGTTTAGGTAAACATTAACTTTTTAGGTAAACATTAACTGTTTAGGTAAACATTAACTTTTTAGGTAAACGTTAACTGTTTTAGTAAACGTTAACTGTTTAGGTAAACGTTAACAGTTTTAGTAAATGTTAATTGTTTAGGTAAACGTTAACTTTTTAGGTAACTTTAACTGTTAGGTAAACGTTAACTGTTTAGGTAAACGTTAACGTTTTTTAGTAAACGTTAACTGTTTAGGTAAACGTTAACTTTTTAGGTAAACGTTAACTGTTTTGGTGAACGTTAACTTTTTAGGTAAACGTTAACTGTTTAGGTAAACGTTAACTTTTTAGATAAACGTTAACTGTTTAGGTAAACGTTAACTGTTTAGGTAAACGTTAACTTTTTAGGTAAACGTTAACTGTTTTGGTAAACGTTAACTGTTTTAGTAAATGTTAACTGTTTAGGTAAACGTTAACTGTTTAGGTAAACGTTAACTGTTTTGGTAAACGTTAACTGTTTAGGTAAACGTTAACTGTTTTGGTAAACGTTAACTTGTTAGGTAAACGTTAACTGTTTAGGTAAACGTTAACTTTTTAGATAAACGTTAACTGTTTAGGTAAACGTTAACTTTTTAAATAAACATTAACTGTTTTGGTAAACGTTAACTGTTTAGGTAAACGTTAACTTTTTAGGTAAACGTTAACTGTTTAGGTAAACGTTAACTTTTTAGGTAAACGTTAACTTTTTAGGTAAACGTTAACTTTTTAGATAAACGTTAACTGTTTAGGTAAACGTTAAACTTTTTAAATAAACATTAACTGTTTTGGTAAACGTTAACTGTTTAGGTAAACGTTAACTTTTTAGGTAAACATTAACTGTTTAGGTAAACATTAACTGTTTAGGGTATTAATGTTAAAAGTTGTCTCATGTTTAGGGAACATTTTTTTGCAGCACACGGTGCTATATATAATAACGCTTATATATATATATATATATATATATATATATATATATATATATATATATATATATATATTGCTGAATTTAAGAAATAAACATTTCACTAAAAGCACAGGAATTTAATTCTTTATTTTATTAATTGCAAATACATAAAATGAGGTTTAAAAAGAGGTCTGTTTCTGCATTTTAAACAGAAAAAATTCAGCTTTAGAGCAGAAATAAATGAATGAATCTCAAAGCTTGGGATTGTTAGAGGTTCTCTCTGTTCGGTAACTCTCTGCGGACTCGATGCTCTTAGAACCAATCGTTCTGGATTTTAACGGATGAAATGCTGCTGAAGAACGCCTCTGCTCCGCCTCTAGAGAGCTGACATCGGTCCGAAGCGCTAGAGTATGTGACTCTGCGGACCGAAGCGGACTGATGGAGGTGTTTGTACGCTCCGTTATTGTTTGTTGTGTTTTACTGAGAGGCTCGAGAGTAAACACCAGCTGCTTTTATTCCTTTATTCTGCGCTTCCTTTCTTTCACTCGAGGATCAGATTGAGATCAGCGTGTACGAGGACCGAGGCTCCAGCGGCTCCAGCTCCGGCAGCAGCACGACCAGCAGCAGCGGCCGATGATCCTCTCTCTCTCTCTCTCTCCTCTCTCCATCTTCTCATATCTTCTCTCTCTCTCTCTTTTTCTCTCCCTCTCTCATTCTCTCCCACTCTTTTTCTCTCCTCTCTCTCTCTCTCCGGGCGTGGAGCATGGCCAGCAGACCGTACCCCTCCCGACTCAAACTGCCTCCATCATTACCTCAGTCTCTCTCTCTCTCTCTCTCTCTCTCTCTCTCTCTCCATCTTCTCACATCTTCTCTCTCTCTCTCTATCTATCTCTCCTCTCTCTCTCTCTCTCTCTAACTATCTCTCTATCTCTCTCTCTCTCTCTCTCTTCTCTCTCTCCTCTCTCTCTCTCTCTCTCTTCTCTCTCCTCTTCTCACATCTTCTCTCTCTCTCTCTGTGTGTCAATGGAATGGAAGCTTCTCTCTGCAGCAGGAAAATCTGAAGAAATCACAAAACAAGCCGAGAGAGCATTTACATTACATTCTTCAAAAACCAATGTACCCAAAGCGACTCAAGCTGAGACTGAGAGGAGACAACACGCAGATTATTATAAACTCGAGAAGCTCTCGATAGTTAAATAAAATCACGTTCTAATCAAGTCCAACACAACTCTTCTGAAACATTCATTTAAAATTAGAAGCTAGAATTGTTTTCAGGCTTCTTTGAACAGGAAGCTGAGATAATAAGGATAAAATAACATTGTTTAGTGATGCAGTTAAAGCTCTCTACGACGAGTGTTTTCTGGTGCGAGAGAGTCTCTGTTCAGGACCAGTGTACATAATCTTCCTCTAAATTCATTAAAACACATCAAACAGAGACACTGAAAACCCCTTAAATCTCTCAGGATTAAGAGTTATTTTTAAAAGTGAAGAAAAAAGTTTAAAGAGGGTTTCAGCGTTTATTTTCCTGCTAAAAAACTCAAGATTCTACAGAGATAGACGCCAGGGTTCCCTCAGAGCTGCAGAAGGAAGTTAAATGAACACGTTTAAAGATCATTTAGCACGCCCTCTAACACCAAACCCATGAGAACCAGTCTCTGGGACACGTGGGATTTAAAAAAGTTAAAATATGAGGTTAAAACTTGAATATAAAAGTCCTGTGAATTCCCAAAAACGATTGCAGAAAGGGACTGATTTTCGATGCATCACAAAACTAATTTATTCAATAAATATTGTATTCATTTAGCTGATTAGGTTTTTAAAAAGATTTTATTAGATTTAAAAAGGTGGACAACTAAAAAAAATCTAAAGCTCAGACTCTGAAATTTCTGTGAGAGTTTTTAGTGCAAATAAAGAAAATCCAGAATATAAATCTCTACGTCTGAGGAACAGAATTTTTTTTTTCAATATTTTAATATAAGAATGCAGGAGAGGAAATACTAATCCTGAGGAGTAAAATACTCCCCTAGGGAACAAAAAACATGAAATATAAAGATCAGATCAGTGAAGAAAAGATTAAAAAAAGAAAAAGTCCTCTCAGCGTTTAGAATGAAAGGTCAGTTTTCCTCCTCAGAGAAAAGCTTCCATCCAAACGCTTTTATATAAAAAAAAATGTCTTGTTTTATATTTAAAACATTCACTTTAAAATCTAATGCAAACCTAAAAGATTGAGCTCTTCTCGTAAAAACAGCACCTTCTGAAAGCCCCCAGCGTCAGGTCCTGGAGTGCTCCTGCAGCACACGGAGACCTTCTCCCGAGCTTCAGTCCATGTTCTCCACTCACGAACACTGTGATGTATCTGCCGATCGGCTCTCGTCTTCCATCACCCCTCCTCCTGCTCCTCCTCCAGCACCTGAGCTCCAGGCACAGAAGAAGTACTCATGTTCCCATAGACACTGCCAAAAGAATCCAAGGTCCTTCTTCTTCTCTCTGGATTTGTGATTGGTGCGAGCCGTTCGTGTGCTTCCTCCCATGAACCCTCATCACGAGCTTCCATTTCTTACTCTGGAACCGTAGTTACTGCAACGAGATGTTTTCCTGATGTGTAGCAAAATAAACGAGCAGTGAAGATCAAGCCTGAGGTCTCGGGGTCTTATTTCTCCTCTGAGAGTTCTTGTGAGGAACAGGAGAACATCAGCAGCAAACACTGAGAAACCCAGCTCTGGAGATGCTTCAGCTCCTGCGAGTCAGAGGAGGTAGATGGGGTCGCAGCTCACCACTGAGAAATGAAAGGACACGAGCGGCTCTAGAGAGCAGAGCGGGGTAGTAACCAGTTACATTTACTTGAGTACTCTTTTAAAATGTGTACTTTTACTCAAGTAAATAATTTGTCAAATAGCTGTACTTAGTTACACCTGAGTTACATTTTAGTTTTATCTTAGTTACATTTTAAATACATCTTAGTTACATTTTTATTACACCTGAATTACATTTTAGTTATATCTGAGTTACATTTTATTTACATCTGAGTTACATTTTAGTTTTATCTTAGTTACATCTGAGTTACATTTTAGTTTTATCTTAGTTACATCTGAGTTACATTTTAGTTAGACTTGAGTTACATCTTAGTTACATTTTCATTACATCTGAGTTACTTTTTAGTTTTATCTTAGTTACATTTAAGTTACACCTGAGTTACATTTTAGTTTGATCTTAGTTACATTTTTATTACATCTGAGTTACTTTTTAGTTTTATCTTAGTTACACCTGAGTTACATTTTAGTTTTATCTTAGTTACATTTTTATTACATCTGAGTTTTATTTTAGTTACACCTGAGCTACATTTTGATACTGCTGAGTTACATTTTAGTTTTATCTTAGTTACATTTTTATTACACCTGAATTACATTTTAGTTTTATTTTAGTTACACCTGAGTTACATTTTAGTTTTATCTTAGTTACAACTGAGTTACATTTTTGTTTTATCTTACATTTTAGATACATCTTAGTTACATTTTTATTACACCTGATTTACATCTTAGTTAAATTTTTTTACACCTGAGTCACGTCTTAGTTTACCTGAGTTACATATATTTAGTTGTCTGAATGAGGAGGAGCTAAGAGTGGTGAAGGGTTGGAAGGAGGGATCAGTTGGCTGCAGCTTTAATACACTGGGTATGATTAACCGGTCAATTATCAGCCAAAGCTCCTACCAAATTAATTACTGTAACCTCATTAAAAGAGGCACCTACTGCTTTCTTGTGCTTATAAACTGCAGCCAATCTGAGGTGGGACCAACGACTGTAAACCTCTGACTAACAAACCAGACCTAGATCAACTGGATCCGTCACATTTCATCTCGATCTACAAACTTCTATTTTATCAAACCAAAGATTCTTGGGCGAGAATAACCTCATTGTTTTGTGTCTGACTTTGGATCATCTCTGTATTCCTCTGGAGGAGCTGAACCTGTTCCTTGCATAGCTCTTCTCTTCTGCATCTAACCTCTTAGCAGCTTGCCTGAGGTTCTAGTTTTAGCAAAGCATTGAGTACATATACAATAAAAGGTAAACTACTTAAATGTTAAATATTCATGAGCTTCATGCCCTGAGAGCGCTGCAGGCCTCCGGAGATCCAGAGGTGCGTCTGAAGATCCTCATTATTCTCCAGAACATTCATCATCTGGGCTCTCTGAGCTCTTCATGAAGGTGAACGAGAGAACCTGAAGGGTTTATTTTAAAACCAGCTCCACAGAGGCACGCTTCTGCTCCGGTTTTCTACTGCAAGAGGTTTCTAGACTGAGCCGGGCGTAAGCGTTTGAACACAAACTGTAATTGTGTTAGATTGCTTTGAGTTTATTGAGTTAATCTTTATTTAACGTAAACATGTTTGAGTATCAGTTCTGGTGTTTCGGTGTCAGCTGTGTGAGGAGTAAGTAAGGTCTCCAGGTGCTGTTATTGGGTTAACAGCTTCAGAGGAGATGAGGACATCCTCCGGTCACTGCTGGGAGACAGAAGAAAAGGGTTTAGAGTCTGAAGAAGTTATAGGAGAGAGAGAACAGACTCCCTTTGACGTCCATGTTCAAAATAGCCAACTTTATAAGTTTTGCGTAATTAAGGGTGGGTGGCCACTCGAGTGAGAGTTATACTCAGGTAATGCACCTGTAGGTCAGCTGTGAGCTCCTCCTCCCCAGGGTCAGGATACGTGATCTCGATGAGCGTGTTCACCTCAGACGGCTCCAGCGCTCGAGTGATGGAGCGACCGTCCGGCCAGAAGACCTCAACCCTGCTGGGCTCGGCCGTCCCTGAGAGACAACGAAAAGAGAGCTCTTCAGAAGAACTCGTGAGCTGACTAGAGATATTACTATTAGTTAAATCTTTTATAACACATTATTACTTGCTTAGCCTCATTTAATTGAATCCTGTTGTAGCATGATCAAGTTATTTTTTCAGAAGAGTTGAGATGGACGTCACCTGACCTAAACCGAAGTGAGCGACGGGTTCCATCTGACAAAGGTACCCCGATCCTCCGTCGATGATGCGCGTCTGCGTCAAGCTCTCTGAGCGCCCTCTGCTGGCTGTACTGCTGAGCACCACCTTCGCCCCGCGAGCGAACGCCCCGAAACGAGTGCGAGGAACCACACGCAGCCAGTTATTGCCTGAGCCCTACGGAGAGAGGGATGAGGTGAAGGAGAGAACCCAAACCAACATCAGGTCCTGTTCCAGCTGCTAGTGTAGTGGAGCTGTGCATCCAGTAGCTGAAGGTCGTCAGGTTTTCTTTTTCCCCTCTCTCCTCGCTCATTTCTTCTCTGCCAGTTTTCTTTCTTCCTCTCTCACACTCTCTTAGTTTTCTTCTTATTCTCTCTTTCCCAGTTTGTTTTTCCTGAGCTCTCTCTCTCTCTCTTTTCTCTCTGAGTTTTCTTTATCTCTCTCTCTCCCAGTTTTCTACTTTCTCTACCCCCCAGTGAATTTCAGTTCTCTATTTCTATCTCTCTGTTTTGTTCTCTCCCACAATTCCCAGTTTTCGTTTACATTATCTATGTTTTATTCCCCTTTCTCTCTCTCTCTCTCCCTATTTTCTTTATCTTTCTCCCTCTCTCTTTCTCCCAGTTTTCTTCTCTCTCTCGCCAAGTTTTCTTCCCCTTTCTCTCTTTCCTCTCTGTCTTTTTACTTCTCTTTGTATCCCAGTTCTTTTGCTCTCTCCCAGTTTTCTTCCTCTCTCTCTCTCTCTCTCTCTCTCTCTAATGTAATGTACCATTCAAATAAAATATTCTTAAAAAAGAGACAGCAAAATCTATATTTGTGATCTAGTATAAACAACAAAAATCTGAGATCTTGAAATCTCAATTTATCAAACAAATTTATTTCGCAATGTAAGCTGTAGTAAACTACGAACCCAAACTCTCAACACCATCTGACCCCCAACAGCGTGCGTGAGCGAGCGAGCGAGCGAGCTACCTGTGTGACGCTGAACACAGAGATGGGCTGAGCTGCGCTTTCGCCATGAGCCAGCAGAAGATCCAGCCGGCCGTCTCCGTCGAAATCCGTCACTGTCCCTCCTGCCAGGACCAGTTTCACATCATCTCTTTTACTCTGAACTGAAACGAGGAACACAAACCCAAAAAGCCTCTGTGTTCATGTGAGCTCACCCGTGCCACGCCCCTGAGGCTCCGCGGCATCGCCCACGTCCAGCTCGGTGATGTCACACTCGGAATTCTGCTTCCTGGTAACCCTGGCAACCAGAGAACACAGAGGCTTGGATTTCAGATTCAGAGAGATACTTTGTAGGTGATTGACAGCTCTGAGATGATTGACAGCTCAAAGGGAGATGACTGACAGCTCAAAGGGGAAGTGATTGACAGCTCAGAGCAGAGATGGTTCACCTGAAGACCCTGTTGGCCGCATCTCCTCTGTAGGCGATGTTGTTGAAGAACACCTCCAGCTGGAGATCGTTGTCGAAGTCGGCGGCGATGACGGTTCGTACAGGCGAAGACGTGGAGAAGGCTTGCGTGGCGATGTTCTGTAACACACGATCACACTCAAACCCTCAGAAGATCTGAGAACTTCTGAACCACTCTCTGAGCGCTCAGACCTTGAACCTCTGCTGGCTGTCCTGCAGGAAGAGACGATGCGGGCCGTTCCAGTTCCCATAAACTATATCTGTCCGTCCATCGCCGTTAAAGTCTGCCAGCGCTACTCCTCGGCCATGCTGAAACCTGTCCTCGACTCCTGCCGAAGCAACACACGGTGATGTTTAAAATCACATTATAATGAGTAGAATAAACCAATTAACATGAGTTTAGGAGGGGAGTGTCTTATAAGATACTAATCCAGCATAGAAGACAACATGCATCATCAACGTTTGCGCTAGCTCCACCTCTACTCAGTAGTAATTCCTCAGTTTGGGTTCAGATCTGGTCAGTTGTGTCAGTAGTTGCTCTAGCTTTCTGGATTACTCCTGAAGCCTGGTTCTGACCTGCTTTGGCAGCAACATCGCTGAAGGAACCATCTCCGTTGTTCTTGAAGAGAAAGTTGGGGCCGTTCTCGTTGTCGCAGAAGATGTCGGATCTGGTGTCGCTCAGGATCGGACCCACCACTACTCCACGACCACCTGAGAGGAGAACACGGCCCAGAATTCAGCAGTAGAGTGATATAAACACAGCTCGGGCTTACTTTTACCCATAACTGAACGCCCAGACGGGACTGAATGGAGTCACGCGACTTTGGACCACTCGCCAAAGTTAAAAAGCAGCGGCTCTACTCATAGCTCCTCCCAAGGAAGCTCATTTCGGCCACTTGTGTCCAAGATCTTAATTATTCGGGCATTTCTCAGAGCTTAAGATCAGAAGTGAGAAGAAGAACGTAGATTTCGCTGTGAAATCGAGAGCTTAACCTTTCTATTATCAGTGGTAACGTGAAGAAAAAAAGGATGGGTTTGAAGCTATTTGAAGGAGAGGAGGAATCCTCTCACTAAAGTGAGTCCAGCTGAAAACAGCCCTCAACCAGCAAGCTGCAGCTCCCAGACTTCGAAAATCTTTACAGATTTTTTTGCAAACCTAATAATTGTAGTTCAACAAACAATCAGGAGCTTTCTAGAGAAGACGTGTGAGGGAAACCACGAAACCAGCATTGGCAGCGGGTTCACCTGATTTCACCTACGGGAATCCTATCGAGTGAGAGGAACATTTCTAGCGTTCATTTAGATTTGCGCGTTTTCTTATTTCCTGAACACCGACGTACGCTGACCAAGCCACCCTCATCATGTTATTCAGCTTCCGATCAACATAAATTCAGAACAGAATCCCTCTCACATCAAGTCCACCATTTTTTTCATCTCTGCTAGAAGTTCTTTCTCCACGCGAGTGGAGGTGGAATGTCAGTTTGGAGTGAGGCGAGTGGATTTGAGATGGTTAAGCGACTCTCCTGAGGCGAGTAGAGATACTTGTTGACTCCATTCTCATCCAGTCTGAACGCTGGGTAAACAACGCTGCCCTTTAAGGTACAAGAAATATATTTTTCTTCACAGAAAGCAAAAGAAATTCTCAGAACCCTCACAGGTTCCTCTCGTCTGACCTGTGAACTTTTTGACTTTAGCTTGCGGCGCCACGTCTGAGAGCACGACGATGCCCTTCTCCACATCGCTGGCGTCTTCGTCCATCTCTATGAGCGCGTGCGGCCCCACGCTCCCGCTGGCGTAGTTCGCCACGTAGATGGAGTATCGACCCGTTCCCTGCAGCAGAACATCAGCGAGGGTGAGCTCAGGAAACCATTCAAGAGCTAGTACAAGTAGAATTGAACCAATCCGTTTTTCTAGCTCCCGATCTGAACTTATCAGCACTGGTGCACCAAGAAAATTAAAATAACTAAAACAAATTAAGAAAAGAATAGAGCGCTTCTAGCCTTCGTCGATTAGCAGATCTCTACGTCATGATGTGAGTTGTTTCGCTGTGTATATAAATAAAATAAATTAAAGAGGTTATTAATATTAACATATGACTGAACTGTTATTAAAACCAAAAAGATGTCCTCGGGATTTCTGAAAGCATTACTGTGTCAGTTGATATTGATAATTATCATGATATTGTCACATTTATATTTGACCATTTTTTTTATTTTAGTGCAAATAAAAGCAAGTTTTTGATCAGCTAACAAGCTAAACCAATCAGAAGCAATAGTTAACGGCTTCCTCGTGAAGTGGGGCTTCTGATTGGTCTTCCAGAAGTTTGCGTCATTTAACAGGAAGTGCCAGCAATGGAGATGAGAGATAATAGAGAAATGTTTTTTTTTTCCAAAGATGAGAAAGAATATATTTTTATTTAACTAGGATGAAAGTGAGGGCGTCACGGTGGGGCGGTGGGTAGCACGGTCGTCTCACAGCAAGAAGGTTTCTGGTTCGAGCCTGGGCTGGGTCAGTTGGTATCTCTGTGTGGAGTTCTCATGTTCTCCTCGTGATCGCGTGGGTTTACTCCGGGTGCTCCGGTTTCCTCCACGAGTCCAGAGCAAGAAGGTCGCTGGTTCGAGCCTCGGCTGGATCAGTTGGTATCTCTGTGTGGAGTTCTCATGTTCTCCTCGTGATCGCGTGGGTTTACTCCGGGTGCTCCGGTTTCCTCCACAAGAACAAAGACATGCGGAATAAGAGAATTGAGTAAGAACGATTGTTCGTAGTGTTTGAGTGAGAATGAGTGTGTGTGAATGTTTCCCAGCGATGGGTTGCAGCTGGAAGGGCATCCGCCGCGTAAAACATATTCCAGAAGAGTTGGAGGTTCATTCCGCTGTGGCGACCCCGAAAGGGAAGAAAAGCCGACAAGAAGATGGATGGATTGGGTGAAAATGCAGCGGAGAAATATGATACAACAATCATATTTTAAAATAGATGTTTGTGTTATTATGATAGATTAGTAAACCTCGTCAGGCCATTTTGTGTATTCAAATATATAATTTTGCATGAAATAAACAAAATTATTACCGATAACATCTTAATTTCCGAGCAGGAATAGTGTGAGTGCTTTAGAATGTCCTGATATTTTTTCAGACTGAGCGCTCTGGAGTTGATCGGGGCAGCTATAAAGATGTAGTAGATGATTGAATTTAATTAGTTCGGTTTACTCAAAATAAGCGTAGGAAAGTGATCGCCTTATTTATTCCAAACAAACTTATGAGGAAAATCTGAGTAAGTTTAATAGTGATCTACAGATAAATTAAATGAATTATGTTTGAGTAGATTTACTGATAAATATAAAGTTATATAAGCAAGCTCAATGACAAGGACTAAAAATGCTGAGTAAATTTACTTCAGTTCTGTGAGAACTCTCAAATATTAATTCCAACATTTTACAGACACTTTTCTATTTTAAGTAAACTCAACATTGGAGTAAAATCAAGTAAAAATAAGCTTTCTCAAGTAAAGTTTACTAATTGATTTTACAGTGCACTCAAGCTCTGCTTCAACCTTTTTGTGACCGCTCCACGCTTTCAAACCAAAACTCTCTTCTGATAGAAACCAACAGGAATCCAAAAACAGAGTTTTAGAGCTCAAAGCTTGAGGGGAATCCTCTTGAATTTTACTCGTTGTGCTGTGGGTTCTCAAACGTATGACGTTAATCATCAGATGAGCATAAGTTGGGGAGGAGCTTGGCTGATAATTGACTAATCGTATGGTTCCACCTCCCCAGATCATCTCCAGTATATAAGAGACGACCAAAGAGCGAACATCTACATCGTGCAAGCTCTCCCTCCTTCCACCTCTTCACCTCTCAACACACACGTTTCTCTTCTCACTTTGGGTAAGACGGTCTACTCCTGGATTAAACTGCGCTAATAGTTGGAAATCTAAGGGGAATATTCTCCGGGCTCAGGTGGTTCAACGCTCCCGGACTAACACTTGGACAATTCTCCTCGTACGCTTCTCCATTTCTCACCAACCACGCTTGAGATACGAGGCACTAATGAGCAGAGCGAACTCGTGAAATGCAATTTGTTACACAGTCAGAGTCTCAGCTCGCTCATAACAGAAGTTTTATCAACTGACCAATAAACCATAGCAGGAAGAAAATAAAGAGACATTTGTTATAGTAGGTGTTCCCTGTAGAGGAAAGTTTTCAGGTGCTTTCTGAAAGCTCTCAGTGTTGCTGCTCTCCTGACTGGATCAGGAGTTTGTTTCAGACTCCAGGAACTTCACAAAATAAGAGGTTAATCATCAATGAACTCAAGCTCGGGAGGAGCTTGGCGGATATTTGGCCATCCAATCATAAGGTTCACCTATTCACATTTTCAGAAGATAAGAAATGACCTACGAGACAACATCTACTAGCAAGCGATCCCTCCTTCCACCCCTTCACCACTTGGGGGCAAACTCCAGGCCCAGGTCACCCTCCGGGTTCCAGAATCCTTCCTCGGAGAGCTCGCTATCGCTGAACACGTGTGCGGTACGAGGCAGTTATGAGCAGAGCGAACTCTGAAATAATCTTCGAGTGTCTGTTCGGAGAGCATTTCTCTCATCTCTGCTCTCTTCCTCTCCTCAGGGGTTTTAACGTTGATATACGCCTTGATATGCAGAGCACCTGTCAGCACCACAGATTTGACCCGGGTGAAGCCACAGCTATTTAGTTTCAGAAGGCAACTCATTCGTTTCACAGCGAACTGGTGAACTTCCAGGGAACGCTTGCGTGTGCAGCTGAGAGAGCGAGTGTGAGGTGTGGAGGAATATCAGCGCAGCACCTTTCGGTCCACGCAGGCCACGGAGCGTCCCGCCATGTGATTGGCCACCCCTCGGCGCACGTTGATGACATCACTCAGCAGATCCTCGAAGCGGCCGTTGCGGAACTTGAAGAGTTTATCAGCATACGTCGCTCGCCCTGCAGAGAGTTTGAGAGCTCAGTCGTATGAGTTCTATTTTTCTTCAAATTGTTTTCAGGGTTTTTCCCTCGACTGTGTAATAATTACAAACAAGTCACAGAGCTTCTGCAACACCTTAAAACCCCTTAAAACTATTTAATTTTATCGTCGTGCTCAAAGTTTGATGAGAGCTTTTATCGTATTTAGTTTCGTGTATTAGGTTTTTTTTGTAACATTTTTAAAAATATTTAAGATTTATTTCCATTCAAGACAATCCTTTTGCAAATTTTATGTCTTTATTTCTGTTTTTATTTTATTTGATTTAAAATATATAAATAAATTGAGGTGGTTTTGTTTTTGTGCTTATCTGGTTTTTTTTTTGTAATTTAGTTCAATTAATTATGTATTATTTAATTTTGTAATATTTCTCAATAGTTTTCTTAATTAATTTCAGTGTAGTTTATATTTATTCCAATTTATATTCACTTGTTTGAATTCATTTGTTTTGTAACACATTTAATTGTGTTATTTCTTTACATTTGTTTAATACAACTTTCAGTGAAAATAATTTGAATAAATCAAAATGTATTTTATCTTCATTTTAAATATATTCTGTTAAATTATGAGTTCATTTTGTAATTTTATTTACACTAATTTAATGTCATGACATTGCTTTTAATCTTGTGTAGTTAAAATATGTTGCGGTTAATTTTTATTAATTAATATAGTTAAATTATTTAGTTTACTCTTACTAGCAATTTATTGTATTATAAATTTATAACTAATTGTATTTATTTTTTGTCATTTTTACTTTATTTGCCTTAATATTGTCATATTATCTTTCTACTTATTTACTTTTTTTAAAATTATATTAAATTAACTTACATTTTAGTTTTTTATTGAAATTAAATTTTTATTCAAAATAGTTCTATTTACTTTATGTAGTTTTTGTTCTTTTATATTCTAATATTTGTTTTTTTATTTAAAATTCAGTAAAGACTTGTTTAATTTATCTAATGCCATATTTTCGTTAAAAAAGCATTTTGTATAAAAAAATTTTATGTCAGTTGACTTTCAATGACTTTACTTTAATTTGATTTTCATTTTTAGGAAATGTTTTACTGTATTTGTAGCTTCACTTTATGTGACTGAAGTGAAATTAAATGTTATTGAAATTAATTTTGAATTTTTTTTGCCTTTATGTAGTTAACGATCCGATCTTTAAGCCCGAGGGTTCCTGTCTCGAGGCTGCAGCTGTGAATAATGAGGCAGATGTTCGCTCGTGCAGAGGTGGAACACTGATACAGTACTGGAAGCTTCGGGGGGGGGGGGGGGGCACATGGACAGGTTTAAGGGCACCCACCTGAGAAGGCGTTGTTGGTGTTGAGGAAGTAGATCTCCTCGCGGCCGTCTCCGTCCAGGTCACACGCTGAGACACCGATAGCGTTCCCCGGCTCGTCCCTCAGGCTGAAGAACGGAGAGCTGGGGTCGGCCACCGCGATGTTCTCCAGGCGCTTCAGGCTGCTGTTGTACTTCAGCACCAGGTTTGGACCGCTGTACCTGAGACAGGTAACCCCGCACAGGTATAAAGATCCGTCTCTTCTTCTCAATGTTCTCATCAGATGTTTCCCTCAAAATAAAAGCTCTCAAATGTGAGGTTTACCCGGCAACGACCACCTCCAGATCCCCGTCTCCATCCACATCCGTCACCGCCATCCCATAATTCCTCTGGGTGGGGTTGTGAAGGGCGTCAGGGGGAAGCACGGTCTCCGTGGTGACCGAGAACAGGGGCTCGGCTCCAGAGAGACCCAGAAGCAGAAGCCCCGCCCACCACATCCTCCAGCTGTCAATCAATCTGTCAATCATCAACACAAGCGCTGAGAGAAAACCGCTCAAAAATGAGCTTATGCGTAACATCTTAACTTTATTTGCTATTTCAACCCACTAAAGTATTTGAGCATTCTTTTCATGCGATGTATTTCTGAAGATTTCAACCAAATTATCAACCTTGATTCTAAAAGGTTAAAGTTTTACACTTTAACACATCTTTTAAATCCATTTATACAACAATCATATTTTAAAATAGATGTTTGTGTTATTATGATAGATTAGTAAACCTCATCAGGCCCTTTTGTGTATTCAAATATATAATTTTGCATGAAATAAACAAAATTATTACCGATAACATCTGACCCAGGAACCTGAATCGTGGTGACCCTGCTATTTTATAAGCACCAACCCAGGAACCTGAATCCAACCCAGAGTGGTGTTTTTATTGATTTTGTTTAAAAAATCATAAATTGAGGAGTTTTATTTTCTTTTTTTGTTTGTTGTTCTTACCTGTGTTTTTGTTTTTTACTTAAATTAATAAAATCATATAAAGTTTTATTTCTAATTATTAATATTTTTATCTTTTAGATTGACTTTGCGTTTATTTAATTGTTTTGGCATTTTATTTAAACAAACTGTTCTTAATTTACATTATTTGAAATTTGCATTTCTTTTCTAACTTCATTCATCTGAGTATGTTTTATCGTTTTATTTAAATGTATTTTATTGTATTTAAATGTTTAATGTGTTGCAGTTTATTCTTTATGTTTGTTGAATTTTTTTGTTGAATCAATTCAAGTTTTTTTCTTTTTTATTAATTTCAGTTTTAACTTGCTTACAACAATACTATTATAAAATATGTGTTCTTGTTAGGTGATGATGATAAGTTCGTAAACAGTTCATCATACTATTTTTTGTATTTGATTGCTGTTTTATCTTTTTCAAAAAAAAATCTTAATTCTTAATATTTTTTCTAATTTATGTTCACATAATTTAGTTTAATCTAATGAGTTTGTAATGCTTTTAAATGCTAAACTTCAGATGAAAGGAATTAAAATAGAGTTTGTTCAGCTGAGTGTGTTTTTAATGTTAAATTAATTTATTTAAATTAATTTAATTGTAGTTACAAGTACTAAAAATACTTTCAACTTAGTTAAATGGGTTGCAGTTTAAGATATTTTTAGATCTTTTAAAAAAAATGTGTTTATTCAAATCGTGTTTTTTTAAGTTATTTGTTAATGTATTTTTTTATTATTTACTTTTAAACGTGTTGAAGATAGATTATTCAACGTTTTATCGTGGTTAACGAGCCATTATGTCTACTTGTTTGTTGTTTTAAAATCAATGAAAACATTAAATTCTATCATTTAGTTTGAAGTAAACTCAGATATCGCTGAAGAACGCGACGCAGAAACCTGAGTGGAAGAAGTAAGGCGCTAACCGGGACACCGCTGCGCCACTCACCTCGCGGAGCTCTCCCGGGCGCGGTGCATCTCAGAGCGGCGCGCACGCTCCACAATCCGAGCGCCTTCCTCCCGAATCCGCTCCTTACGCAACTCCACAGCCCTCTCTTACGCAAGCGCTTGTGTAAGAGTCCAGCCAATCTCTGGCGAGCATTTGGAATGACGTCAGGAGTGGACCAATCGCGTGAAGAAAGAGGGCGGGTGCTTAAACACAGAGCTCTGTTTATTATGAGAGGAAGCTCTCTCTGTTATAACAACAACAATAATAAAAAGAGTCGGGTTGTTTTAGTTAACTCTGAGTTGTGTAAATAAATCTACAGTGTGATTTTTTTTAAATAAAAAAATCAGCTGTTTAGTTGAAAATATTTAACTTTAAGTTGTTTTCTTATAGACTTTTAATAAGATTTCTCAGCTACACGATAGATTTCTTCCTTCACTTGTAAAATAAAACGTGATGTTTTATTCTCACCTTTTTATTATTATTATTATTACAATTACCAGTTAACTGCATACAAAATCACTATTACTATAAAAGATAAAGCTGTTAATGATACGATAAAACCCTTTAGTGATATTTGACTTATTGATGAAAACAAGTAACAGAATAAGATTTCCACCTCTTCCTTTGGACAAGCGTAAGCGCATTCACGTTTTAGGTGAAATCATTTAAAAGGGTGCGTTTGTAAAAATGTAAAACATTCTTCTTTGTAATTTATGAACTTTTCATTCTTTAGTGTATTTGTTTTACATTAATTTCTTGAATAAATATACATTTCTAATGTAAAATGTCATCTTTTTTGCCAAACAACAACCGAACTCTGCTTCCCAGGTATTGACGCTTAGTGATGACGTCACCACGCGCGTCGCGGAGCTCAAGCCAAACATCCGGTAATGGTGGACGCGTTCCGGCGACAGCGTCGAGATTCAGGTAGATATATATCATTTTTCTCTCTAAATAGTTCCGTTTTAAGCGCTGTTTGTGTCGCGGAGGTGTTTTTGCTCGTTGTTTGCGGGTTTAAAGTGAGGCTCTGGCGCTGCTCTGAGTTTGAGGTTATTTTATTAGTTATAAAAGCTTCGAGAGAAGCAAACGCGGGGGCTTTAAACCTTTAAATTTTTTATTTTAATGTCGCGCTTAAGGTTTTCACGAAGGATTAAGTTATTAGACAATTACATTTTGTTTATTTTATAGAAGGTTTGGTAAATGTGTTTTAATATTTATTTTGTTTGTAGTTTTGCTTAGTTTGTTTTTGACTATTTTTATCCATTTCGTTTTTCTATACGTTTTAATATACAGTTTTTATACATTTTAAATATATATAAAATTCCTTTTGATTCAGTTTAATGCAGTCTAGTTAAATTAAATGTAGAAATTTTTTATTAAATTTACATTTGTTTGGTTATTTGGTTATTTGGTTTAATGCAATTTTGATCAAATATATTCAGATATGTGTATTGTTTATATTATCACTTATTTATTTTTCAAATGTAATTTGTTTATTGTCATTTCATATCAGTTATTCTCAACATCTTTACTTATATTTTATTTATTTATTTATTTAAAAAGTATGTTTGTTTTGTGATTTTAAGTAAAGTATTTTATTTAAAATCAATAAAATTCGTTTTGATTTGATTTATTGGAGTGTAGTTAAATATATTTAGATACATTCATTTATTTTAGATTATTTTACTCATAATTTCAGTTTTGTTTTTTGTATTTCATATTGCTTATTTACTTTAACTTGTATATAGTTAAATTAAGTATTTGACTATTTTATTCTAAATTAATTTTTAATCTACATAGTTTTACTTTGTTTATGCATTTTTTTATTTTATATTTCAGTATTTGTTTTTTAGTTTTAGTCAAATTAATTAGATTTGTTTAGATATGAGTAATTTTATATAAATTACGATAACGAAAGCTTTATTGGTCATGTTATTTTGTTGTGATTGGGTCTGGATTCTTTTATCTTTTTCAGAATTTAATTTGTTGTTTTTATATTTAGATTTTGCTTCCTTCACATTTACAGATTGATCAATATTCATGAGCTGATTTGCATCGACCATATAAGGGTTAAAAGAGGCGCGTCCCGCAGCGGAACGGAGATTCAGCAAAGAACTTGAGACAAACAAAGCTTTAGATTTATAACTCACTTTATCAGAGAAGTCATGCCCTTAACCTAAACGAGGCCAAACCTGTGTTTTAACCGCATGGTTTAACTTAATAATCAGATTAAGATACAATAATCTGTGAGAAAAAAAGCATGGTTTTGAGTCAGTGCTCAGTTCAACCCATCTCTCCCTCCCTCCCTCCCTGTCTCTCTCTCTTTTTCTCTCTTTCTCTTCTGTTTCTCTTCTCTCTCTCCCTCTCAGATGGAGTCTGAAGCTTCTCAACCACCGGAGGCGCCCAAAACCTCCGCCCCGACTCGAGCGAAGAGAGCCACGGCGCAGATCTACGCCCCGAAGAAACGGCAGGAGGAGAACCAGAGCGACGGCGAGAAGAAATCCAGACCCAGACCTCGATACACCGACAAGGCCCGGAAAAGCAAGAGAGAGAAAGAGCGAGCGAAAGAGAGCTTCAATGGAGAGGTGAAGACAGGTGAGGGCATGCGAGAGGAGAACATGACAGAGAGGGAGTCTGGAGGAGATCGAGAGTCCACAGCTCCACCAAAGAACCTGGAGGAGAACCTGGAGGAGAACCTTGAGGAGAAGCAGGAAGATAACTGGGACTCCTTATTCAATGATGACGGCGAGTGTTTGGATCCTCATCTGATGGAGGAGGTGACCCCCGGTTCTGCTTTTACTGATTAGGGCCCTGTAGTGCTCCCCCTAACGGTCAATTAATAGATAGTTAACGAGAACATGCTTTTCAGCTCAAGTGCTAATTTTATACGATTGTAGGTTGAGAAATAATAACAATAATAATAATGCCTTCAGTTCATATAGCACTTTTCTAGACACTGAAAGAGGCTTTACAATTATCAGAGCATTCTTCATTCACTCCACATTCACTCTCTGCTGGTGATAAGCTACCTTAGTAGCCCTCAGCTGCCCTGGAGCAGTCTGACCGGACGTGGCTGCCATTCTGCGCCTACGGCCTCCTGATCACCACCAAACACCCTCCACCAGTCACACACATCCACCAAACACCCTCCACCAGTCACACACATCCACCAAACACCCTCCACCAGTCACTCACATCCACCAAACACACCTCCACCAGTCACACACATCCACCAAACACCCTCCACCAGTCACTCAACTCCACCAAACTCACTCCAACAGTCACTCCACATCCCCAAAACCCTCGCAAAAGTCCACACATCCACCAAACACCCTCCACCATTCACAACATCCACCAAACCCCTCCACCAGTCACCACCTCCACAAAACCCACTCCACCATGTCCACACATCCACCAAACACCCTCCACCAGTCACACAATCCACCAAACACCTCCGACAGTCACACACAACTCACCAAACACCCCCCTCCACCAGTCACTCACTCCAGACCCAAACGACCTCCACCAGTCACACCCAACAATCCACCAAACACCCTCCACCAGTCACTCACATCCACCAAACACCCCCTCCCCCATTCAACACACTCAACCGACCGAAAACACCCTCCACCAGTCACTCACATCCCCAAACACACTCCACCAGTCACTCACATCCACAAAAACCACCACCAGTCACACACATCCACCAAACACCCTCCACCAGTCACACACATCACCAAACACCCTCCACCAGTCACCCACATCCACAAAACACACTCCACCAGTCACTCACATCCCCAAAACACCCTCCACCAGTCACACACATCACCAAACACCCTCCACCAGTCACACACATCCACAAAACACCCTCCACCAGTCACTCACATCCACCAAACACCCACCAGTCACTCACATCCACCAAACACCCTCCACCAGTCAAACACATCCACCAAACACCCTCCACCGTCACCCACATCACACAAAACACACTCCACCAGTCACTCTCATCCACCAAACACCTCCACCAGTCACTCACATCCACCAAACACCCTCCACCAGTCACACACATCCACAAACAACCCTCCACCAGTCACACACATCCACCAAACACACCCCACCAGTCACACACATCCACCAAAAACCCTCCACCAGTCACTCACATCCACCAAACACACCCCACCAGTCACTCACATCCACCAAACACCCTCCACCAGTCACCCACATCCACAAAACACACTCCACCAGTCACACACATCCACCAAACACACTCCACCAGTCACACACATCCACCAAACACCCTCCACCAGTCACACACATCCACCAAACACCCTCCACCAGTCACCCACATCCACAAAACACACTCCACCAGTCACCCACATCCACCAAACACACTCCACCCAGTCACACACATCCACCAAACACCCTCCACCAGTCACTCACATCCACCAAACACACTCCACCAGTCACCCACATCCACAAAACACACCTCCACCAGTCACCCACATCCACCAAACACACTCCACCAGTCACTCACATCCATCAAACACCCTCCACCAGTCACTCGCATCCATCAAACACCCTCCACCAGTCACCCACATCCAAAAAACACACTCCACCAGTCACCTACATCCACAAAACACACTCCACCAGTCACTCACATCCACCAAACACACCCCACCAGTCACTCACATCCACCAAACACACCCCACCAGTCACTCACATCCACAAAACACCCTCCACCAGTCACCCACATCCACAAAACACACTCCACCAGTCACCCACATCCACAAAACACACTCCACCAGTCACTCACATCCATCAAACACCCTCCACCAGTCACTCACATCCACCAAACACCCTCCACCAGTCACTCACATCCACCAAACACACCCCACCAGTCACTCACATCCACCAAACCCCCTCCACCAGTCACCCACATCCACAAAACACACTCCACCAGTCACTCACATCCACCAAACACCCTCCACCAGTCACTCACATCCACCAAACACCCTCCACCAGTCACACACATCCACCAAACACCCTCCACCAGTCACACACATCCACCAAACACACCCCACCAGTCACACACATCAACCAAACACACCCCACCAGTCACACACATCAACCAAACACCCTCCACCAGTCACTCACATCCACCAAACACACCCCACCAGTCACTCACATCCACCAAACACCCTCCACCAGTCACCCACATCCACAAAACACACTCCACCAGTCACACACATCCACCAAACACACTCCACCAGTCACACACATCCACCAAACACCCTCCACCAGTCACACACATCCACCAAACACCCTCCACCAGTCACCCACATCCACAAAACACACTCCACCAGTCACCCACATCCACCAAACACACTCCACCAGTCACCCACATCCACAAAACACACTCCACCAGTCACTCACATCCACCAAACACACCCCACCAGTCACTCACATCCACCAAACACACCCCACCAGTCACTCACATCCACCAAACACACCCCACCAGTCACTCACATCCACCAAACACACTCCACCAGTCACCTACATCCACCAAACACACCCCACCAGTCACTCACATCCACCAAACACCCTCCACCAGTCACCCACATCCACAAAACACACTCCACCAGTCACCCCCATCCACCAAACACACTCCACCAGTCACACACATCCACCAAACACCCTCCACCAGTCACCCACATCCACCAAACACCCTCCACCAGTCACCCACATCCACAAAACACACTCCACCAGTCACTCACATCCATCAAACACCCTCCACCAGTCACTCGCATCCATCAAACACCCTCCACCAGTCACCCACATCCACCAAACACACTCCACCAGTCACCTACATCCACAAAACACACTCCACCAGTCACTCACATCCACCAAACACACCCCCACCAGTCACTCACATCCACCAAACACACTCCACCAGTCACTCACATCCACCAAACACACCCCACCAGTCACTCACATCCACCAAACACACCCCACCAGTCACTCACATCCACAAAACACACTCCCACCAGTCACCCACATCCACAAAACACACTCCACCAGTCACTCACATCCATCAAACACCCTCCACCAGTCACTCACATCCACCAACACACACCCCACCAGTCACTCACATCCACCAAACACCCTCCACCAGTCACCCACATCCACCAAACACACTCCACCAGTCACTCACATCCACCAAACACCCTCCACCAGTCACTCACATCCACCAAACACCCTCCACCAGTCACACACATCCACCAAACACCCTCCACCAGTCACACACATCCACCAAACACCCTCCACCAGTCACACACATCCACCAAACACACCCCACCAGTCACACACATCCACCAAAACACCCTCCACCAGTCACTCACATCCACCAAACACACCCCACCAGTCACTCACATCCACCAAACACACTCCACCAGTCACACACATCCACCAAACACACTCCACCAGTCACACACATCCACCAAACACCCTCCACCAGTCACTCACATCCACCAAACACACTCCACCAGTCACTCACATCCACCAAACACCCTCCACCAGTCACACACATCACCACCAAACACCTCCCACCAGTCACACACATCCACCAAACACACCCCACCAGTCACACACATCCACCAAACACCCTCCACCAGTCACTCACATCCACCAAACACACCCCACCAGTCACTCACATCCACCAAAACACCCTCCACCAGTCACACACATCCACCAAACACCCTCCACCAGTCACTCACATCCACCAAACACCCTCCACCAGTCACACACATCCACCAAACACCCTCCACCAGTCACACACATCCACCAAAACACCCTCCACCAGTCACACACATCCACCAAACACCCCTCCACCAGTCACTCACATCCACCAAACACACCCCACCAGTCACTCACATCCACCAAACACCCTCCACCAGTCACCCACATCCACAAAACACCACTCTACCAGTCACACACATCCACCCAAACACACTCCACCAGTCACACACATCCACCAAACACCCTCCACCAGTCACTCACATCCACCAAACACACTCCACCAGTCACACACATCCACCAAACACCCTCCACCAGTCACCCACATCCACAAAACACCCTCCACCAGTCACTCACATCCATCAAACACCCTCCACCAGTCACTCACATCCACCAAACACCCTCCACCAGTCACTCACATCCATCAAACACCCTCCACCAGTCACCTACATCCACAAAACACACCCCACCAGTCACTCACATCCACCAAACACACCCCACCAGTCACTCACATCCACCAAACACACCCCACCAGTCACTCACATCCACCAAACACCCTCCACCAGTCACCCACATCCACAAAACACACTCCACCAGTCACCCACATCCACAAAACACACTCCACCAGTCACTCACATCCATCAAACACCCTCCACCAGTCACTCACATCCACCAAACACACCCCACCAGTCACTCACATCCACAAAACACACTCCACCAGTCACTCACATCCATCAAACACCCTCCACCAGTCACCCACATCCACAAAACACACTCCACCAGTCACCCACATCCACAAAACACACTCCACCAGTCACTCACATCCACCAAACACCCTCCACCAGTCACTCACATCCATCAAACACCCTCCACCAGTCACTCACATCCATCAAACACCCTCCACCAGTCGCACACATCCACCAAACACCCTCCACCAGTCGCACACATCCACCAAACACACTCCACCAGTCGCACACATCCACCAAACACACTCCACCAGTCGCACACATCCACCAAACACACTCCACCAGTCGCACACATCCACCAAACACACTCCACCAGTCACACACATCCACCAAACACACTCCAGCAGTCGCACACATCCACCAAACACACTCCACCAGTCACTCACATTCACCAAACACCCTCCACCAGTCACACACATCCACCAAACACACTCCACCAGTCACACACATCCACCAAACACACTCCAACAGTCACACACATCCACCAAACACACCCCACCAGTCACACACATCCACCAAACACACCCCCACCAGTCACACACATCCACCAAACACACTCCACCAGTCACTCACATCCACCAAACACACTCCATCAGTCGCACACATCCACCAAACACACTCCACCAGTCACTCACATCCACCAAACACACCCCACCAGTCACACACATCCACCAAACACACTCCACCAGTCACTCACATCCACCAAACACACTCCAGCAGTCGCACACATCCACCAAACACACTCCACCAGTCGCTCACATCCACCAAACACACTCCACCAGTCTCTCACATCCACCAAACACACTCCAGCAGTCGCACACATCCACCAAACACACTCCAGCAGTCGCTCACATCCACCAAACACACTCCACCAGTCACTCACATCCACCAAACACACTCCACCAGTCACTCACATCCACCAAACACACCCCACCAGTCACTCACATCCACCAAACACACCCCACCAGTCGCTCACATCCACCAAACACACTCCAGCAGTCGCACACATCCACCAAACACACTCCAGCAGTCGCACACATCCACCAAACACACTCCACCAGTCGCACACATCCACCAAACACACTCCACCAGTCGCACACATCCACCAAACACACTCCAGCAGTCGCACACATCCACCAAACACACTCCACCAGTCGCACACATCCACCAAACACACTCCACCAGTCACACTCATCCACCAAACACACTCCACCAGTCACACTCATCCACCAAACACACTCCAGCAGTCACTCACATCCACCAAACACACTCCAGCAGTCACTCACATCCACCAAACACCCCCCACCAGTCACTCACATCCACCAAACACACTCTATCTGTCACTCACATCAACCAAACACACCCCACCAGTCACATACATCCAACATACACACTCCACCAGTCACACACATCCACCAAACACCCTCCACCAGTCACACTCATCCACCAAACACACCTCACACATCAACCAGTCTCACACATCCATACTGGGCGGAGTGGATTGAACCACCAACATTCCAGTTACAGAACGACCAACTCCCCCACTGCGCCATCTTTTCGCTCATTTCTTTCATTCATTAATTTCAAAAACACTATTAGTGAAGAATATCACATGAGGACGTTTTATTCTTCTACGTTGTATTTATTGCTTGTCAGTAAACAAATAATGCAGCATGAAATAATAATAAAAAGAAAGTGTGTTTCTTCCATTTTCAACAATCTGAATTTTTGAAGATATTTAAAGATGCGTATATTTTTTTCTCGAACAGAAAAAAGTTTGTGCGGCATCTATTTCGTGTTGTGAACTTGATGATAATAACACTCATGAGAGACGGTTGAGGATATAAAAGAAGTTCACGCTGAGTTCTGTTTCAGATGTCTCTGAAAGAAGGGCCATAAAAAGCCATCGGTTCAGGAGCCACGCTTCGACTACTATAACTGGTCTCCGGAGGACGAGGACGAGGTGGAGCTCCGGGATGACGAGATCTCACACATCATCGAGATCTACGACTTCCCCTCCGAGTTCAAGACAGAGGATCTGATCCGGACCTTCAGCTCCTTCCAGTGAGTTCTCTCCAGCCTTGGGTTAGAGTTCTTTAAGTTAGAAAGCAGAAGGTTGTTAGCGATAAAGTGGTCCGGGGTAACTATTTTTCAAAAACGCTTTTCAGGTCCTAAACAAACCTGTAGCCATCAGAAATGGGTCCAGAAATGGGTTCATTTTGGTGGTTTCAGATGTCCTCACTGGCTCCTTTGAGAAGCTTGGGTTCGAGGTATTCGCAGAGATCCGAAGCCTAAATGGTTTCTTTGTTTGTTTTCAGGCAGAAGGGCTTCGACATCAAGTGGATCGACGACTCTCATGCTCTGGGCTTATTCTCCAGTCCCATCGCTGGTGAGTTTCTTGAAGAGCAGTCAGAGATCACATCGAGGGTGTTTGAGAGCACTCAAGTTTATTTCCTCTATGGCTGCCAAAGAGTTTATTTCATGGAGCTGTATTATCTGATAATACTTCACTGAGATCGGTTTTAAAGAGGTCCACAGACAAACCATGTGGATTCTACACAGATAGAAATTACTGAAGACAACATACAAACCACTGACGTTTTTGTAGGTAAAATGAGATATTAACCACTAACGTTTTCGTCAGATTTGGCGTAAAAAGAAATACTAACCATTGACGTATTTGTCAGTTTTGGCCAAAAACGACATACTAACCACTGACATTTGTCAGTTTTGGCCAAAATGACATACTAACCACTGACATTTTTGTCAGTTTTGGCCGAAAACGACATACTAACCACTGACATTTTTGTCAGTTTTGGCCGAAAACGACATACTAACCACTGACATTTTGGCCTAAAAAGACATACTAACCACTGACATATTTGTCAGTTTTGGCAAAAAACGACATACTAACCACTGACGTTTTTGTCAGATTTGCCCGTAAGCGACATACTAACCACTGATTTTTTTGTCAGTTTTGGCCGAAATGACATACTAACCACTGACATTTTTGTCAGTTTTGGTCAAAATGACATACTAACCACTGACGTATTTGTCAGTTTTAGCCGAAAACGACATACTAACCACTGACGTATTTGTCAGTTTTGGCCAAAATGACATACTAACCACTGACATTTTTGTCAGTTTTGGTCAAAATGACATACTAACCACTGACGTTTTTGTCAGTTTTGGCCGAAAACGACATACTAACCACTGACGTATTTGTCAGTTTTGGCCAAAATGACATACTAACCACTGACATTTTTGTCAGTTTTGGTCAAAATGACATACTAACCACTGACAATTTTGTCAGTTTTGGCCGAAAACGACATACTAACCACTGGCGTATTTGTCAGTTTTGGCCAAAATGACATACTAACCACTGACATTTTGGGCGAAAACGACAAACTAACCACTGACATTTTGGCCTAAAAAGACATACTAACCACTGACGTTTTTGTCAGTTTTGACCGAAAACGACATACTAACCACTGACGTTTTTGTAGGTAAAACGATATACTAACCACTAACATTTTTGTCAGATTTGGTCGAAATCGACATACTAACCACTGACGTTTTTGTAGGTAAGACGATATACTAACCACTGACGTTTTTGTCAGTTTTGGCCGAAAACGACATACTAACCACTGACGTTTTTGTCAGTTTTGACCGAAAACGACATACTAACCACTGACGTTTTGGCCTAAAAAGACATACTAACCACTGACGTTTTTGTCAGTTTTGGCCGAAAACGACATACTAACCACTGACGTTTTTGTAGGTAAAACGATATACTAACCACTAACGTTTTTGTCAGATTTGGTCGAAATCGACATACTAACCACTGACGTTTTTGTAGGTAAGACGATATACTAACCACTGACGTTTTTGTCAGTTTTGGCCGAAAACGACATACTAACCACTAACATTTTGTCAGTTTTGACCGAAAACGACATACTAACCACTGACGTTTTTGTAGGTAAGACGATATACTAACCACTGACATTTTTGTAGGTAACATGATATACTAACCACTGACGTTTGTGTCAGTTTTGGCTAAAAACGACATACTAACCACTGACATTTTTGCCGAAAACGACAAACTAATCACTGACATTTTGTCAGTTTTTGGCCGAAAACTACATACTAACCACTGACGTATTTGTCAGTTTTGTCCAAAAACGACATACTAACCACTGACATTTTGTCAGTTTTTGGCCGAAAACTACATACTAACCACTGACGTTTTTGTCAGTTTTGGCCGAAAACGACATACTAACCACTGACGTTTTTGTCAGTTTTGACCGAAAACGACATACTAACCACTGACATTTTGGCCGAAAATGACAAACTAACCACTGACGTTTTTGTAGGTAAAATGATATACTAACCACTAACGTTTTTGTCAGATTTGCCCATAAGCGACATACTAACCACTGACGTTTTGGCCTAAAAAGACATACTAACTACTGACGTTTTTTTAGGTAAGACGATATACTAACCACTGACGTTTTTTCATGGTAAATCATACTAACCACTGATGTTGTTGTAAATAAAACGACATACTAACCACTGATGTTTTTGTCAGTTTTGGCCAAAAACGACATACTAACCAGACATTTTGTCAGTTTTGACTGAAAACGACATACTAACCACTGACGTTTTGGCCTAAAAAGACATACTAACCACTGACGTATTTGTCAGTTTTGGCCAAAAACGACATACTAACCACTGATGTTTTTGTCAGTAAAACGAAATACTAACCACTGACGTTTTTGTCAGTTTTGGCCGAAAACTACATACTAAACACTGACGTATTTGTCAGTTTTGTCCAAAAACGACATACTAACAACTGACATTTTGGCCGAAAATGACATACTAACCACTGACATTTTGGCCTAAAAAGACATACTAACCACTGACGTTTTTGTCAGTTTTGGCCGAAAACGACATACTAACCACTGACAATTTTGTAGGTAAAACGATATACTAACCACTAACATTTTTGTCAAATTTGCCCGTAAGCGACATACTAACCACTGACGTTTTTGTCAGTTTTGGCAGAAAAAGACATACTAACCACTGACATTTTGGCCAAAAACGACATACTAACCACTGACATTTTGGCCGAAAACGACATACTAACCACTGACGTTTTTGTCAGTTATGGCCGAAAACGACATACTAACCACTGACGTTTTTGTAGGTAAGACGATATACTAACCACTGACGTTTTTTTCACGGTAAATCAACATACTAACCACTGATGATGTTGTAAATAAAATGACATACTAACCACTGATGTTTTTGTCAGTTTTGGCCAAAAACGACATACTAACCAGACATTTTGTCAGTTTTGACTGAAAACGACATACTAACCACTGACGTTTTGGCCTAAAAAGACATACTAACCACTGACATTTTGGCGTAAAAAGACATACTAACCACTGACGTTTTTGTAGGTAAGACGATATACTAACCACTGACGTTTTTGTCAGTTTTGGCCGAAAACGACATACTAACCACTGACGTTTTTGTAGGTAAAACGATATACTAACCACTAACGTTTTTGTCAGATTTGGTCGAAATCGACATACTAACCACTGACGTTTTTGTAGGTAAGACGATATACTAACCACTGACGTTTTTGTCAGTTTTGGCTGAAAACGACATACTAACCACTGACATTTTGTCAGTTTTGACCGAAAACGACATATTAACCACTGACGTTTTGGCCTAAAAAGACATACTAACCACTGACGTTTTTGTCAGTTTTGGCCGAAAACGACATACTAACCACTGACGTTTTTGTAGGTAAGACGATATACTAACCACTGACATTTTTGTAGGTAACATGATATACTAACCACTGACGTTTGTTTCAGTTTTGGCTAAAAACGACATACTAACCACTGACATTTTTGGCCGAAACTACATACTAACCACTGACGTATTTGTCAGTTTTGTCCAAAAACGACATACTAACCACTGACATTTTGGCCAAAAATGACAAACTAACCACTGACGTTTTTGTAGGTAAAATGATATACTAACCACTAACGTTTTTGTCAGATTTGCCCATAAGCGACATACTAACCACTGACGTTTTGGCCTAAAAAGACATACTAACTACTGACGTTTTTTTAGGTAAGACGATATACTAACCACTGACATTTTTTCATGGTAAATCAACATACTAACCACTGATGTTGTTGTAAATAAAACGACATACTAACCACTGATGTTTTTGTCAGTTTTGGCCAAAAACGACATACTAACCAGACATTTTGTCAGTTTTGACTGAAAACGACATATTAACCACTGACGTTTTGGCCTAAAAAGACATACTAACCACTGACGTTTTTGTCAGTTTTGGCCGAAAACGACATACTAACCACTGACGTTTTTGTAGGTAAAACGATATACTAACCACTAACATTTTTGTCAAATTTGCCCGTAAGCGACATACTAACCACTGACGTTTTTGTCAGTTTTGGCAGAAAAAGACATACTAACCACTGACATTTTGACCGAAAACGACATACTAACCACTGACATTTTGGCCGAAAACGACATACTAACCACTGACGTTTTTGTCAGTTTTGGCAGAAAAAGACATACTAACCACTGACATTTTGGCCAAAAACGACATACTAACCACTGACATTTTGGCTGAAAACGACATACTAACCACTGGCGTATTTGTCAGTTTTGGTCAAAATGACATACTAACCACTGACAATTTTGTCAGTTTTGGCCGAAAACGACATACTAACCACTGACGTATTTGTCAGTTTTGGCCGAAAACGACATACTAACCACTGACGTATTTGTCAGTTTTGGCAAAAATGACATACTAACCACTGACATTTTGGGCGAAAACGACAAACTAACCACTGACATTTTGGCCTAAAAAGACATACTAACCACTGACGTTTTTGTCAGTTTTGACCGAAAACGACATACTAACCACTGACGTTTTGGCCTAAAAAGACATACTAACCACTGACGTTTTTGTCAGTTTTGGCCGGAAACGACATACTAACCACTGACGTTTTTGTAGGTAAAACGATATACTAACCACTAACGTTTTTGTCAGATTTGGTCGAAATCGACATACTAACCACTGACGTTTTTGTAGGTAAGACGATATACTAACCACTGACGTTTTTGTCAGTTTTGGCCGAAAACGACATACTAACCACTGACGTTTTTGTCAGTTTTGACCGAAAACGACATACTAACCACTGACGTTTTGGCCTAAAAAGACATACTAACCACTGACGTTTTTGTCAGTTTTGGCCGAAAACGACATACTAACCACTGACGTTTTTGTCAGTTTTGGCCGAAAACGATATACTAACCACTAACGTTTTTGTCAGATTTGGTCGAAATCGACATACTAACCACTGACGTTTTTGTAGGTAAGACGATATACTAACCACTGACGTTTTTGTCAGTTTTGGCCGAAAACGACATACTAACCACTGACATTTTGTCAGTTTTGACCGAAAACGACATACTAACCACTGACGTTTTTGTAGGTAAGACGATATACTAACCACTGACATTTTTGTAGGTAACATGATATACTAACCACTGACGTTTGTGTCAGTTTTGGCTAAAAACGACATACTAACCACTGACATTTTTGCCGAAAACGACAAACTAACCACTGACATTTTGTCAGTTTTTGGCCGAAAACTACATACTTACCACTGACGTATTTGTCAGTTTTGTCCAAAAACGACATACTAACCACTGACATTTTGGCCAAAAATGACAAACTAACCACTGACGTTTTTGTAGGTAAAATGATATACTAACCACTAACGTTTTTGTCAGATTTGCCCATAAGCGACATACTAACCACTGACGTTTTGGCCTAAAAAGACATACTAACTACTGACGTTTTTTTAGGTAAGACGATATACTAACCACTGACGTTTTTTTCATGGTAAATCAACATACTAACCACTGATGTTGTTGTAAATAAAACGACATACTAACCACTGATGTTTTTGTCAGTTTTGGCCAAAAACGACATACTAACCAGACATTTTGTCAGTTTTGACTGAAAACGACATACTAACCACTGACGTTTTGGCCTAAAAAGACATACTAACCACTGACGTATTTGTCAGTTTTGGCCAAAAACGACATACTAACCACTGATGTTTTTGTCAGTAAAACGAAATACTAACCACTGACGTTTTTGTCAGTTTTGGCCGAAAACTACATACTAAACACTGACGTATTTGTCAGTTTTGTCCAAAAACGACATACTAACAACTGACATTTTGGCCGAAAATGACATACTAACCACTGACATTTTGGCCTAAAAAGACATACTAACCACTGACGTATTTGTCAGTTTTGGCCGAAAACAACATACTAACCACTGACGTTTTGGCCTAAAAAGACATACTAACCACTGACGTTTTTGTCAGTTTTGGCCGAAAACGACATACTAACCACTGACGTTTTTGTAGGTAAAACGATATACTAACCACTAACATTTTTGTCAAATTTGCCCGTAAGCGACATACTAACCACTGACGTTTTTGTCAGTTTTGGCAGAAAAAGACATACCAACCACTGACATTTTGGCCAAAAACGACATACTAACCACTGACATTTTGACCGAAAACGACATACTAACCACTGACATTTTGGCCGAAAACGACATACTAACCACTGACGTTTTTGTCAGTTTTGGCAGAAAAAGACATACTAACCACTGACATTTTGGCCAAAAACGACATACTAACCACTGACATTTTGGCCGAAAACGACATACTAACCACTGACGTTTTTGTCAGTTATGGCCGAAAACGACATACTAACCACTGACGTTTTTGTAGGTAAGACGATATACTAACCACTGACGTTTTTTTCACGGTAAATCAACATACTAACCACTGATGATGTTGTAAATAAAATGACATACTAACCACTGATGTTTTTGTCAGTTTTGGCCAAAAACGACATACTAACCTGACATTTTGTCAGTTTTGACTGAAAACGACATACTAACTACTGACGTTTTGGCCTAAAAAGACATACTAACCACTGACATTTTGGCGTAAAAAGACATACTAACCACTGACGTTTTTGTCAGTTTTGGCCAAAAACGACATACTAACCACTGACATTTTTGCCGAAAACGACAAACTAACCACTGACATTTTTGCCGAAAACGACAAACTAACCACTGACATTTTGGCTAAAAACGACATACTAACCACTGACGTATTTGTCAGTTTTGGCCAAAAATGACATACTAACCACTGACATTTTGTCAGTTTTGGCCGAAAACTACATACTAAACACTGACGTATTTGTCAGTTTTGTCCAAAAACGACATACTAACCACTGACATTTTGGTCTAAAAAGACATACTAACCACTGACGTATTTGTCAGTTTTGGCCAAAAACGACATACTTACCACTGATGTTTTTGTCAGTAAAACGAAATACTAACCACTGACGTTTTTGTCAGTTTTGGCCAAAAATGACATACTAACCACTGACGTTTTTGTAGGTAAAAAGACATACTAACCACTAACGTTTTTGTCAGTATTGCCCGTAAGCGACATACTAACCACTGACGTTTTGGCCTAAAAAAGACATACTAACTACTGACGTTTTTTTCAGTTATGGCCGAAAATGACATACTAACCACTGACGTTTTGGCTGAAAACGACATACTAACCACTGACGTTTTTGTAGGTAAAACGATATACTAACCACTAACGTTTTTTGTCAGATTTGCCCGTAAGCGACATACTAACCACTGACATTTTGGCCGAAAACGACAAACTAACCACTGACATTTTGGCCTAAAAGACATACTAACCACTGACGTATTTGTCAGTTTTGGCCAAAAACAACATACTTACCACTGATGTTTTTGTCAGTAAAACGAAATACTAACCACTGACGTTTTTGTCAGTGTTTTGCCAAAAATGACATACTAACCACTGACATTTTGTCAGTTATTGCCAAAAACGACATACTAACCACTGATGTTTTGGCCTAAAAAGACATACTAACCACTGACGTTTTTGTCAGTTTTGGCCGAAAATGACATACTAACCACTGACGTTTTTGTAGGTAAAATGATATACTAACCACTAACGTTTTTGTCAGTATTGCCCGTAAGCGACATACTAAACACTGACGTATTTGTCAGTTTTGTCCAAAAACGACATACTAACCACTGACATTTTGGTCTAAAAAGACATACTAACCACTGACGTATTTGTCAGTTTTGGCCAAAAACGACATACTTACCACTGATGTTTTTGTCAGTAAAACGAAATACTAACCACTGACATTTTGTCAGTTTTGGCCGAAAACGACATACTAACCACTGACGTTTTTGTAGGTAAAATGATATACTAACCACTAACGTTTTTGTCAGTATTGCCCGTAAGCGACATACTAACCACTGACGTTTTGGCCTAAAAAGACATACTAACTACTGACGTTTTTGTCAGTTATGGCCGAAAATGACATACTAACCACTGACGTTTTGGCCGAAAACGACATACTAACCACTGACGTTTTTGTAGGTAAAACGATATACTAACCACTAACGTTTTTTGTCAGATTTGCCCGTAAGCGACATACTAACCACTGACATTTTGGCCGAAAACGACAAACTAACCACTGACATTTTGGCCTAAAAGACATACTAACCACTGACGTATTTGTCAGTTTTGGCCAAAAACAACATACTTACCACTGATGTTTTTGTCAGTAAAACGAAATACTAACCACTGACGTTTTTGTCAGTGTTTTGCCAAAAATGACATACTAACCACTGATGTTTTGGCCTAAAAAGACATACTAACCACTGACGTTTTTTTCAGTTTTGGCCGAAAATGACATACTAACCACTGACGTTTTTGTAGGTAAAATGATATACTAACCACTAACGTTTTTGTCAGTATTGCCCGTAAGCGACATACTAACCACTGACGTTTTGGCCTAAAAAGACATACTAACCACTGACGTTTTTGTCAGTTTTGGCCGAAAATGACATACTAACCACTGACATTTTGGGCGAAAACGACAAACTAACCACTGACATTTTGGCCTAAAAAGACATACTAACCACTGACGTATTTGTCAGTTTTGGCCAAAAACGACATACTTACCACTGATGTTTTTGTCAGTAAAACGAAATACTAACCACTGACGTTTTGTCAGTTTTGGCAGAAAACGACATACTAACCACTGACGTTTTGGCCTAAAAAGACATACTAACCACTAACGTTTTTTGTCAGATTTGCCCGTAAGCGACATACTAACCACTGACGTTTTTGTCAGTTTTGGCTGAAAACGACATACTAACCACTGACGTTTTTGTCAGTTTTGGCCGAAAACGACAAACTAACCACTGACGTTTTGGTCGAAAAAGACATACTAACCACTGACGTTTTTGTCAGTTTTGGCCGAAAACGACATACTAACCACTGACATTTTGGCCTAAAAAGACATACTAACCATTGACGTATTTGTCAGTTTTGGCCAAAAACGACATACTAACCACTGACATTTTGGTGTAAAAAGACATACTAACCACTGACGTTTTTGTCTAAAAAGACATACTAACCACTGATGTATTTGTAGGTAAAATGATATACTAACCACTAACGTTTTTGTCAGATTTGCCCGTAAGCGACATACTAACCATTGACGTTTTGGCCTAAAAAGACATACTAACTACTGACGTTTTTTTCAGTTATGGCTGAAAACGACATACTAACAACTGACATTTTGGCCGAAAATGACAAACTAACCACTGACATTTTGGCCTAAAAAGACATACTAACCACTGACGTATTTGTCAGTTTTGGCCGAAAACGACATACTAACCACTGACGTTTTGGCCTAAAAAGACATACTAAACACTGACGTTTTTGTCAGTTTTGGCCGAAAATGACATACTAACCACTGACATTTTTATAGGTAAAACGATATACAAACCACTAACATTGTTGTCAAATTTGCCCGTAAGCGACATACTAACCACTGACATTTTTGTCAGTTTTGGCCGAAATCGACATACTAAACACTGACATTTTTGTCAGTTTTGGCTGAAAAAGACATACTAACCACTGACGTTTTGACCTTAAAGACATACTAACCACTGACGTTTTTGTCAGTTTTGGCCAAAAACGACATACTAAACACTGACATTTTGACCGAAAATGACATACTAACCACTGACGTATTTGTCAGTTTTGGCCAAAAACGACATACTAACCACTGATGTTTTTTGTCCGTAAAACGAAATACTATCCACTGACGTTTTTGTCAGTTTTTTTGCCAAAAATGACATACTAACCACTGACGTTTTGGCCGAAAACGACATACTAACCACTGACGTTTTTGTAGGTAAAACGATATACTAACCACTAACGTTTTTTGTCAGATTTGCCCGTAAGCGACATACTAACCACTGACGTTTTGGCCTAAAAAGACATACTAACTACTGACGTTTTTTTAGGTAAGACGATATACTAACCACTGACATTTTGGCCGAAAACGACAAACTAACCACTGACATTTTGGCCTAAAAGACATACTAACCACTGACGTATTTGTCAGTTTTGGCCAAAAACGACATACTTACCACTGATGTTTTTGTCAGTAAAACGAAATACTAACCACTGACGTTTTTGTCAGTGTTTTGCCAAAAATGACATACCAACCACTGACGTTTTGTCAGGTTTGGCTGAAAACGACATACTAACCACTGACGTTTTTGTAGGTAATACGATATACTAACCACTAACGTTTTTTGTCAGATTTGCCCGTAAGCAACATACTAACCACTGACGTTTTTGTCAGTTTTGGCTGAAAACGACATACTAACCACTGACGTTTTTGTCAGTTTTGGCCGAAAACGACATACTAACCACTGATGTTTTTGTAGGTAAAACGATATACTAACCACTAACGTTTTTTGTCAGATTTGCCCGTAAGCGACTTACTAACCACTGACGTTTTTGTCAGTTTTGGGCGAAAACGACATACTAACCACTGACATGTTTGTCAGTAAAACGACATGTTAACCACTGATGTTTTTTTCTCAGTAAAACTACATACTAACCATTGATGATGTTGTCAGTAAAACGACATACTAACCACTGACATTGTCAGTTTTGGTCAAATTTTCAAATCCTCTTTAACTGTAAATAAATGATGGAGTCTACTGTTTGCAGCTCGTGATGCTTTGAGGATGAAGAACCCTATGATGAAGGTCCGGCCGCTCTCTAAATCTTCAAACTCCACTAAAGCTAAAGCTCGCAGCTGCTCTGGTAAGCTGTGAAGCTCTCTCACGATGAGGAGCGTGCAATCTAGTTCTTGAGGTTCTCAGAGTTGATTAATTCGTCCGTGTTGGATCAGATTATTTGCTGCCAGCGAAAGAGCGTCCGCAGACCAGCGCCGCGCTCGCTCGTCGGCTGGTGATTGGAGCGCTGGGGGTGAAGAGCAAGCAGTCCAGAGAGGAGAGAGAGGCCGAGAAGAACCAGCTACGGCAAGCACGAGGTGACCTCCACGCGACAGCTCCTCACTCTCTCTGATCCACAGACGTCAGAAGTTTAGATAGTGCAGGGTAGTCAAACTCAATTCCTGGAGGGTCGTAGATCCTGCAGGTTTTTGTTCCAACCCTGTTTCAGGAGACACACTAGTACCTTCAAACAAACCCAGAGGAGCTTAATCAGTGGAATCAGGTGTGTTCAGTTAAGGTTGGAGCAAAACTCTGCAGAACTGTGGCCCTCTAGGAATTGAGTTTGACATCCCTGAGATAGTGTATGTTTTGCTTTAGACCAGAAACGCTTGGCAGAGCAGCAGCGACAAGACGCGTGGGAGGGGAGATGATGCTGGTGAGGATACACTTTTTATTGTCGATCATGTTACAATTATATAGATATTTTTCTTTTTCGCTAAGGGAATTAATACAATTGTAGTACACAGTCTGTTTTTGTTCATGTGTTGCAGAGGGAGTGAAGGTTGGAGGATCATGTACAGGTGTGAACATCTGGATTTTTCTTGTAAAACATCTGTCCTAAACAGCTGAACTCATGAACGAAGTGTTTGTAGATGTTTGAGATGATGTAGCAGTCGTGGTTTATCCACACGGAAGCTTTGAATCACGCAGAAGAAAAACACATTTAATGTATTCATACTTGTATTTTGTTATTGAATGGTTAGATAGTCATTATGTACATTTTTACATTGTTAATAATCATGTCAACATGTCATTTCTGAAATTGTTGATCAGTGTTTGTTATTTAATATTTTTAAATATTGAATAAAGTTTAAAAACTTAACTGGTTTTTGCATGTATATATATATATATATATATTTATAAATTACTTAAGAAAAAGTTAATAAAGATTAAGTGAAATATTTAATTGAATAGTTAAAAAAAATATTTTCTCTTTTCAAATAACTAAAAAAAACCAGATATATATTGTTAGTGTGTTTAGTTTGAAAACTAATTAAACGTTTAATGTTAAACGTTTATTTTTGTCCTTTTCTGTAAATGTCAGACTAAAACATCTTTGTATATTATCTGAGAATTTCAACATTTTGTTTTTAATAAGTGTTTTTAAATTTAGTTAAAACAAAGTAAATTTTACACACATTATTTAAGATTTTCAAAATGTAACAAAAACAAAAAATGAAATAACACTAAAAGTAAGTGAATAGTATAATTAAAAAGACAAAACAATAAGATGAATACAATAAAATTAAATTCAAAACAGATGACCAAAATGATTGAGAAATGTATAATTAAAATCAGATCAAAAAAAGTCATGGATGTAAAGACAAAATGATGAAAATATTACCAATTTGTTTATTAAACAAAGAGGAAAAAAATGATTATTAAATAAGACATTTAGTTAAAAGACTAATAAAAGTAAACCAAGTAAGAAAATTAGACAAATAAAAAGATAAGCAATTCAACAACATATTTGTGTCAGAAATGACATTATAAACAAAAAATAGATTAACTTAATGTAAATCAAGTGATTTGATTATAAAGGATTAGTAAAACTAAAGAGAAAGATTATTACAACGACAAAATGGATCAATAACAAAAACAGCTTTTATTTAAAATTTATGGGCATATTTTTTTACATTTTTTCTGGTAATTTAATGTATTATATGTAAAAAGTATGTTTGATTAAGAAAACATTTATTTAATTGTTTTAATTTCCTTTAATAAAGATAATTTGTTTAAAATGAATTAATACATTGAGAAAAAAAAATTAAGGGATTAAAATATTTTTATTCTGATTTTATGATTCCTTCTTTTCTCAAGTGAACATAAAATAAATTACAAAATTAAATTAGAAGAAAATGTATGTAAGGGAATAACTGTTTTATAATTTAAAAAGTTATGTGGAAAGATGTTCTTTAACTATTCATTTAAAGTACATTCATAAAACAACCATTTATTTAAATTACAGCATTTTATTTTTATTAGACAACGATCAAATGAGTATTTAATTAAAAAAAAAGAATAAAACCAGTTTAATTTAACAGATAATTAAATTAATACCAGAGAACAAACAGCACAATTATGATTTTAAACCAGTTATTTTGATCATGAAATGTCTTGTTTGAAAGAGCATTTATTTCGTCGTCCTGGAACAAAGCATCGCTCAGACGCAGCGCTGGCATGTGATCTGATGAGGACTCTGTTTATTGTCGTTTTTAAAAACAAGCAGTAAAAAAAAAAGCATACAAGTCAAATATTTATATCATGGGGACGGGAGAGAAAAAATAAAGATCCTCATTTCACGGAGGGAGAAGCGACATGAAGAACGAGCTCTCACACGGACACACCCACGCACGTCTGAGATCAGCCAATCAGAGCGCAGCGAGCTCACGCACACCAGAAATCAGCCAATCAGAGCGGGCCGCACAGCGAGGTCACGGGAATGTTCCAGCGCACAAATCAACGTCAAATAAAAGAAAGGGTTTAAAAGAAAAAAATAACCGAAACACCCCGAGAGCTCCTCTACAGCGGAGTCCTCGAGGAGCAAATAAAAGAGTTAAAATAAGAGAGTGGGGGCGAGCGAGGAGCGATGTGCAGGGCCGGTGAAGAGAGAGAGAGAGAGAGAGAGAGAGAGAGAGAAGCAGTCCCTTGTGCATCTCAGAAGGAGGGCGAGCGAAGGCAAGGGTCTGAGTTCAGTGTTCATAAATCCAACAGAATCTCCTGAATCCACCTCCAGAGGAGTCACGGGGCGAGCGAAAGAGAGAGGGAGGGAGGGAGGGACGGAGAAGTGGAGGTCAAACTGTTTACTGCGCCTGCGAACAGAGAGAGAGAGAGAAAGAGAAGGAGAAGAGAGAAAGAGAAGAGAGAGAGAAGGAGAAGGAGAGAGGAGAGAGTACATGTATGGACTAGAGAGAAGAAGGAGAAGAGAGAGAGAGGAAAAGGAGAAATGAAAGAGAGAAAGAGAAGGAGAAGAGAGAGAGAAAGAGAAGGAGAAGAGAGAGAGAGAAAGAGAGAAAGAGAGGAGAAGAGAGAGAAAGCTGAAGAGAGAGAGAAGAGAAGAGAGTCGGAGAGAGGAGCGAGAATCTCCTTTTCCGCTCATCTCTCTCCCTTGCGCGCTCACAATCAGAAGGGTACCTCTATCTCTCTCTCAGGGGAAGACTCTCTATATCACTGTTAAGAGAAAGAGCGGAGCACTAGCGTGTCTCTATCCTTACCGCTCTCCGCTCTCGCCCGCGCCTTTCCCTCCTCTCTCTCTCCCTCTCTCTCTCCCCCCCTCTCTCTCTCTCTCTCTGCCTTCTCCTCTCTCTCTTCTCTCTCTCCTTCTCCTCTCTCCTCTCTCTCGCTCTCTCTCTCCTCTCTCTCTGCTCTCCCTCGTCCTCTCTCTCTCCTCGCTCCTCTACTCCCTCTCTCTCTCTCCGCGTCCATCTCACGCAGAGCGACTAATAAATCCGTACCTGTTAACCTGTTTCCTTCTTCAATGATTTCTATGAATGTAACAATAATTCTTGAGGATGCTCCTGCTTCAGCTATTAAAAGTGTTACCAATCAGTTATTGATCGATTGATCGATTATGGAAGCATGGCTGATTGATTATTCGTTAAGCCTCAGATCAGTGAAGCTTCACCGATGTCAGACACGCTTTCACAATCTTCTCACTCATCTTTCCGATGTTAAGAAAAAAAAAAAAAAAAATCAACTTAAGACAATTTATTCTTGTAACGTGTGTATTTTTTCTCTCTAATTTTTTTATAACTTATTTTGTTAATCCCTTTTTCTTAAACAAGGTACAAATAAATAAATTAAGGTGGGAAAAAGATCAACGGCATTAAACGGAAAGAAGAAAAAGAAAACAAAAACAATCACAGAATGCCTCTAAGAACAAACAACTACATAAAGAGATCACAAAATAAATATGTAAATTTAAAACAATACTTAAATAATTAAACTTGCGTCTCCTCCTCAATCCTCAAATAACTTGAGGACTATATTTATATATTTATATTTAAAAAACAGATTTGTCACCAAATTTGTTGAGAAACGAACAGTTCTGAGCAGATTAAGACTGAAAATCACCCAGGGGGGGTAAACCTGGTTCTGTTAGGATCTAGAGCGGCGCGGGGGGGGGGGGGGTAAACCTGGTTCTGTTAGGATCTAGAGCGGCGCGGGGGGGGGGGGCCGGGCGTGTACCTGCTGTCCCTGCGGGGCCGCTCCGGGCTGCCCGGGGGCGCTCTGTCCCGTCTGACCGTAGTACGCCTGCTGCTGTCGGTAGTACTCCGCCCACGCCGCGCTGTAGTCCGGCTGCGCTGCCGCCGCTGCTGCTGCAGCCGGCGCGGGAGCCGGGGCGGGGGCTTGGCTGGGGGCTGTGCCGGGGGCTGCGGCGCCACCTCCTGCTGCAGCTGAGGAACAGCGAGAACACTGCGTTAGACCGGCGGGGCGAGGCTGACCCCGGGGCCCTGAGAGCACTCCTCACCCATCTTCTTATAGTACTCCTCCCAGGCTTTCGTGTAGTCCGGCTGCGCGCCTCCGGGGGCGCCCTGGCTCTGATCCGCAGGGTTGGGTTGAGCTGCCGGCTGCGCACCGGGGGCCTGTCCGGGAGCGGCACCCCCTGAGGGCTGCTGGTAGTACTGCGCGTAATATGCGGCCCAGGCTGCGTTAGGATCCGCCGCTGCAGCTGCTTTATCTGAGAGAGAGAGAGAGAGGAAGAGAGAGAGTGAGTGAGTGAGAGAGTGAGAGAGAGGATGAGAGAGAGTGAGAGATTGAGAAGATGTGAGAGAGAGTAGAGAGTGAAGAGAAGGTGAGAGAGCTGCAGATCGCTGCGTGAGCGACTTGCGACGCGCGAGTGCTAGCGTAGCGCGCGCGTCCGTGACTGCGCGCCGAAGACGCAGGAGAGCTCGAGACGGGCCCCGAGTGCACGCGTGCGCGTGCGCGGAGCAGCGCGCGCGCGCGCGCGTCCGCGCGCAGTGCCGCCGCGTGCGCTCGCGGGCGCGCGCCGCGAGCGTGCGCGCCCCGGCTCGCGCGCGCGCGCGCGCGCGGCTCGGCGGCCCGCTTGGCGCGAGCTCGTCTCGTGCGCGCTCCTTGTGCGCGCGCCGAGCCTCAGCTGTCCTCGCGCGCGTTTTCGCTTGCGCGGCGCGCGGCGCGCTCGCCGCGTGGCGCGCGCTCGCGGCTCGCGCGCGCGTGCGCGCGCGCGGCGCGCGCGCCGCGGGCTCGCGCTCGTTCGCGCGCGGCTGCCGCTCGCGCGGCCGCGCGCGCGCGGTCCGCGTGTCGGCGCGCGCGCGTGTCCGCGCGCTTCGCGCGCGCAGCTCGCGGAGCGCGGCCGCGAGGCGCGCGCGCGCTCCGCCCTCCCTGGTCTCTCGGGCGGGCGCCTCTGTCTCGCTCGCTCGCCGCGTCCCGCGCGCGGCTCGCTGCGGCTCCGCTCCGGCTCGCGTCCGCCCGCGACCGGGCTCGGCGCGCGCGCGCGCCCGCGCGCCCGCGCGGCCGCTTGCTCTCGCCGCGTGCGCGCGCTCGGCGCGCGCGGCCGCCCGCCCCGGGTCGCCTCTGGGCGGGCCTGCCGCGGGCCGCGCCGTGCTCCCGCCGTCTACGCTCCTCCGCGCGCTCTCGCTCGCGTCCCTCTCTCGTCTCACTTCTGCGGCACCCTCGGCCCCGGCCTCTCCTTCCTCTGCGCCCCCTCTTCCTCTCTCTCCTCCGCGCCTTGCCCCCCCGGGAATCAGCCGGGCGGACGCTCCTCCGCGGTCCTGGTCCGTTTTCGATCATTTATCGTTCCCCTTCTTTTGCGCTCTTGCTGTTTATTGCCCCTCCTTTTTCTCTCGTGATCGTACTGTTTTTCTTTGTTTTTGAAAAATTGACGCGATGTGAAAAAAACGTCATTAACAATATCGTTTGGAGCTCACATGTTCACCGCACTTTCCTAATCGTAAAACGTGACGCCACAGTTGTTAAATTAAGAATGATTTTGTTCTTGGCTTTGTTAAAGTAAGAAGTTAAATTCCATGTTTTTTTTTTTTTTGATTATTCTTAGCTTTGTTCATGAATGAAGAAGCCATCAACTATCTAACGACGTGAAATAAAGAATTAATTAAGGATTTTAAATGTTAGAAATTGCGTGTTTATATTTTGAGAGTTCAATTAACTTATTAAAAGATATTTTGTATGCAAATAAACATTACTACATTAACTAAAGCCTTTTATTTTTGGGGGTGATTAACACAAGAGAAACTTTTTTGATCAGGTACATAACCGCTCTGCTATCCGAGCAGAGCTTTAGCGACACGGAGCTACGATCCGTTCAGAGACAGAGCTTCTACAGCTGCAGCGGACGAATGCAAGAGCTGGTATTGAAACGATTTAAGGGAAGTAAATAAAACCTCTTGTTATTGTCAGCAGCTGTGTGGTGTTGCAGTCAGCGTTCTCATCAAACCAGGACTGATCCGAGCGCAGGCAGCGCAGACGTAGCGCATGGCTTTTAGTGCTTTATTGACAAAGGGTTGCGCGGAGCTTTCGCGACCAACGATTCGCAGACGCGACGCAGAACAATGGATGCAGCTAACGAAGGTCAAGCTCAGCCAAATCTAACAGAGGCTCGCGTCTCTGAACGGTAGAATCAGTTTGTGTGTGGTGTGTGTGTGTGTGTGTACTCACTGGGGTCGTGTGGCTGCCACTGCTGGTAACCGCCTCCCCAGCCCTGAGGATACTGACCTCCAGGAGGACCACCGCTGCAGAGAAAGAGAGAAGAGACAGAGCGAGAGAGGGAGGGAAGAAAGAGAGGGAAGAGAGATAACAAAGAGACTTGAGTCGAGCAAACCAATCAAGAGAAACACACAGGACCTCTCAATTTAATAAAAGAAGGCTTGGTTGCATTTTTCCCATCTTTACACGAATAAAACAGTGAGATGATGACAGTAGAGACTGCGCTAGTTAAAATTTCAATCGATCTATTACTTGATTGGGATCAAGGAAATATCTCTCTTCTAGTTCTGCTACATCTCAGTGCAGCCTTCGATACGATAGATCACAGGATTCTCCTCGAGAGACTAGAGAACGATGCGGGCATCCAGGGCCAGGCTCTAAGATGGTTTAACTCTTACCTCTCTGACCGGAGTCAGTTTGTTCATGTAAATAGAGACTCATCGGACACAATAGCAGTAGAGCATGGAGTTCCTCAAGGATCCGTTTTGGGACCCATCCTATTCTCAATATACATGCTGCCCCTTGGCAAAATTATTAGAAGACATGGGGTTAGTTTCCATCGCTCTGCAGACGACACCCAGCTCTATATCTCAGCAGAACCTAACGACCCTTTAAAGCTAAATAAGATCTCAGAATGTGTCGCTGATATCAATGATTGGATGAATGAAAATTTTCTTATGCTAAATCCAGATAAAACAGAAATATTACTTGTTGGCTCTAAAAAGCAATTACAGAATCTCTCTGCTTTAAATCTGGAACTGGGGGGACACACTGTTCATTTTTCCACTACAGTTAAAAATCAGGCGTTATTATAGATAGTGAACTGACGTTTAAGAACCATATCTCTTATGTTACTAAGAGCTTCTTTCACCTCAGGAATATTGCTGAAGCGAGGAACATGCTGTCTATCGTAGATGCAGAAAAATTAGTGCATGCTTTCATGAGCTCCAGAATGGATTATTGTGACGCTCTGTTAGCTGCTGCTCAGCCGCTGCGCTACAAAAATTACAGTTAGTCCAGAACGCAGCAGCTAGAGTTCTCTCAAGAACAAAGAAATATGATCACATTACACCGGTTTTGTGCTCTCTTCAGTGGATTCCTGTACAATATCGCATCGACTATAAGATACTGCTCCTTGCCTTTAAGGCACTGAACGTCTCGGCTCCGCTCGACCTGAGCAGTCTCCTCTCACGATATATTCCACTCGCTCTCTTTGATCACAAGAAGCAGCTCTACTGATCGTTCTGAAGATGAGGAGATCCACCAGAGGAGGAAGAGCGTTCTCATATAGAGCCCCGAAGCTCTGGAATAAACTCCTGATGTTGTCCGCAGTTCAGCTACGCTCAGAGTTCAGAACTAAATTAAAAACATATCTGTTTAATCTAGCGCTCCAATATTTGGCATTTGTCTAAACGGATCTGGAGTCTGAGCACTATATACATACAAACATAAAAACAATGTGGTTCAATGTTCCTCTCGAAGCTCTCCTCATCATTTATCTCTCCTCCTGCAGCTGATGCTGATCACCTGTTTGTTGTCTGTGTTACAGTTTTCTAACCGTTGTTTTTTCATTTGTTAGTTTCTGTTTTGTCTTTGTTTTTCAGGTTCTGTCCGGCGAACTGTTCATCGATGGATCTTGAGTTTGTATGTTCTTTATGCTGGGGAGGTGATTAGCACCTGCCTCAGTCAGCGAGGCTGCCAGGGGCCTCACGGAGGAACTCCTCTCTACTCTACCTGATCCTTTGTGAAGCTGCTCTAAAAGCAACTGTTAAGGCACTATATAAAAACTTGATTTATTGATTGATAGAGATGAGGAAGAAATGAAGTCAATCAAAAAGATAAACCTCTTCAATCGATGATTTACGATTCGAAGCTGTAGCGTTCAGCACCAGCAGAGCTCAGTGTTTGACGTGTTTAGCTCTAGCAGGGTTTCATCATCAGGTCAAAACGACGAGCTCGAATGAAATTAGAATCTAATTTAAGAGCTCAGTAACTACACCAAACACTGAAAACTTTCACTAAATAAACAGAGCGCTTCAGACAGACTGTTTGGAACCCTGACCAAGACTTCTATTTAACATCTAAAAGGCTTTTCTCAACCTCTGGCAACCCCACGCACCGCCCGAACGAGATCCGACGAGCTTCAGATGAAACCTGAGGAGCACGAGCTGAGAGAAACCTCAGCATCTACATCCGTGAATCAAAGAGCCCTGCTTACTGCGGGGGTGCTCCCGGGGGCCCGGGCTGGTACGGGTTGGGGTTGTAGGGGCCCATGGGTCCTCCTGGTCCGGGTCCACCAGGTCCGGGGCCCAGAGGGCAGAGGGGGCCCTGTGCAGAGGAAACACGGAGATATCAGGAGCGAGTGATGGTGAGGGCCTCAGAGAGCTTTTATCATCGTACGAGAGCTTTCAGAAGAAAATGTAAATATCTCTCGAGGAAACTGTGTTCAATAAAATTAAAAGTACAAACTTAAAGATTGAAAAGACTTTTATATCACAACAGACTGAACAGATTCAAGAAATAAGAGTAAGGACGTTAATTTATACTTGAATAAGTTAAACAATGCACACATTTTTTTAAATGTCAACAAATTGGAAAAAAAAAATATTCTAATAATTTAAATGCTCTTTTTAAAAACAGAGTAAAATATATATTTTTTAAATATAACAGTTGACAAACAAAATGTTGCAAACAATTTTAGTTTGTATTTAAATAAAAATTATTTTACATGAACTAATAAGAAAGAAAACTTGTGTGATTTAACATTTTTAAAAATTACATCAAAAGTTTTGCATTTTAATTAATTGAACTTGAATTTAAAGCTAAATATATATTTAAAACATTTATTTTAAGATGTTTAATTTTAGCATTGAATTAAAGTAACCATTTTTTGTAAATCATTTTAAAGAAATGTAAAAATAAGGTGATTCATTTCCTTTTGCATTTGAATTGCTCTTTTCATTTTAAACAAAAATAATAATCAAAACAAGTAAATAAATTGTAAACAAAAATTATTTAAGAGTTAAAAGAAACAAAAAATCTTGAAATCAGACACTTTTTCTCATTTAACTTAAACAAATTATAATAAAAAAAATGTTATAAAAAAAAGTAAAGAGAGATAAAATAATATTTTAATTACAACAAATTAGAAAATAAACTACAATTAGATAATGTTTAAAACCTCACATTAAATGAAAATAAAAAGTAAACAACTAAAAGAGCTCGAGGCTCTTGTGAAGCGTGAGAACGCAGCGCTACGAGCGGAGTCGTCGGCGGGGGCCCCGGCCCTCACCTCGATCTTCTCCTCGATGAGCTGCTTGGCGTGGTCGATCTGCTGCGGCGAGCCCCTGATGGTGAACAGCTTGAAGTTGGGGTCTCCGTTGGGGTGCGGCTGGCGCGAGATCTCCACGAAGGCTCCCGTCTGCTGATTGATGGCCTTCACGCTCTCCCCGCCGCGCCCGATCACCAGCCCGCATTTTATGAGAGGGGAGGGAGAAGGTCATCTCGGCTCCGGGGGGGCCCCAGCTGCCTGGGCCGCGGCCCCGCCCACGCCCACCCGGAGGCATGCCGGCGCCCGGGGGCCCCGGGGGACCCTGAGAGGAGCGGAGCAGCGTTAGAGGAAGTTTTTAGAGATTCTCTGAGAGATTGATTTCTTACATTTAATCAAAACAATACTTCATCATCATTTAAACTCGTGTTTAGAGCGTAACAGTTTACCCAAAGAACGCAAAAACCCTCTTCCCTGACACCTCCATCCATCTGCCCTCTTTTGATCAGCTATTGATTGATCAGGTATTGATCTGAGGTGCTCTGAACTCACCCCTCCGGCCTCGTCCCGCACCCGGATGCTCTGCAGGAGCTCGTTAATGATGCCGGCGGCGTGTTCACAGCGATCCTGGGGGCCCATGATATGAGCGATCTTCTCTGGCCCCGTGCCGTCATCTGAGAGAGAGAGAGCGGGATGAGAGAGAGAGAGAGGGGGGGGGTGTTAGAGAGAGAGCGAGAGAGAGAGAGAGGGGGGGGTGGGGGGGGGGAGAGAGAGACAGAGTGAGAAAAAAAGTGAAAGAGAAAAGAGAAAAGAAAGTGAAAGAGAGAGAGGGAATAAAGAGAATAGACAGGAGAGGTGGGAGAGACAAAAACGAAATGGAAAGGGAAGAAATGAACAGAGAGAGCGATAGGAGAGTCAAAAAGAGGGAGAGAGAGCAAGAAAAAAAATAGGAAATAAAGAAAGAGGGAAAAGAGAAGAGAAAAAGGCAGAAGGAACAAGAAAAAGGAGGGACAAAAAGAGAAAGAGTGAAGAAAAAAGAGACAAAGAAGCAAGGGAGGGAATAAAGAGTGGATAAGAAGAGAAAGAGAGGAAAAAAATTAAAGTGGAAAGAAGAGATAAAAATTTCGCAAAAAGACAGGGAAGGGAACAAAGCAAAAAAGAGGGAATAAAGAGAGAAGACAGGGAATAAAAATCCAAAAGGAGTGTAAAAAAGAAAGAGAGCAAAAGTGAAAAAAAGAGCGAAGAGAAGAAATATAGAGGAAAAGGAGAAACAGATGGAATAGAAAGAGGGAGGAAAACAAAAAGGGGAAAAATGGAATCAAAGAAAAAAAAAAGAGAAAGGGAGAGATGGAGGACAGAGAATAAGAGGGGAAAAGAGGTATTAGAATACACCCAACATTAATACGCACACATCCATTAAAGGTTACCACTCTGAACTTTCACACAAGTTATAATAAAAAAAAATCAATAAATAAACAAAAAGCTCGTTTATTAATTTAAAAGCAAGTAATTCTTGTTTCTCATCACTGAGAGGCGCTGCTGAGCTGAGGGGCCCCTCACCCGGTTTGAACTGTATCCTCACGCCGGCGTCGTTCTGGATCTTCTTAATCATCTCTCCGCTTCGGCCAATCACAACGCCCACAGAGTGACGCGGAACCGGCACCTGGCCAATCAGAGCGAGCCCATGTTAAAGCATCAGGAGTCACTTCAGCTGTGAACCAGAGAGAGACCGGAACTGACCCGCACCTCTATTCCACCTCCTCCTCCTCCGCCACCGCCGCCTCCGCCTCCTCCACCCATCCGTGAGCCGTACTCGTTCCTGTCGAAGCCCTGGTGATCCCGCTCGCGGAGGATCTCCTCCACCATCTCTCGCGCTTGCTGAGGACGGAGCAGAGCCATCAGTGACAGAACGGGTCACGCTTAGAGATGCTGAAACACTCGCGAGCGCTCCGCGGCCAATGAACGCACGAGCGTGGGGTGGAGCTAAAACATGGAGCGGACTCAGAGCTTTCAGGGTTTAAATGTCAAGAGATCTTTAGAGTGTGTAATGGAAAATTGTATCGTTATAATTAATATGAGTAATATAGATAGTAATGTTTCCAACAGGATTGAGTTTGTGCGCTTGGGACGGTCCCGGGGGAGGAAAAATGAGTGCCCCAGGGGGGGGCGAGAGGCTCAGTCAAGGGGGCGCGTTTGACCTCGGGGAACATGCTTTTCTTATTTAAATTTTTTTTTTACTGATCTAGAATAAAGTGCAATACCACTCCACTACTTTAGGGGGCAGTGGCGCTCTCATTGGTAGAGTATGAAGTGTAGAAGACGGACGGAGAGAGAAGGAGATAAAGAGACAAACCAAAGTCTCCCGAAAGCTAAGACGAGGAAATATGGCGAGCGTATGTATCGCTTGGCTTCACTGTGACTGCGGTGGGAGACGAGGAGAGACAGGTGTGCTTACTGAGTCTAAACATGTTGCAGCAGACAGCATGAAGCCAAATAAATGAAGGCGTCACTTAAAGACATTACACTTCAATCACGCTGATAAACTGCTTGAGTTTTTCAGTGAAAACGTCCGAATATTTTCAGCAATCACGATCAGTCAAACCATGTTTATAGTTTTATTAAGGATTTAATGTTTTGCACATTTTAGATGCTCCTTAAATCTTTTCTGCTACAGTTAATAAAGCTATTCTTTGCTGTAAGTTGGTCCGTATTTCTTTCTTTTTTCTCTTATACGTTAATAAGGATACTGTGTTATGCAGAGGTGTACTTATAACACATTTAAAGACAAATAATACTATTTATAGTTGCGCGGGGTGCGACATAAAACAATGCATTAACATTACATTTTTTTTTTTACATTTATTACCACCATGACAATATCTGGCAACCAAATTTTACAACAATTTTTGAGTATTCATGAGTGTTTTCTACCAATCTGGCAACCCTTAAAATTACGTTTACGTCTATGAGCATTTATGCACGTCTTCTCGAACTCTGGCAACCGCTAAACGTCTCTTATGTTGGAGGATTTACGGAAGTCCTCTTCAAATTTGACAACCCTAACCACCCTTTTTACATTTACATTTTCTGTCGGCAATTTTTGATTTTCTGAGTTTATTTTTTTAAGTTTATCAACTATGTAAACAGGTGCACCCCCCCTAACAACTAAACAAAAAAACTAACAAACAAAGCAAAACAGTGCAAAGCTAGTTTTTGAGCACACAATCAAAAAGTTCCTTTTCTTAATTTTATTTTTAAATTGATACTCAAAGGAAGGAACACATTTTTTATTACAAAAATTAGCATTTTCTCTGGCAACCCCAAAACTCACATCAGATGAGCTTCCTAAAAATAACATACTGCGGAACTATAACGGTGAATTTAACACATACTGTATGGAAAAGCTAACATTAAAAATGCTGGACTTAAAGAGTCTGGTTCAGAATGTATTTCATTGATTGGCGAAGAAAGAGGGAAATCTGGTTTTGGCGATAGAAACAAGAGAACGAAACGAGCGAGTGAAGAACTTTCTCTCTTCACTCAGACCATCATCATTGAGAAGAGTGAGGAGCGTCACCTGGACTTTATAAGGGTCTCCGATGATCCTCAGGGGCTTGTCCATGTTCGGGCCCTGGGACGGGTCCTGGATCAGGATCATCTTCACTCCGGCCCGCTCCTGAACAACACACACACACCATTCTCTCTCAGAACGTCACTGGCTCCAGCACGAGCAACCTCACAGAGCAGGAACCGGTTCCTTTTGGATTAAACCGTTGAGGAACAAAACCTGGTTTCTCCCGAGAGCCACAGATCCATCCAACAATTAAAGGACGCCCACCTGCAGCTGTTTGATGGTCTCTCCTCCTTTCCCGATGATGAGCCCAGCTTTCCCAGCCGGGACGATCATCTCCTGCATGTGGCCGCCCCCATTGGTCGACTCGTGGAAGGAGGGAGGGGTACCCCGCCCTCGAGAGACGATGTCGTCCAGGAGCATTTTAGCCTTCCTGAGAGGAAAAAGAAATAAAAGAGCTTGGTTACCATCCGGGATGTTACGTTCTCAGAATATTATAAATAATCAGCGATCAGCTCGTGAACGGAGGATCATTAGAAGAACAAGAGACGCACTGGATGGCTTCAGGACTGCCGGTGATCGTCACGCTCCTCTCTGGAAGCCCTCCGCTGTCTGCAACACAGAACAGAACCGCCTCACATCACTGCTTTCATCACTCGCCCAGAGAGAGAGAGAGAGAGAGAGAGAGAGAGAGAGCGAGCGAGAGAGAGCGAGCGAGCGAGCGAGCGAGAGAGCGAGGGCGAGCGAGAGAGAGCGAGAGAGAGAGCGAGAGAGAGCGAGAGAGAGCGAGAGAGAGAGCGCGAGCGAGAGACAGAGAGAGAGAGCGAGAGAGAGAGAGAGAGGGCCAGAGAGAGAGAGAGAGGGCCAGAGAGAGAGAGAGAGGGCCAGAGAGAGAGAGAGAGGGCCAGAGAGAGAGAGAGGGCCAGAGAGAGAGAGAGAGGGCCAGAGAGAGAGAGAGAGGGCGAGAGAGAGAGAGAGAGGGCCAAGAGAGAGAGAGAGAGGGCCAGAGAGAGTCAGAGAGGGTCAGAGAGAGACAGAGAGGGCCAGAGAGACAGAGAGGGCCAGAGAGAGAGAGAGAGAGAGGGCCAGAGAGAGAGAGACAGAGAGAGAAAGGGGAAAAGAAGGAAAGGGAGAGCGAGAAAGAAAAACGGGAGAAAATGAAGGAGGGGAAAAGATAGAAAGAAAAGAGGGGAAAAGAGAGAGAAAGCAGGGGAAAAAAGATAAGGGGGAGAAGAGGGAAAAAGGGGAAGAAAGTGAAGAACATATGAAAAAGACTAAAGATGTGGGAAAGAAAGAGAGAGAGGAGAGGGAAAGAGAGAGAGAGGAGAGAGAAAGAGAGAGAGCAGAGGGAAAGAGAGAAGGAAAGAGAGAGGAGAGGGAAAGAGAGAGGAGAGGGAAAGAGAGAGGAGAGGGAAAGAGAGAGAAGGAAAGAAGGACAAAAAAGACAAAAAAGGGGGGAAGAGAGAGAAGGAAAGAGGGAAAAGAGAGTGAAAGGCAGAGGAAAGAGAGAGAAGAAAGAGAGAGATGAGTAAGAGGGGAGTACCTGGAGCGATCTGAACCTTGCAGCCGGAGTCCTGCTGGATCTTATTGATCTGCTCTCCTCCTCGGCCGATCACTGCGCAGTAAAACACAGGTTAAGCTCGTGAAGAGCAGCACTGGCTGCTTCCTGAGGAACGGGACTCACCGAGCCCCACCATGCCGTCAGGGACCCGATACTCCTCTGTCAGAGACGGACGAGCGCCGCTGAAACACAGACAGGTCATGAGCTCCACGCAACGCTGCTTTTCAACATGTCCCCAAGTTTTTTTTTTGTGTCTCGATGAGTCAACGCTTTTTTAAATAGAAAAGTGAGCTCAGCACAAGTGTAAGACGGCCATGTTTCTGCTGGCAAACCAGCGCCATTAATGGAGCGTTTATTTCTGATGCGATAAAGAACAGGTGCACTCCCAAAAAAAAAAACAAACAAACAAGGCAAAATAGCTCATAGCTAGTTTTTGAGCAACCAATCAAAAATATTGATTTTTATTGATTTTTTTTTTAATTACCCTCAAAGCAACGAATGACGCTCAAACTTGCAGCTAAAGATTATGTCCATTTTTCGATTAATCGCAGAAGATTTTCTTTTCACGTCAACCCACTGCCTACACACTTCCACTAAAATCTGGTAAAATTATAAATGTGGTTCTGGTTGGAGCCCCGGCGCTTACCTCTGGTTCGAAAGGGCAGCCAGCTGAGCTCCGATAGCTGTGGAAGAGAGAGAGGAGTCAGTCACAGTCTATAAATACACCCGGACAGCTCCCCCCCCCCCCCCCCCCCCCTCGAGGAAACCAGAGCACGCACACAGAGCGGCAGCGTTGTCCCGGTCCGACGCCATCTTCTTGCTGTCGGGTTGATCTGAAAGAGAACCGAGATCAGGATTCATCATCTCTACCACGACTCCCGGTTTCTGTCTCCAAGCGCTCGGTTTTCTCTTCTCTCTTCAACTCAATGTTTCTCAATTATTTTCATGCCCACAGAAGAAGAAGAAGAGAACATCTCGCCCACCCGAGACTATAAATAGTATTATTTGTCTTTAAATTTGTTATAAGTGCACCTCTGCATCTTTTCAGCGTGATTGGGGTGTAATGTCTAAGTGATGCCTTAAAGTATATGACTTCATGCTGTCCGCTGCAACATTTGTAGACTCAGTAAGCACACCTGTCTCTCCTCGTCTCCCACCGCAGTCACAGTGAAGCCAAGCGATACATACGCGTCATATTTCCTCGTCTTAGCTTTCGGGAGACTTTTCGTCTCTTTATCTCCTTCTCTCTCCGCCTGTCTTCTACACTTCCTGTCTACACTTCATACTCTGCCACTGAGACCGCCACTGCCCCCTAATGTAGTGGAGTGGTATTGCACTTTATTCTAGAACAGTAAAAAAATTGATCAAAAAAAAGCATGTTCCCCCGAGGTCGAACGCGCCCCTCTTTGACGAGGGGGGTGTGCCCCCCTGAAATAAGCTGACATTCACAGCAGCAGAAAGGGCCTAACAACAGCTCGGATAGTTCCATTCGCTCTTAAAGTTTATTTTGTTTGTTACTACCTACACTAACTTAGCCAATTATTTATTATCAATAACAAAACAGGTTGAAATCTGCCCAATAAAGCACTTAAATGATGCTTGAACAATGAACTAATGCTTCTATCCATTGTTTCCGTCAATGAATCGCTTATCAATAAACTATAATAAGCATAGCAGGAAGAGAATAAAGAGAGGAGGAAAAAAGAAAGCTGTTGTTATAGTAGGTGATCCCTGAAGAGAAGAGTTTTAGCTGCTCTCTGAAAGTGTTGCTGTTCTCCTGACTGGATCTCATCAGAGAAGAACTTTACTCTCTCTACACAAACAGCCAGGAACCCAACAGAACGCCGCTTCACAGAAAGAGATCAATAAGCTGCTTGTCTTGAGCTAAATTTGTAAAACTGAAAGGTGAGCGGGTTACAGACTGAAACGTGGAGGTAAGATCCAGAGAAGTCTGAGAGAAAAATTTAAATTGAAAAATGTTGATATTTAAGTCAGTATTAAAACAAACATTTGTTTCTTTCTATATTTGTAACATGTGTCTTGTGAGATACACCTTTTAATCCAGAGCGAGTTATTTCTGGAGAAAGACATGTTCATCAGCACGGGTTAATGGTGTTAAATAAATGCTAAATAACTGCCTTGTTTTCCACGATAAAAATGATTTTTTCTTCTTTAACACGGCCATTTCATGTCTAAACCCGCTTTAAAATGTAGTTAATATTTCAATGTAAAAGCTCATAGGATCATTAAATACTCGTTTTAAAACTAAGTTACAATTTCCAGCTCAAGTCTGTCCTCAGTAAAACCTTTTTTAGCTCTTCTGGGTTTGCGTGGACTTCTCTCAGATCTTCTCCAGTCAGGTTCTTCTCCTCATGGAATTATTAATTGGACGATCTATTAAGATGTGTTTAATTGATAAAATACATTTGCAAAGGCATCGCCTCACTTTTAAGAAGAAAACGGAGTTAATCTTAATTCACCATCTGGTTACTAATATTGGATCTCTTCTGGTTCCTGACTAATATATGATTTACTCGTAACTCTGGAGAGACTTCATGGAGTTTGTTTTCGGTTTGTTGGTTCGTTCTTGCTGCCAGTGTTTCACAACCTGATGGTTTATTTTCTGTTTTAGGTTCGTTTCTTTTCTCAAAAAGATTCAGTGCGCCTCGAGTGTGAATGCTGATCGCTCAAAAACGCTAAATGAAAAAAAGCTGGTTTATGGTTTTGTATTTTACGTGTTTGAATTGAAAAAACGTTGATATTAAGTCATTGAGTAAGCGTTTTAATAAAAATTTGTAATAAGCACGTGCTGATGGTGCGCATTATAATCTAGAGCGCTTTAAAGAGCGCAAAATATGGCAGCTATCGAACAAAAGGTGACTTACACATTTCTAATAAAAACAATAATAATTTAAATTAAAAAAGGTTTAGTATTCTTTATAAACACATTACTTGTTATATTTAGTTTAGTGAAAAACATCACAAAACCCTCAAAAGAAGACTAGCTATTATTATAGCCTTTCAATTAGATCTTTTTTAGAGTTACGGCACAAAAGTCATTAACGAAGTCGTGCATCGCTTCAGAGCGCAAGGCTCACCTCCGTCCTCCAGCGATCTCTTCTGTGCAGCGAAGGGAAAGCTCTCAGCTCCTCCGTTATTACTCATGGGAGGACCAACCACGTCTCCTCCGATCTTTGCTGCGATCTGGAACACAAAACCACACCAGCCGTGACGCTACACGACTGTTTCACCAGCAACACGCTACAACTGAGCATTTCATCGCATTCTGACCACCATAACAGAGCTTCACGAGTACAAAAAAAACACTATAAACCAGAATAAACTCCCGATGTTAGGCTAGCGAACACAAGACTGGCGATAGACTGCGGAGATTCAGGAAATAAGCGAACCGTACGAGTTAAGAGTTTGAAGTGGATGTTCTCACGAATCCTTCTGGCTCAGACAAAGGTTTCTCTATGAATGATACAAGTTTGTGTCGCTCAAAAAGAGTGAATATAAGTGATGATGTGACAGGTGATCGCTTGCATCTTCCGACTACGAGAGCGCCGAAGTGAAACCGAAAAGGTGCAACTTGTAGCAACGTATTTACAGTATAAAAATATGGAGGAATGTTTGTTTACGCTTGGTAACAAAATACACATAATTACTTGTTATTTAATGCCTCATGATTTAATCTTTGCATTGAACGTTACTTAAATTAAACAGAAATTATAACACTTGTTTAAAAAAAAAAACACCTAAATCCATTTTCAGTTAATGAAATGTCGTGTTTTAACGAATAGACAATTATAAAGTGGATATTATATCACGCTCGATCAGTTATTTATAAAAACATATCTGAATTATACACTATAATAATTTAAATAAAATGAATATATATTATTATAGAATAATAAAATAAAGAATAAAATTGTGATTTCATTCATTAGATAAAAAATCACAATAAAGGCTGCGTGATATTGAGAAAACTAATCTAATCACGATTTTTCAGATACGATTTGAGATTTATTCAAGTTAATCATTTTCATGGCACAGCGAGAAATTAAACTTGAGCAGAACTTTTGGAACTTTCAAACACATCAGTAAATTAGCTTATTATATTTAACATAACTTGAAAAACAAAAAGCAGAACACAGCAAATAAAATCTTGTGAGGAGAAATAATTTGCGATCCGCATATTTGTTGCACTTTGTTAAACACTTTGTTGTTTAATGGAGCATTGGAACGCCTCACACGAGAAAGAAAGATCTAGTGTTACTGGAACTTCTCCTTGAGGAACATCAGCACGATACGAAAGAGCTCAACAGGTTCCACTTAGTCCAGAACTCTGCGGTCTCGTCTATTATTTGGAAGGAAGGAATTGTTGCTCGCGTTAAGCGAAAATTCTTCTTGTGTTTTGCGCTCTGGTCACGAGAACATGTGGAGGATCGATGGATCAAGATGATCTTCAGAACTCTGAAGGTTCTCGTTATTGAGGGGTGTTTCTGAAGCAATGTAGAGGTAAAACGGTTCGGTCGTATGCATCTTATCAGAACATAAGTTGGCATAAACCTTTTCTTCTTGTGGCCAAAATAAGGCTATAAATGTTTTCACTGGCTAGTTTAATGTCTTAGTTATAAATGCTATTATATGTAATGTTGTTAGAGTAGAGTACATTATTGTTTAAATAAACACACTACATGTATCAAAAGCACATTTGTTCATCATCCACCTGTCTCACCTTAGGTTGAATTATGGCAGAGTTTGAATTAGTTTGGGACAAACATCAGCGCTAAGATAAAACAGAATACTGACTAAAGTTCTGGAGTCACTTAAAACAAAGCCACTAATTTTCATGCAAGAACGTTTACTCAAGCGCTGCATCTGTGCAGAGCTGCAAACACTCATAGAAATGTATCGCAAGATTTAATTTAAGATTGTAAATTTCAGTGTTTAAATCCCATATAACACCCCCATTGTGTGAAATCAGGTGTGCAGGGTAAACACAAAGCTAACAAATAAAACAGGAAGTGGAGGGCTTTTATGTAGTTTACTCTTATTTCTACGATTATCTGTGTTTGGTTAACTCATAAGAACAATGTTTAACTAGTTTAGACTCAGCTGGTGTACAGAGAATGGGAACAAACACTTAATGTAATCATTATTCAGTGTTGTTAAACTAAAATCTGATCATTAAATTGTTAAGGTCACCATGGAGTAAAACGCTAGTGCAGCAAGGTTAAAAACATGAACATGTTGGTTCTTAAAGGCACCAGAGGTCTGAACCAGCTTTAGTTGGTCTTTTAGTAACTCTCAATTGTGGTTTGGTAACTGTTTAAGCATAACAATCTTTGATGCTAATGTTAAATATTGCTCGAAATCGCTCAACAATAGAGGAGCACTGAATCGAAGTTAAATAACGAATGCGTCCTAACATATTTTACACGTTTTAATGCGTTGTTTTCAATTTAAAGGAACAGCACGGCTAAAAGGAGCTCACTGTTAGCATGTTTGCAAACAACTAGCACCACGTTACTGAATGAACGCCTCTGTTGTGTTACGTTTTTCGGGTTTTGCGCTAATTCTGTGCTTTTACAAACTAAACAATAATCAAAATAAGCATTTACAGTTGTGCTAATACTATACACGTCTTTATAAAGCGTGATCATCAGCAGCTAGCGGAGGTCGCGCGCGCTTTAGCGGTGTTAGCTCGCGATGCTAACCGCTGTAGCACACGCCGGTCTGTAGCCCCCGGGGCCTGGCTGCAGCGCGGCCCGGGCCTCGCTCCTCACCTGTCGGGCACGCTGCACCGCGTCGGCGAACGCGTCCTTCTTCAGTCCGCCAGCTCCGGGAGGCGGCATCGAGCTGTAGTCAGACATGTTGTCCGCGAGGAAAGGCGAAGCGTGTGGGATACAGCGGGAGGTGTAGGCCGGGAGGAGCTGCGCAGACGCGGGAACACAAGAGAGACAAACGCATGGGGGAGGGGCTAGGGAGACCCACGTCTTTGAATTCAAACTACTATAGGCGGTCCTAGTGAGTGGCGGGTGGGATATCCAATTAGAGAGATGCAGGAGGCGGGGTGGTGTGATTGAGCCAACGAGAGGGATCAAAAGGCACGTTTGGAAGTGGGTTGGTCGGGGAGAATGGACAGCCAATGAGCACACGGGAGGGTGAGAAATAGACCAATGACGTTGAATAATTCGCTGAACGACGTCTGAATTGTTGAATGGTTGTTTTTAACCTTGGTTCTTCGTTCTGCAGAGATATCACAAGAACACTTTGCTTGGTTTAAATATGTTTAATTTACTTTCATTCTCGTGCATGCGCTTGATAAAACATTTCATTCATGTTAAAGAAAGATTTTTTTAAATGTCAAATTAACACAACGATTGGGTTTTTACAGCGAGGAAGTACATTTGAAATATTTGCATCACTTTTTAAGAGTTTAACAGCAAATGTAAACATGGTAAACGTTTCATTTCATAACCAATAAATGTTTTTTAATATATATATATATATATATATATATATATATATATATATATATATATATTCACAACCGAATTAAAATGTGAGGCTCATACTATTCATATTTTTTATCTATAATCCAGGAATTTAATTTTTTTTATAACCAGATCCTTGAACATTACACATGAATTAAAACAGCCGCTGCATATATTTTATGCTTTATAACAGTCAGTCTTGATGATCACACATTAATGTGTAAAATATTCAGGAAATCATCATTTAACCCAAGTCGTGTTCGTACAGTAAATAATTGCTTCCTCGAAAAGAGCTCATTGATTTAATGATGCACCTCTCCCTCGCTCTCCATGAGCCCAAACAATCAAACATTCTCCAGATAAACACCTCCACCAATGACGAGCTGCATCACATCACACTCTAACGATTAGAAATAAACCGACCGCTGATTTCCAGTGCAAGATCACGCAACATTTCCACAGTTTTGGTTATTTCCTGATTAAACTCAGCGGCAGTGTTATCCTCCACTCCTCTCTACTTCTCTTCATCTAAAACAGAAATGAAACGGCATCAAAAGTGTTCGTGCGAGGTTTGAGTGATCAATAACACCAGCGACACATGCACACACACACACACACACACACGCACACATACATACATACACACATACGTGCACACACATGCACACTCGACCAACATTCATCACTCGCCAATCATGAAGGTAGTTTTGGAAAACACAGGCACTTTAATCTGGGGTTATTGTAACGTCTCAACTTTTACGTTATACGTTCGATTTTGAGAGCGCAGAAAAATAATTTGGAATGTACACAAATTGTGCATAAAATGTCTTCACAAAGCGAACAAAAATCATTTATGAACTCAAAATATGTTTGTGTATATCTCTCTTTCACCCATTCGCTACAAACAAACCACGCTCAAGCACCGCCGCAGCTCCAGCCAATCAGAGGAGCCTTCTGTATTCTGATTGGCTAGCCTGAAAGCCAATAACAAGCTTCTCTCAGCGGAAGAGAAAAATCAGGACTGCAGTGAAGAAAGAAACTTCTCTCAGAGTCGAGGAAACGATGCTTCACTTATTCTCATCTACATGCTGCTGTCTGTAACGCAAGAGCCAGCCAATCACAGGCCAGCCAATCACAATTTAAAAGACAACAGAGAGAGATCAACAGAGAGAGATCGACAGAGAGAGAGAGAAATAGAGGAGAGGAGAGAGAGAGGACAGGGACAAAGAGAGAGGGATTTGAGAGAGATGAAGAGAGGAGAGGGAAAAGAGAGAGGAAAGATTTCAGAAAGTAGAAGACAATAGATAAAGAAAAAGACAAGGAGAAAGAGAGGAAAGAGAGATAATGAGAAAAGAGGGACAAAGAGAGAGGTAAGAGGAGAGGAGAGAAGATAGATGGAGAGGGAAATAAGAGAGAGAGGAAAGAAAAAAGAAAGAGAGATAAAGTGAGGAGAGGCAGAAAGAGAGGGAGACAAGGTAAAAGAGAGGAGAGAGAAAGAGAAACAGGAGAAAGAGAGAGATATAAAGAGAGTAGAGATGATGAACAAGAGAGATAAAGAGGATAGAGAGTTGAGAAGGTTAAAGAGAGAGAGGAAGAAAAAGAGAATAGAGAAAGATAGAGAGAGGGAAAAAGAGGATAGAAAGAGAGAGAGGAGATAGAGAAAGGGAGTAGAGGAGAAAAAGCAGAGAGGGAGAGAGTTGAGAGGGTGAAAGAGAGATAGAAGCAAGACTGGGCGAGAGAGGAGTGGACACACATTGGAAGAGAGAGAGAGAGAGAGAGAGATCCCTCATCCCAAACAGTAATAAACACTATAAAATCTCATAATCTATGTTTACGTGATCAGCCTTTTGTATCTTGTTTTGATAACATTCTCTAGCTCCATCTTGAAGATGGTTCACGATTGGTTCCCAGCCCAACCAATCAGGATACTGTGGCTCCTCTCTGATTGGCTGGATCTGTGGCGGTGCGTAAGCGTGGTTTGTTTGGAGCGAGCGTCAGAACATTGCTACGAATTTACCTTCCAACTTGGTTTTCGCTCACTCTAAAACGTTCTCATGAAGAAAAATGTTTTTTCTCACAATACTCAATTCTAACGCGTGCAAAACAGGTTCCTGCGCTCTCAAGATATGATGTTTTATGCTCTCAGCAGCTCGTGCGTTCAGCGTCGGAGGAAGAGGTTAGCTTCGGTTCACTCGTGTGAGCTCGGGTTATCAGTCACACACCGGTCACGATCAATACGAGGATCGTTTCGACACTGAGCGACCCAGATCAAGAACACAGGTCAGTTATTAATGTACTCTCCTCATGCGCGACAAGTTAAGGGTCCACACGCTGCACTACGAGGACCCCGGGTCCCCGCAGCGCAGCTCAAACCAGAGCAGGAGCTGGTGATGGAGCGTACCCTGTGATCTCCAGTATCAGGCTCCTGTAGATCAACCACACACACCAGGAACACCATCAACCTCAACGTTCTGCAGTTCTTTTGGTCCGTTTTCAATAAATCAAGTCATTCTTTAACAAATACTCAGCGTCTCCAGACTCTGGAGGGCGCTCTAGAGTGTCTGAGCTCATAAAAGTCAGGTTTGTGCTGTGCATGCAGGAGGCTCAGATCTCTCGAGAGGAGCCCGTTCTGAAGCGCTCTCATGTCCCCACGCGCAGTACTTTCCTCATGTGCTCGTACACCACGTAGGAGATGCTGACGGCCGGCACCACCTTCAGGAAGTTTGGGGCGATGCCTCTGTAGAGCCCCACCACGCCCTCCTGCGCCACGATGCTCCGGAAGAGGCTGAGCATGGAGAGCTGCGGAGCGCCCTTCACGCTCGCTGCAGGAGACACACGCGTGTTAGCGAACACGGAGAACATCCTAAACTAAGCTAGAGATTAAATAATCTTTAATCTTTCCCTCTTCTCTCTCTCTTCTCTCTGTACCCCCCCCCGTCTCTCTCTCACCCTGCGCCTGCATGCGTGTGCGGATGAGGGCGAGCGGGTATGAGGCCAGCTGCCCACAGGTGCTGGACACGGTTCCACAGCCCACCAGCACCAGAACCCCCGGGTCCACGGAGTGCTCCGTGTTCCTCTGCAGCCAGGCGTTCTTCAGCGTCTGAGAGAGAGAGGGAGAAGGAGAGAGAGAGAGGAGAGAGAGAGATAGGGAGAAAAAGTAACGGGAGAGAGAGAAGAGAGGGGGAGTAATGGGAGAGATAGGAGGGAGACAAGAGATGGAGAGAGAGAGAGAGAGAGAGAGAGAGAGAGAGAGAGAGAGAGAGACGGTGAGAGAGACATGGTATCTCAACACTAACCAAAAACTCTTCTCTTCAGGGAACACCTACTACTACTAAAAAACTACTTTCTTTTTTTCCTCCTCTGTCTTTATCTTTTTCCTCTATTTCCTCACTGCTTTGGTTTATTGATCAGTTGATACAATTTCTATTATGAGAAGCTGAGATAGACTTTGACGGTGTAACAGATCTCAGATTGTCTCTCCCCTAATGTAAGTCACTTTGGACAAAAGTGTCTGCCAAATGCATGAATGTAAATGTAAATGTTAGCTGTTAAAGAGCTAGTGTCTCTTCTCAAAGCTGATTGGTTCATATCGAAACAATTTGTAACAGTTAAATAATTTATGGATGTTATCGTGTTACGTTCTATGCTGTGAAAAGCAGCGTGTTACTCAAAACCCTCCTCACATCTCGCGCTACACGTTGCTGTCCCTCAGAGCTCTGCACAACCTCTACATGAACACTACAACCATCAGCTCACGCTACACCTCCGCAGGCTTCCAACATGTTACGTTTAAGACTTTTGAAGACCACGTATTAGAAAATTTAAATCTTCTTAGCTCCACATGATATTTCGGAACAAAAATATGACTAAGCAAACAGAGTGGAGACGATGGGTGGAGTTTCCTCCTCCTCTGACGTTCATGGAGTGTTTAGTGGGTTTAGTGAGAGGCTACTGGCCTCAAACTCGAACTCTGAATCTCTTGTAGCACCCGTGCGGTACATTTAACCAACTCTGATCTCACGCGTCCTCCATCCTCGCCTCGCCAGATTTACTGCTACGCCACAAGGCTGAAAACTCCTGATTCTTTTTTCTTTCTTCTTTGTCTTTTTTTTACTTCTTCTTGACTTCTTCTCGTCCGTTACCTTCTTTTACCTTCCTTTTCTTTTTTGACTTCTTTTTCTTTTATTTTCTTCTTGACTCCTTATTGCCTTTTTTCTTCTTCTTACCTTATTTTACTTCTCTTTTTTCCTTTTTTTTCTTTACGCTTTCTGCTTTCTTGACTTATTGTCTTTTTCCTCATGACTCCTTGTTGCCTTTTTTCTTCTTGACTTATTTTACTTCTCTTTTCTTTATTTTTTCTTTGTCTTGACTTTTTTTTTAAGTTTTAAATAACACATTTTTAAGGCGATATGTAAAAAATGGAAGAAAAAAAAATAGTAAAAAATTGGCACATTTCCAAATTGAAGCCTTTAGAGGCCCTGAGGAGCCGCGGAGCCGTGTATCTAACCGGAGACAGCTGGAAGTAAACCAGAGAAGCGCTCACCTCATAGACGGCCAGATCGATGCCGGCGTACGGGATGATGCCGAGCATGTTGGGTAGGTAGCCTTTATAGAAGGCTCGCAGGCCCTCGTTCTGCAGGATCTTCTTAGCGCAGTCTGCCACGCCTGAGAACTGCCCGGTCCTACGCAGCGTCAGCCGGGTCTTCAGCACCTGTGAGAGGAACCGAGAGGTCACTGGGGCTCAGAAGAACCGGTCTCAGGAGGTCCTCACCTCCATGGGGTAGATGATGGTCTGCGCTGTGGCTCCGGCCAGCGAGCCGGCGAGGAACCGCTCCTGGACCTTCAGAGGGCCTCGCTCGTCCCCGCCTCTCATCAGACGCTTGATCTGAGGACAGACAGACAGACACAGAGCTGAACGCACCGCAGAGCTGCTGCCTACTAGCACGAGGAACATCAGCTCCAGGGACTACATACGCTTGCTTTAGCTGCGTCCGCGAACTACGACATATTTACTCTGTTTGAGAGGTTGTGAAACTCAGTTTATTTTAATCATTAAGAGCCAGTGACTCTGGACTTTGAGAGTGCTCCGGTGGCCATCGCTTGGACGTGTGGCAGCGAAGACCAGACTCCACTGAGCCTTGACAATCCGACAAGATCGACGTGATCACGCGAGAACTGGTAGAATCCATAAACGTGTGAATCGTTCTTGTCTCAACACTATAAAATATGAATTAGAAGCGCATTGAAATAAAGAAAAAGTGGTTGTTATCGTGGTGAATCAGTGGCGAGGGCTGGGGAGGAGCTTCCAGCAGGCTTTTCCTTGAGGAACATGGCCGAGCCAAGAGAGAATCTGCTCTTTATGTTCTCTGAGGGCAGAAAAACGAAGGATACACCAGCTGTTTCACCAGCAGAGCCCCCAGCGTAAACCAGTTATCTTCTTTGCCATGGTTGCTTTTTCCAGCCCCCAGAGAAAAACACAATCAAAGGAAGCAGCTCCTGATTGGCTGATTCGAATCCCGAAATGAATGTCTGCTGGGAAGCTGCGTCTCTTTCTCAGAGTGTACGAGACCCACCTCACGCGGCGCAGTACCTCACCAACTCCATCCTCGATGTGGACGCTAGCGACGGGAGTTCAGATCATTTCACCGACTCGCATCTTTGAGTCTCGTTCAGCAAAATGAACAAATCTTTTTTCAAGTATTTCATTCATTTTAGTAAAATACTAATAAAATGTTGTGTGTTTCTTCCCTAACACATTTATTATACACACAAACACGAATCACACTACAACCAAGATTAAACTATAATGCTAGAAGATAAAAGAATATGTGAATCAAGCCTACCTGAGTCTTTTAATCTAAATAAGCTCAGCTCTGATCTGTCTTTAGGTTAAAGTCTCATTCGTTCCCAACATTTCTTCTCTCTGATGGTAACTAGTGCAGTCCGGCCCCGGGGCCTTCTGTCAAGTGACACCCCTTAATATTAACCAACTCAATATGAGCCGGAAACCTTAAAGATTCGCTTGACTCCTTTAGTTCTTCTGTCACGTGACGCTCCTTCATCTTCTTCTTCTTCTTTCGGCTGTTCCCAGTTTAGGGGTCGCCACAGCAAATCATCTGTTTCCACCTAACTCTGGCCTCAGTATCCTCTACTCTTGCACCAATTACCTTCATGTCCTCCTTCAGCACACCCATATAACTCGTCTTTGGCCTTCCTCTCGCCCTCTTGCCTGGCAGCTCCATCTCCAACATCCTTCTACCAATATAACTACTATCCCTTCTCTGCACATGTCCAAACCATCTCAATCTGGCTTCTCTGACTTTGTCTCCAAAACAACCAACCTGAGCTGTTTCTCTGATGTGCTCGTTCCTAATCTTGTCCATCCTTGTTACTCCTAAACTGAACCTCAACATCCTCATCTCTGCTACTTCCATCTCTGCCTCGTGTCTCTTCCTCACTGCTACAGTCTCTAACCCATACATCATAGCTGCTCTCACTACTGTTCTGTACACCTTTCCTTTGATTCTTGCTGACACTCTTCTGTCACACAACACCCCTGACACTTTTCTCCACCCACTCCAACCTGCCTGCACTCGCCTCTTCACCTCTTTTCCACACTCCCTGTCGCACTGGACTGTTGACCCCAAATACCTAAACTCCTCCACCTTCTTGACCTCAGCCCCCTGTAACCTCACTGTTCTACTTCCCTCCCTCTCGTTCAAACACATGTATTCTGTCTTACTACGACTGACTTTCATTCCTCTTCTTTCTAGAGCAGACCTCCAACTTTCCAGGTGTCCCTCCACCTGCTCTCTACTCTCACTACAGATTACAATGTCATCTGCAAACATCATTGTCCATGGAGATTCCTGTCTGACCTCATCTGTCAACCTGTCCATCACCATAGCAAACAAGAAGGGACTCAAAGCCGATCCTTGATGTAGCCCCACCTCCACCTTGAACTCCTCCGTCTGACCTGCAGCACATCTCACTGTTGTCATACTCCTCTCATACATATCCTGAACTACTCTGACGTACTTCTCTGCCACTCCTGACATCCTCATACAGGACCATAGCTCCTCTCTCGGCACCCTGTCATACGCTTTCTCTAAGTCCACAAAGACGCAGTGCAGCTTCTTCTGACCATCTCTGTACTTCTCCATTAGCATTCTCAGAGCAAAAATTGCATCAGTAGTGCTCTTCCTGGGCATGAAGCCATACTGCTGCTCGCAAATATCCACTTCCCTTCTTAGCCTAGCTTCCACTACTCTTTCCCAGAGTTTCATTGTGTGGCTCATCAACTTTATACCTCTGTAGTTGTTACAACTCTGCACATCACCCTTGTTCTTAAATACTGGCACTAGGACACTTCTCCTCCATTCCTCAGGCATCTTCTCACTCTCTAGAATCCTGTTGAATAACTTAGATAGGAACTCCACTGCTGTCTCTCCTAGAAACTTCCACACCTACACAGGGATGTCATCTGGACCAACAGCCTTTCCATTCTTCATTCTCCTCAGAGCCTTCCTCACCTCATCCTTTCTAATCTTTTCAACTTCCTCCTAATATTAACCAAATGCAGTTTGAGCTGGAAACAGAAAATAACGAAAGGACTCAGAGGACTCGAACAAAGTCTCGAACTCGTGACCGCTGCATAATTTTAACCAAATGCAGTTTGAGCTGGAAACAGAAAGATAAGATCTTTTTCGAGTCCTCCGCTCCTTTCGTTCTCTCATCATTAATGATGAGCGCGTTACTCTCAGGAAACCAGAAGAATGTTGCGCATGCGTCACTGAACCAATTCCTCTCGACACGATTCGTTCCTACGAGTCACATTAAAGAGTCGTTCAAAAAGAACGAATCGTTCATGAATGATACATCACTCAGTCAGAGGGAGTGTATCCATTTTGTTACTCTAGCGTTTCTTTCCTGTGTTTCTTTAGGGTTCTAGAAGCCTAACTCAGTCGAATTGCTTTAACTCCGCGTGGATGTTGCTGTCCATCTTTTGGTTTATAGTTTTTTTGTGTTTCTTGTAACAGAAGAGAACATTCCACACAAATATCATAAACAAAACTTGACTACAGTAAGAACAAACAGAGCATAAAGAGCACGAGGATCCTCGTGATCTTTATCAGGGGCCCCACATCTGCACCTGGAGCCCTGCTCTAGCACTCTAGCTGCAGAACAAAGAGATGGACTCTCGTTTCTCTAGTTTCTGTGCAGCTAAAAGAGCACCATCAGCTGTTCATTTTAAGTTATTAAATAACTAAAGCAATGGCAATGTTTGCCGACACTTGATTCTTTTTGTATGATCAAAAAAGCATAATATGTTCCTTCTGAGCAGTGTTGTATAACTTCAAGAATGTGCAATTCTCCTTCCTTTTCCTGTTTAGTTGAGCTTTTGTCGACTGAGCACCAACGTCCAACAACTATTTTATCTTTGCACTTCATTTTCTTAATCTATGTTTTAATCAATGTTTTTAAATTTAATCACTATGATTTTATATGACTTTTTTATGCTTGATTTTATTAAATATACTTTCTTTTTATTCTTTGCTTCAAATGTTAAGCAGTTTGAATTACTCTGTGTACGAAAAGTGCTACAAATAATGGCCTTCCTTTAATGATTTAATTCTGACCATAATTTAAAGGCATTACATGTAAACGAGTACTAAATGAGGATGTGTTGGAGTTGTCTTGCAAGAGATGTATTCTTGAGCTGCATTCTGCATCCTAGTGAAGATCTGGAGGAAAGTGAGCCTCCCTGCTGGACAGAAGAGGTAGTGAACAGTATCATGTACATGACATGAGCTGTGCATGCAGCATCAATGAAGAGAGAACATGGAGAAAAAACAATGAACTGTTGAGTTTAGAATGTGCCATAAGGAGAATAAGAGAGGAAGAAATACAACGATAGACAGGAGAGAGCCTGGCGACCGTCTCCGGAGCCAGAGAGAGAGACAGCTGATGACGGACGATCTAAAACTTTAAGCGACAAAAAAAAGACTCTTGTGTTAAAAATTCCAAAAACGTGTTTCTACATTTTATGAAGATTATTATGTTTTGTAATATATTGAAAAACCGATTAATCAAAAGAAATGTAATCGATTGCAATTACTGGGTGTTTGATTTAAAAATGTCTTAAGATGCTCTGACCGAGCTCTAAGCATTTAAAGCTTAGAGTTGAAGGCAGATTTGACTTCCTTAACGTAACCTGAGAATAATAAATACGGTGCAAAGGATTACTCGAACACCATAAAACAGAATCTCAGAGTGCATTCAGGCTTTATCTGCTCTTTAAACCAAGACATCTAAACCTAGCACCTGTGAGACTGCTCTTCTAGCCCCCCGAGGGCCCCCGAGGGCCCCTGTACCTGTTCGTAGGCCAGGAACTTGATGGCGGTTTCAGGAGCGATCTTCATCACGTTGATGCCGTTTCCTCTCCAGAGCGCCGCCACTCCACCTTCCTTCACCATCGCTCGCAGCCCGCGCCACACGCTCACCTTCTCTGAGCTCTGACCGTGAACCTGAGCACGTACGCACACACACACACACACACACACACAGCTCAAAACAGGCTTTTCTTTACTTTTACTGTACTTTTTTCTCTGCACCTTCTTTTTACCAAAACGCCAGGAAAAGCGAGAAACGATTTGATAATGCGATCTATAGATTTAGGGGGATCACGGTGGCGCAGTGTGTAGCACGGTCGTCTCACAGCGAGAAGGTCTCTGGTTCGAGCCTCGGCTGGGTCAGTTGGTATCTCTGTGAGGAGTTCTCATGTTCTCCTCGTGATCGCGTGGGTTTACGCCGGGTGCTCCGGTTTCCCCCACAAAGACATGCGGAATAAGAGAATTGAGTAAAAAAAATAGTGTTTGAGTGAGAATGAGTGTGTGTGGATGTTTCCAGTGATGGGTTGCAGCTGGAAGGGCATCCGCCGCATAAAACATATTCCAGAAGAGTTGGCGGTTCATTCCGCTGTGGCGACCCCGAAAGGGAAGAAAGCCAACAAGAAAATGGATGGATCTATAAATTTAATTCACACTCTAGCAAGACGATAATAATTATTGATGTGGAAGCATGCATTTAGTATCCTCTTGTGGAGATCGTACCTGCAGGAAGACCTTGAGGCGGTCGAGCGGAGCCGTTCCTGTGCGAGACACCGACCCTGCCACCGCTCCGGCCATCAGCTGCCTCCAGACGAACCCTGAGCGCTTCTCCTGCTGAGAGAACTCGTCCGGGACTGTCAGGTGCTCGCCGATGTCCAGCATCTGCAGCGGCGCCCCACACAGTTCACTCAACGGCACTACACTGACCACCACAACCCTTTAAATAGCTTGAAATAAAGATTTATTGTATTTCCCATATATTATACACCACAGAGTATCTCGAGCCGGACAAGTATTGTACATTCAGGTTAACCGTGGAATGATCTCTCTCCTCAGCACCAGTAGAGGGCGACGTGACTCCCAGAGGCTCTCAGAGTTAAGGAATGAATGGTACAAAAAGAAACTTCTTACTCACCACAGAGTGCTTCCAGTACTGAGCGATTTCCTCCATGTTGTGCAGCGGGTTGAACAGGAAGTGATCCCTCCACTCCACCCAATCGACGCTCATGGAGTGGTCCTTATCCATGCTGCTCAGAACAGAGGAACCCAGAAGATGAGACCTCATTCTTTTATTTCACTTGATTACAGTCTGTTCTGCCACTGAGAAAGCATTTTCAGCACAAACAGACGAGAACTCATCCTCTATTGCAGACCTTTGCAGTATTTTAGCAGCTTGCTCTATCGTGACGTCCACGCCGAGGTTGTGCAAGGACTGCTGGATCTCCCCCACGTCCAGCTCACCTGAACAACACCGCAGCTTGGTTCAACTAGAAACAAACTATTTAAAGTGTTTACTTCACCAAATGTCGGCTAATGTTGTTAGCTTTTAGCCTTTTCTGCATTGTATTTTAACCAATTTCAGCTAATTTCATTTACTTTTTGCATTTTCTTCAACGGGTGCAGAATTATTAAACTATAAAAGTAAGTGGTTTCACCATCGTTGTTGCGGTCGAGACTGCTGAACATGAGTCTGAGCCGCTTCTCATGTGAGCGCAGATACTCTGTGAACTCCTGGAAGTCCAGCTGACCATCGTGATTAACATCTCCAGCTCGGACGATCTTCTGAGGAGACGGCAAACCAGAGAGAGAGAGAGAGAGAGAGACAGAGAGAGAGAGAGAGAGAGAGAGAGGGGAGAGAGGGGAGAGAGAGAAAAGAGAGAAGAGAGAGAAAAGAGAGAGGAGAGAGAGACAAAAAGACAAAGAGAGAGAGAGAGAGGAGAGAAGAAAGATAGAGAGACAGAGAGAGAGAGAGAGAGAGATAAAGAGGAGAGTGAAAGAGAACAATAGAGAGAGATAACGATTGAGAGAAAAGAAAATAGAGACAGAATGAGAGAAAAGAGAGGAGAAAGAGAGAAGAGAGAGAGAGAGGAAGAGAAAGAGAGGAGAGAGAAAGAGAGACAGAGCGAGAGAAGAGAGGAGAGAGAGAAAGACAGAGAGATAGAGAAAAAGAACAATAGAGAGAGAAAGAGAGAGAGGAGGAGAGAGACAGAGAGAGAGGAGGGAGAGGACAGAGAGAGAGAGAGAGAGAGAGAGAGAGAGAGACAGAACGATAGAGAGAGAAAGAGAGAGAGAGGAGCGAGAGACAGAGAGAGAGAGAAGACAAAGAAGAGAGACAAGAGAAGAACAGAACCGACATAAAGAAAGAGATAGAAAGAGACAAAAAATAGACAAAAAAAAAGACAATATATAGGTAAGTTGCCAGCATTAGAAAGGAGGGATGGGGTGTGAACGAAGAGAGAAGCGCATTAACACCATGCAAAGCCACCAGCCCCAGAGCACCAACAGCTATCATGCACAGACAGACTCAACACTTCCTGCTCGCGCTTTCTGAATTAAACCCATGAACCCTCCCTGATAATCGACGAGGCGTCCTTAAGATCAGAACTAAACTAAACTTATTCAAACAAGCACGCGATCCAACATCACAGGATATTAATGCACACGCAAACAGAGAGCAAGAGACGAGCCGAGCGGACGCAGTGAACAAACCTTCCAAAGAAACAAGTCTAAACCTGCTGGAGCTGAACCGAGCCCTGTCAGGAGCTCCAGGCAGTGCGTCGATCCACGAAAAACATAGTGTACGCAAATCACAATCAGACGCCCAAATAATACACTGATTTCAGTTCAACCGTTACTTTCTCTTTGAACGCACCACGAGGACGAGGAGGAGCTTACACTCGTCCTGATCTTCATTCATCCTGACTCTAGCTTCCTTCCATGGCTTTCGTGAATGCTAGGTATTCCACTCAACCTTTCCGCCTTGAGTGTGAAATACTATCCCTGAGAGCCATCGGAGTTGCATGCGATGAAATAACACATGCAAACAGAGTCACGCATGCTGCCAGATCCCATGAGCGTCCCATGCACACAGACAAATCCTGTTTAACCGACTGCATTTCTGTTTCTTGTGATCCATCTATTGGGACGCAACACGGGGAAGTTTCTCATCGCCACCAATATTAGCAGAGATACTTTACTTTTTTCTTCTCTTTTCAACCAAAGTTGACCTCCTTTGCTTTAGGCAAAAACTTCCCAAATTAATCACAGTTTGTGGGCTATTTTATGACTTTGTGCTCACAAATATAAAAAGTAGAGCATGAAGATGTCACTGGATTAACTTCCAAAACCGTCCGGTTTATGCCTCCTTTTAAAGTTATGCCTGATTTATTTGATGTTTCATCTCTGTATATTGATCTGCAACCTTTGCAGTTACACATCTCTAAAATAAAGAAAGGTTTTGTTTCTTGTAGTGTCAACTCTGAAAAAAGTATATATTGCGTTATTATGCCAAAACAAGGTTATGTTGAGACAGGTGGCCTTGGAACCTAAAAAACACACTAAATACTGTTCTCGTGTTTATGACCATAAATAGAATTATTTTGTGAATAAGACGCCCATCGTTCACTATCAGCAAATCTAATCAATCAATTAGGGACGTTAGCCAGTGAACAGCGGGCAGATTTTATAGAAAAGCGTATTATGTCGATAGACTCCAAAAAACATGGGAGACGTTTGATCAAAGGTAATACTTTTAAACGCTTGAAGATAAAAAAATAACACTTAGTAGCTTTAACAGCACTCTCTGAGAGTACAGAGTGTGCCGGAAGTGGTCAATGTTTATAAAGTTGAAGTCCCGCCTACAGCGAACCTCATTGGTTTGCGCGGAGTGCCTCATCAATCGTTACATACAACGTAGGATCTGATGG